>CAHIKZ030000956.1:500000-512500 GCA_903632075.3 Acanthosepion pharaonis | reverse complement strand
TTATGCAAAAAGATCTAGAAGAGTGGCCATTCAAGACAACTTTCATTTCGCAATTCGATAAGAAAGACTGAATCAGTGTAAACATTCGCGCAGAAATACCATAACCTTACAACTTGTTAAGAAGACCAGTATACCAAGCCCTGCCTAAACAACAGCCCGAGCTGTTCTGGAGACTGTACAGTAGAGTTGCAGAGGATTCCGAAGTTGTCTGGAGGCCGTGGTTGAAGCCAATGGCGGTTTTATTCAATAAATTTACTCTTTAGTAGTTCAAGATATTTTTGTGTAATTTTGGTAAATATATCTGTTAAAATGAGATGGCATTGTTATTTTAATTTCTGCGTAATTTAAACAGCAACTTATTCATTGCATCCTATATATATATATATATATATATATATATATATATATATATATATATATATATATGTCGAAAAAATAAAATATCGATTTTTTCTTCCTTTCTTTTCTCTTTTTTTCAATTTGCCAGTCAATTATGTACGCACAAAAAGTGAAAGTTAAGAACTCCATGATTCAAAATGATGATATACAAAATGATGAAATACACAATTTAACGGAACTAGTATTTTTAGAAACACGCTGACACGTGTAAAAAATCTACACAGTATATTTAGTATTCTTGAAATTATCGCTAACTTTTTTTGTCGAGATTTACAAAACTCTGCGTTTCGTTCAGTTTAGCAAACCAATCGGTGAAATTTGAATAAGCTGGTTTGTCTTGAAAAATACTTGGGCAAAAATCCCTACTTTGCGGTGCTTAAGCACCCTAGTAAAACCAACTGTAATTTTTACCCCCAGATTGAGGAATCGCAGAGCCGAGTTCGAATTCCAGTCGAATCCGTTACATTCACTTACATGCTAATACCCTTGGGAAAGGTGTGAATCCTCTTCTTCTCCCTCCAGCTATGGGTAAATAGCAGGACAGACTGGGTTCTCTGACCTTGGATGGCAACTGGTCCACTGAAGAAAGAAATGGCAACCTACTGCAGGAAAAAATCTGCCTCGTCAGTCATGTATCAAAAGATACATGATCACCTAAACGTGTATCATGCATGGCACATAACTGACAGTATACCAACTTCAAAAATTTTCTTACTGGTCAGTATTGGCTTATTACCATAATTCCCAACCCCCTTTTCATTGCAATTTGTAATAGAGTTCTCTATTTATTAATGGGAGGCACGGTGGAGTAATGGATGAGGAATCGGAGAGCCGAGTTCGAATTCCAGTCGAATCCGTTACATTCACTTACCTGCTAATACTCTTGGGAAAGATATGAATCCTCTTCTTCTCCCCCCTCCAGCTACGTGTAAATAACAGGGCAAACCGTGTTCTATAGCCTTGGATGGCGACTGGTCTACCTCAGAAAGAAATGGCAACCTACTGCGGGAAAAATCTGCCTCGTCAGTCATGTATCAAAAGATACATGACCGCTTTGGCGTGTATCACGCATGGCACATTACTGACTGGCCTGTTTGCATTTCTCACCAAAATTTGGTTCCGATCGGTCAATTTATAGCTATTTTAGAGGCTGTGACGGACAGACTAAAGGAAGTCACGGAATTTTATATATAGATAGATGACCGTGTGATATCATAAAAAACTGGGGATAATATTATGATGACTGAATAATGATGCTATGAATGTATATGAATAAAAGAAAGAACTTGTCAAAAAATGATAGAAACATTTGCATTCGCTTAAAATTAAAGAATGTACAATGTAGTTAAAAGGGTTTCAAGTCATAAAATGAGAGGGGGAAACACTTTGATGCTGAGATGCTGCTGCTGTTGCTGCTATGTATTCATATAAATGAATGATTCTATCATAAATATTGGAATCTTTTCATTAACCTAATAACTTCAAGACATCTTTTCAAATTGTTCCTCGCTATAGATAGTTTCTTGCTTATAACGCAATCAGTCTGTGTTGGCGCAATTTTAAGCTTGTGAAAAAATAAGTAATTTCTTACTTAGGTGATTATACGATAAAATGGCGGTCTTTCTTGCACTTTTAATGGCTACCGGAAGTTCAATATCCGTTCAGGATATAATTGTTGGAATTGTTAGTAACTAGGATAAATGAAGACTTGTTTGTGAGTTAATAGATATTGTTACTGATTTGATAGACAAGAATTGTAAAAAAAAAAGGTGGGGGAGAAGAATTAATATAAATCAAGAAGCAAAGATGCACATAAATCGAAGATAAGAGAAAGAAGAGAAAGAAAGAAAGAAAGAAAGAAGCGAATGAAAGAGGATAAAAAGAAGAGAAAAAAGAAGAAAAAGTAAGAAGAGAAAGAAAAAGAAAGAAGAGAAAGAAAAAGATAACGAAGAGAAAAAAGAAGAGAAAAAGAAGAGAACGAAAGAAGGGGAAAAGAAGAGAAAAAGGAAGAGAAAGAAATAAGAGAAAAAGAGAAAGAAAGAAGAGAAGGAAAGTGAAAAAGAAGAGAAAGAAAGAATAGAAAAAGAAAGAGAGTGAAAGAAGAGAAAAAGGAAGAGAACGAAAGAAGAGAAAAAGAAAATGAAGAAGAGAAAAAGGAAGAGAAAAAGGAAGAGAAAGAAAGAGGGGCAAAGAAGAAAATGGAAAATAATGAAAATAAAAAATATTTGGATAAATGATAACATATAGTTGAAAGAAAGAAAGAAAGTTATGCATAACTCAAAGATGAAAGAAAGAAAGAAAGAAAGAAAGAATGAAAGAAAGAAGAAAAGAACAGAAAGAAAGAAAGAATTAATGAATGAGTGAGCGGTCAAATCAATTTGAAAGAACAATTACGTTGATGATATTTGTAGAAAAGACAGAAAAACGAGGTTAAGACAGTGAGAAAGTAATTGAAGCCGAGATGCCAGGTCAAAACCGATAATGTTGCAGATTTTAATATGTGTATATCTATGTGTTTTAGTGTGTTAAAGAGAGGGAGATCGGGAGAGAAAGAGAGACAAAAGAAAAGAGAGAGCGGGAGAGAAAACAGAGAAAGAGGGCGTGTGTATATTAATAAGAGAGAAAATCGGATAAGAGAGAGAGAGAGAGTATTTGTGTGTGTACGCGTGTATGTATAAAAGGTATATGTAACTGTATGTTAATGAGAGGGAGATAGAGAAAGAAAGAAGAGAAGCGAAGTGGAGAGAAGATATATATATATATATATATAGAGAGAGAGAGAGAGACAGAGAGAGAGAGAGCTTGTGTATGCTAATGAGAGAGAAAATAGGATAGAAAAGAGAGTGTGTGTGTGTGTGCGTGTGTATGGGTGTAGGATATATCTTTGTGAGATGGAGAAAGAGAAGAGAGAGAGTTTGTGTATATTAATGACAGAGAAGGGTATTTATGTAGGATATTTGTAACCGTGTTAACCGCGGAAATCAAAAGAGGAGAGAGAAAAGAGAGAGAGGGAGAGGACGTATGCTAATGAGAGAGAAAAGCGGATAGAAAAGAGAGAGAGAATATAGGTATGTGCATGTGTATCTATATAGGATATATATAACTGCATCTTAATGAGAGTGAGATGGGGAGAGAGAGAGGGAAGAGAGAGTGTGTGCAAATGAGAGAGAAGAGCATAGGAGAGAGAGAGAGAGTATATATACTAATGAGAGAAAAAATGTGAGCGTGTGTGCGCATGTATGTAGATTATCTGCAACTGTGTGTTCATGTGAGAGAGAAGTAGAGAAAGAGAGAAATAGGGAGAGAAGAGAGATCTAGAAAGAGCGTATGTATGTGCGTGTATGTGTGTGCGTGCACACGTGTATGTATGTAGGGTCCTGCCCCGGTGTGTTAATGAGCTAGAGAGACAGAGAGAAAGAGAGAAGACAATAGAGGAGAGAAGAGAGAGCTAGAAAGAGCGTGTATGTGTGTGTACGTGTATGAGTGTACGTGCACGCGTGTATGTATGTAGAGTATCTGTAACTGTGGGTTAATGAGAGAGAGATAGAGAGAAAGTAGAGGAGAGAAAAGAGAGAGAGATAGTGTGTGTGGGATGTGCCTGCACGTGTGTATGTATGTAGGGTCTCTGCTACTGTGTGTGTGTGTGAGAGAGAGAGAGAGAGAGAGATGGGGTTAAAGTAGAAGAGGAGAGAGAAGAGAGATAGAGAGAGAGTGTGTGTGCGCGTGCACGCGTGTGTGTATGTAAGGTTACTGTCACTGTGTGTTAATGAGAGAGAGATAGAGAGAAAGAAGGAAAGCAGGCCAGAAGTGAGAGAGAGAGAGAGAGAGAGAGAGAAAGTGTGTGTACAAACATCCTCTACCCTTTCTATACTCTTCTCTCTCCGTACCCCCCTCTCTCTCTCACTCTCTCTCTCTCCCTGTTCTCTCCTCCTCTTTTCTCTTTTCTCCCTCACTTGGTTTCCCTCTCTTTAACACATAGATACCCTACATAAATATACATCTATACAAACAAATTCTCTCTCCTCTTCGGTTCCTTATATCTCATTAACATAAATATACTCTTCTCTCTCGCTATCCCCCCCATCTCTCTCGCTCTTTAGTCTCTATCTCTTCTTTTCTCCCTCTCTTGGTTTCCTCTTACCTTACGTAAATACGCATATATACACACATATCCGCTTCCCTTCTCTCTCATTAGAATACACAAACTCTCTCTCTTCTCTCTCCATTTCACACAGTTACATATACCTACATACATGCACACGCACACACACATTCTCTACCCTTTCTATACTCTTCTTCCTCCCTAGCTCCACTCTCTCTCACTCTCTCTATCTCCCTCCCTCACTCTCTCTATCTCCCTCCCTCTCTCGCACACATACACATAACAAGTTATATTTCTAATCTACGTTTCCACTCGAATACACACAAATGTAAATGTCTAGATGTGGAAGACAGGGTGAGCGACCGAAAGTGAAAGACTATGCTGCAGAGGGAGAGGGAGATAGATAGATAGATAGATAGATAGATAGATAGATAGAGAGAGAGAGAGAGAGAGAGAGAGAGAGTGTGTGTTTTCTAAGCAGTAATGTCTCGTAATGTATCTACTTTTCAGCGAAGCGCCTATTAATGACCGTCGATAGAGCCAAGCCTTCTGTCATGAATATTCAACATCTCTAAATCCCCAGATTAAGAAAACAAAAATCCAAGTTGAAATCAATGGCGCATTGTTATCGATCAGGGTCAAGAAATTCCAGTCCCCAAGCTCTTTTGAATGTTTCTCACAAAAGGTTGAAAAATCGTCAAAGGAAGAACAAAAAATCCTTGCCATAGGGCAGTGGTTCCCAAACGAGATAGCGCACCTCATAGGTGAGGAGCAAGACAATAGAGAATAAATCACTAAAACGAAAACAAGAAAAATTGAATAAAAAAGCTTATTAAATAAATATTAATCGCAATACCTTGTAGGTCGTCTTTTTTAAACTTATATTTCGGAATCTGTAATCCTCGATCTTAAAAACAAATTGAAAGAAGCCACTTCGCCAATACAAAGACTGACAAAAATTAACGATAAGAAAAATTAAAACTACAGATAAACTTCACTTTCTTCAGTCATTCAATGCTACTAACAAGTAGTGATTTTTTTCTTCTGACAATGGCCATGCTGGCCGAAACTAGACGAGGAACCTAATTGAAATAATAAAGCAAAAAATAATTAATATATATAATTAAAATAATTAATATACACCCCATAATGTCTGATAAATTTAATATTTAATTTTTTTGTTCAAAACAGGAATATACAAAAGACTATATGTAAATATTGTGTACACTTTCTTGTTTCAATACATTTTGTTCTAAGTACATTTTGTGTTGCATTATTATTCCATGCATTAGTCAAGTTTCAACAATGGCGACGAGGTAGAAAGAACTATACGAAAAAAAAAAGAATTGATAACTGATAGCCTTCAACAATTGGGACAAGTCATTGAAGAACCCAGGCTGAAGGAAAAAATTATTAATTAAAAGTCCAACATCTAATGGAACGGCGAAGGATTCTGAATTTCTGGGTATTTAGAGCTCGTTAAAGGACGACTAAGCATAAAGGAACGTTCACTCAGAAAAATTTGAAAGGTGTCGTAAGCGAATAACGGCGATTTAAAAAAAAAACAAAAAAAAAAAAAACGAGCCGACTACAAAAACATGCATGGAATTAAAAGGCGCACAAATACATCGTGTCGACTTTGAAAGGTAACGAACTTTTTTTTTTGCTCAACAAATAGCGAAGACCTCATCCGGACAATTACTATGAAAGTATTTATAAAATAACAGAGAGATAACCTTTCAGCAGTAGAACAGTGACGGGAGCTGAGCCATCAGATCAGGACAACAAAAGAGCACAACAAATAATATAAAAGAAATAAAATAAGTGTTAAAAAAGTGTTAATTTCAGTATCTATCTATCTATCTACCTATATATATATATATATATATATATATATATATATATATATATATATATATATATATTATGAAATGGACAAAGTCTGACAATTATTTTAAGACATTTTTATGTTTATACGTTCTTTTTATAGATATAAATATTTAAGTTATTGCTCTGATCATAATAAACAGTATCAAACAACATTTACCGTCCTGAATGTCAACAATATCTTCATTTCAAGAGACATCACACAAAAAGCTGCCTAAAATCATCCCCTATTCTCTAGCATGTAGGGTTTGTACAATAATGACTGATAAACACCTCCGAAAAATCCGCTTAGAAGAACTACATAAAACTTATAAAACGAGGCTACCCCACAACACTAAGAAACAAAGGTTTTGAACTCGCAAAAAAAAATTCCTCTAGACCAACTTAGAAATAAAAAGGAACGTAACGTCGAACAAACTCTAGCATATGTCTCAACATACAATAAAAACAATCCAGAAATATTCACAGAAATTACAAAACCTACTTATAAGAATAATAAACTGAAAAATATACTGAAAACAACCAAAATAATTAAAAGCAAACGCCAATGTAAAACCTAAAATACATATTAACATCATCCAAATTTAACCAACGCACAATACAGGGAGTCACAAAATGCAACAAAAAAAGATGTGGGGTTTGTGACGTCATTATAGAAGGAAACTCGTACACTTTTGAAAATCCTAAAATGACATTCATCATAAATAAAAACTTAAACTACAACTCCAAAAATGTAATTTATGTACCCAAATACATAAAATGCAAGAAGTCATATATAGGCATCAGCCAACAACAGAACAACAGGGTCTCCCTGCACAAAAGCAACATAAAATTACCAATAGAAAACCTTTTGTATCACAACACAACTTTAAATGTAACCAGGTAAAAATTTAAAATTATGCCAATATATCAAACAGACAATTATTCGTACCTACAAATACAAGAAAAAAAACTTCATAAACAAATTTAAACCAGAACTAAATAGATCATAACACCACACGCAAAAGCACACAACATGCACGCATAGTGACCAAATACAGGGATCAAACCACTCACATATATGCATGCAGGCTCACATGCAGGGTGTTTATGGGTCACAAATATATATATATATATATATATATATATATATATATATATATATATATATATATACTCTCTAAATTCTGTTTTTATTTCCAGAGTTGTTTTTCTGTTTTCTTTTTGAATTTGTAGGTCTGATGAATTGGATCGTATTTACGATTCCAATGGATTAAATTATGACCATGGAATATTAGTGTTTAAGCCTATAATATATATATATATATATATATATATATATATATATATATATATATATATATATATTGACAAAAGCAGCAGAATTACTCACAGGCACGCACACAAACCCCACACAACTTAGGAAGTATGTGCGTATGTGTGTACATATATATGTGTGTATGTATGTGTGTGTATACTGATTCCATGTAACTTGGGAAGTATGTGTATGCACGTATGTGTGCATGTGTGTGTGTGTGTATGTACTGATTCCTTGTAATTGGACGGTGCGTGTGTGTGTTTGTGTATGTGTTTGTGTATGTGTGTGTGTATGTGTGTGTGGGTGTACAGATGTGTTCACTGATTCCTCGTGGTGAGACAGTGTGTATGTATGGAGAGGGGATATACACATATATACACGCATGCTGACAAAAGCACACGAAAATAGAAATAGATCTAAGAACACACAGGGGTCACTAAAAGATAAGCATGCCTATATCTACTCCATCATTTCTCAGACCAATCTTAATTGTTTTATAACTTTTCACTGCCAGTTCAAGAAAGACGTTTGGATTACTAACACAAAAAAGAAAATGTCTCATATCGAGAATATTTAACATCGAAAAACATAAAGAAAAAAATTATTTATTTTTAATAATATGTGGAAATCTCCACCCTTTGCCTGATGACGGTCGCGAGACCAGAAACACGTGTAGCAAAATTATGGAAAATAAAGCATAATATTTTTTTTTTTTAATCCACATTACAACCAAAAACGTTTGCGGTTTCTATCTTTTTATAAATATAGATACATACATACATACATACATATATATATATATATATATATATATATATATATATATATATATAAGTACAGGGTTGGTACACATGGAATAAAATTACAATAAAAACTATTCTTAAGAGAGTACTCAATACTGAGTACAGCTAATAATATTTATTCAGATTTATAACATATGCATGTTATAAAATCACCACAAGATTTGCAATTTTGTTTCAACAGTTTAGGTGTCTTGTCAAAAGATGATGTTGAATGGAAAATAAACGGGTTTAAGAGTTCAAAAGCCAACACTTTGTTACGTAACCTATGATGACCAATCAGAATACAAGTATATGGTAATTTAGAATAACGTGACTACATGCTCTAGTATAAGTACATTCAATTAGTGCAATAAAGTTAAAATTATATTAGATTAGAAATCAATACAAAAATTGAATTTTAAGTTAGTTAAAATTAAAAATTACAAATTTCAAATGTCAAATTCTAAAGTTAACTGAGCAACAAGTTTAATATGTGTGTGTAATGGAACTTAAAATTTCATGGCTTCCCTATTTGTCAGGCACACATGGCTATCGAACCGCTTATTACAGTTGTTTATATATATATATATATATATATATATATATATATATATACTACACTGGGTCCCCTGAGAGGAACGCTAAATTATACTCAAATTCAAAATATAGAGGGCATAGAGAGAAATATTGTGATAAATAAATCAAAAAAATATGATGCAACCTTAAATTTTATATGGTACTTGTTTTCCGTTGGGTAAAAAGGATGATGTAAGCTTAAGTCAGCCATTGCTGATATATATATATATATATATATATATATATATATATATATATATATCCATTATTCCACCGTGCTTGGATTGAGGAATCGGAGAGCCCAGTTCGAACTCCAGTCGAATCCATTACATTTATTTACGTACTAACCCTTGGAAAGGTGTGAATTGGATGGCAACTGGTCTAGAACAACTCTGAATTCAAAACCTGCGGAGGGTTGTTTGGGGACCTTGTGGCACTTAGTGCACCAGGTCTCTGAATTTGGCCCTTCAAAAAGTGTGGATGGTTCTGAACGAAACCTTCACCACTATAATCAAATCTCATGTGCTGCTGTCGGGCTGTCGGTTTCCTGGGAGCTGATCTGCTTGACCCTAATACGTCGAATTCGACGGGAGAGTCGAGAGTGTATATATGTGCTTGTGTGTGTGTCAGCTGATATATATATATATATATATATATATATATATGTGTGTGTGTGTGTGTGTGTGTGTGTGTGTGTGTGTGTGTGTGTGTGTGTGTGTGTGTGTGTGACTGCCTTATTTTACTGATGCAGACAATCCGTATCTTCCTGATTTCCAGTGTATATCTATAGAAAATCATAAGGAATTCATTTACATCTAAAGCTTGCTTTCGTTGTTTATAATAGCTTTCTATAGTAAAATTACTTGTTACATCATTTTACAGTTGAAATGGATAGATTTAACCGTAATTTCTAACGCTAACAGTTTTTTCTCTCCTACTTCTCGCTTTTGGAACTCTCTTCTAGCCTCTTGCTTTAGAGTCGAGTTTGAATTTCAAAGATTTAAATGCAATATTGTGATATCTTGTATTTTTAATTCCCGTGTTTTATTGTTCTCTCTCCTTAATAGTATTTTCCATTTCTCATTCTTTCACACTCAGTAACTCCTTGCGTCTTGGTGGCTTTATTGCCTTGCTTTTAGTAAAATTATTAAAGCAATTACTATAGTAATTCTTTACAATATATTTTTATAATAAAGTAATTTCAAATCAATGTCTGTGTATGATTCTTTTGACATGCTTGTAGAAGAGAAGATGAATTATCTCGTGTGGCAAAGCGAGGACATATATGCCTGGCGTGCAAAACAAATGAAGAAAAAGAAAGGAAAAAAGAAATATAGTCGCCCTGATACCTTAATTTAAGAAAGACACCGTCTCGGAGCTAGGAGAATTCGCGAGAGTGGGTGAACGTATGCAATTTTTTGTTGCGAGATCAGCTCGGCATATAAAAAAAACACCACGCGAGCGAGTATAGTTGAGTTCCTTTTCTGAACGCGGTGCTGCTTGTACGGAGAGACTGTGTCAGTTGGAAAGAGAATTTCTTGCAGCAGTTTCACACAATAATTAACGAAATGTAAATGCATTTATAATAACAATGCAAAATCAAGATACATTGCGTCTGGATTCAGCACTGACTTCAAAGTCTCAACCTAAAGAATATCTATCAGTTGTTATTTATATTTAATATAAGAATTGGTTCCATAAAGAATTGGTTCCATGAGTCTTTAATAGAAGAATTGGTTCCATACCATTGCCAATGGTATTTGTGCGAAAGTGATTTCAACGACCTCGAACGGAATTTGACTACGACATTCCGATCGCACATTCCCCGTCGAATGACACTACGCGATGATAAGCTGGGTGTTAGTGAAGAGTCTTAGCAAATAACTGCTGTTGAAAGGTCAAGCTATGACTGTTGTTTTGTTTTTTCGTTATGAGGTCGTCTTGAATAAGAGCCACAAAACACAAGACGAGAATAAATCATTGTAAATCATGCCATTTTCCACAAAGTAATGCCGCAACTTTGACAGAGTCTCAACATGTTTCAACAGGTGGGAATCATGAAATAGTTCAGGCGGCTGTGAGTGTACACTTATCAGAGAGAGGAAGAGAGGCATGATCAGAGAACCACGCTCTCTATCTCTCTCTCTCTCTCTCTTTCTCTCTCTCTCTCTTTCTCTCTCTCTCACACACACACACACACACATGCGCGCAAACACGCACACACACATGATTACTACACTCTTAACCCGTTCAAGTCTAGGGTCAACCGTTATCTTCCCCACATATCCCTATAAAATGTGCCTCAAACTCTGTAACCCTCTACCTCGAATGGCTCTTGGGCCTTGTACAAGGTGGACATCATTGAAAAAAATGGGAAAATTCTTACCGTGACTACCAATTGCTCTCGATATTCGAATTTTAATAACTTATTTTCTCATATTTCGTTTGCATTTCATAAATCTTATTTAAAACTCTCTCTGTCTTTCTCTCTCTCCCACACCCACACCCCACATATATATATATATATATATATGTGTGTGTGTGTGTGTGTGTGTGTGTGTGTGTGTGTGTGTGTGTGTGTGTTTCATAAAAAATCTATGTATTGCAGTTATATAACCATTATTTGATTATAGATAATGGTATATGCAATATTGATTTAATTCCTTGATTTTTTTAATGTTAAATATTGCCTTGTATTAAGACCCATTGAATAAAATAAATATAGTCTTTTCGGTTCAAAATTATATGTAAAAATGATTTAATCATAATAAAGAACCCTTTAAGATTGTTCTTAAGTATATTTAAAAATAATTTAAAAAATTAAAATTAACACATACACCCCCTACACACACACACACACATATATATATATATATATATATAAACATATATATAAAAGCGTTTCACCCCAAGCAAGGCGGGAAGCCACTAGCACGCAATGGATTACAGAGAGTTGGAGCTAGAGCAACTAGGAGTGATAGAGGAAAGGATGAAGAGAAGGTTAGGGGTTAGATCAGGGCATCTGGAGACGTCAATTGACATTACATTTGAATAGTTGGAGATTGTAGCTATCAGGGAAACAAGAAATGTGGAGGGGGTTCCACAGGCGAGAAGTGCGAGTCATGAAGCTACTGGAGTAGAAGAAACAGCTACGTTTAACAGTTTTGACAGTGAATGGGTGAGAACGAGACGCCAGCCTAGTTGAACGCTTAAATTCATGAAGTCTGGGAACCAGCGAAAGCAGCAAAAATATATTCTTAACCGGATGTATGGTTTCGCATCTTAATATAACAGTTCCTCAAGATATGTATGAATACTACACACACCGCTTACATCTAACCTACACTTTTAACTTTTCTACTTTAGCTTTGAACTGTCTTTTGATTCGTCAATAGTGACATACCCATAAGATTTTAAAGTTTTGATCTCCTCATCCTTCTTAACTAGTATTGCTTTG
>CAHIKZ030000956.1:475000-495000 GCA_903632075.3 Acanthosepion pharaonis | reverse complement strand
TGACGTTACACAAACCAATTACTGCCTTTTGTGATCGCTGCAAAACTTTTTTTTCATAAGGAAAACTTTCTCTAGTAAAAAAACAAAAACAAAAAAACACTGTCTATATCTCTGAGATGAGGTATTATGATTACTTGTATTATTTACATTATTCAGACTATTATCCTCATCTTCACTGCCATATTCACAATGTTTCGGTCGTTGTACGCCCCAGCCTTCTTCAGGTGATTGTAATTTCGAACCGAACCCTTTATTTCGTCCACCGGAGTAGATTGTTCTAGTTCCATGTACCATGCCTCTTCCGGATATCTCAGTTATTTCCCTTTAACTCAGCTCTTCAAGTTTTTGGTTCATCACGGCTATGGCTTGGTATTGAACTCACAACTCTTTGGACACATGGCTTAGTGGATAAAGACGTTGGTTAGATCCAGTGACTAGATCCAAGAGAGACATAGACATAAAGGCCGGAGCGTACAACGACCGAAACGTTGTGAATATGGCAATGAAGATGAAGATATCAGTCCGAATAATGTAAAAAATGCAAGTAAAAAAGAAAGCCCAAAAACATTCAAGTGTTTGTCGAAAACTTTTTTACATCAAAACCTGTGGATTTTTTTTTTATCATTTTAAGCAAGGCAATAATGCCACTAAGACGCTTTGAGTTACAGGGAGGGAAGAACTAGTAGATTTTAGTGGGGAGATGTGATTAAAAGGACAATGAAAGAACAGAGTTAAGGAATTAAGCGACTTAAACCTGTGGATCTTAAAGAGGAGTGCCTTACATCGGCTCTCATTGAGTGGCGCTATAAAATCACAAAGAAAGATATTAATCATATAACAAAAATCACACTAATCGAAAACATTCAACAGCGGCAACAAGTAAAATGTAAATCACATGTCATTCAAAGATAACTAGTCAATAATGTCGATTCTACACACTAGCAGAAAAAACTTTAGGAGGGAAACCTCCATGAATACATTTCACGCTAAATGAAGCGGGAATTCAACTAGGACGCATAGAGATTACGGGGGCTGAAAATAAGAGAAAAGACTGGGTACAGGGAGTCTGAGGAAAAGACAAAAGATGAACGGGATTCAAGAATATAAAAGATGGCGATTGACGTTACATTTACATTTTTGAAGATTGTAGTTGTCAGGGAAGCAAGAAATCGGAATGGATTTCGAGGGGCGAGAAAAACGAAACTATTTGAATAGAAGAGAGTTTAGAAAAGGTATCGAAGTGGAAACAAGTCTTTGCAAATAACATACTTACTAGTTTAGTCTAGTAAGTAATTATATGTAACTCAATAAAATGTAATTAAGTACCTGCAAAAAAAAAGCAAAGCAAAAAACGATACCTAACGTTTAAAATAAATTTTTAAAAAGAAAAAAATCTTTATTTTAGTTTTATTTGAAGCTAATACATTAATTTTAATATTTTCAATATGCAAAAAAATGCTGCATTTCATAACGAATTTGAATTGATTGATATTTTTTAATCTATAAAAATGGCTGATTTTAGCCAAATTTGTAAATTTGTCTAAAGTCAGCCATTTTTTTAAAAACAGAATTTCGTAAATTTTTTTAAAAACAGAAATTCTGTTTATTAAAAAACATCTTTAAAAATAAAATAGACTTTCATGAAACTTTATCTCCTGTTAATTTCCCTCTGAAAGTTCTCCACTGCCTCAGCCGGGTATATGAACTCAAACTCTTTGGGTCCTGTCACTGGATCTAACTAACGTCTTTATCCACTGTGCCATGTGCCCTTGAGGAGATAACTGACATCCATTAAACATGGCACGTGGAACTAGAACAGTCTATCCCAGTGAGCGAAATAAGGGGTTCAGTTCGTCATTCTAACCACCTGAAGAAGGCCGAAACGTTGTAATAAATATGGCGACAAAGATGAGGACAATAGTCCGAATAATGTAAATAATGTTATATACTTTTAGTTTAAAATATTGCAGCGAAACATTTTTTAACACGGCAATGAATGCTTTTATGAGGTGTTGACAACTCTCGCGAGAGACTTATGTTTGGAAATTTTTTCCCAAGGTGCACAATAAATGTAACAATTACTTGACGGATATTACGTGAACGCCTTTTTTTATATATTTTTTTTAACTACACAATAATCATTAGAATTTAGGAAAATATCTAATGTTTTATCGAATTTTAAGTACTTTGTCTTTATAGTCTTACTTACGAAGAAGCTTGGTGCGAAAATGTTAGAAAATCATATTTTTTTTAAATACTATGGTCACTAAATTGTAGTGAGCTTTTCCATTTGTGATTAGTAAATATAGTTTTTACTTAATAACAATATCATCTAACCGCTATGAATTTTTAAAGATTTGAAAATTTATAAATTGCTATGATTAAAATAAAAATTGAAAGAGTTTTTGTAAAAAATACATTATTCATCGATTTTTTTGTAATATATCTTAATAATAAAAAGCAATTAAAAGACTTTCTAATAATTTCTTAGCTTTATTGCATTTTTTAAATTTTACGATTTAGTGTATATTTCCTGTAAGTGAAGATCCTGTTTTACAAAATAATGAAAATTTAAATTCTCCAAGGACTTGTGCTTATAACTAATACAAACATAAAGCAATACAAAATTGTATTTCTCGAAATTTCATAAAATTAAATAAGTGGTGAGAAGGTAACAGATGTAAAAAATATTTAACCCAAGATTTTGTAAAAAAAAGTACGGTTTTTAAAATAATTCATTTGTGAATAATTACTTAAAATCCGAAATTATTTGATTTTTGCAAGAATTTACAAATTATTGTTTTTCACCAGCAAAAGACGCTAAAATTTCCCAAATTAATATATTACCCCTCTAAAATTTTGAAGGTTCTAAGACGAATAAAAATATAAGTTAATAAAAAAAACCTTTCTTTCGGTAATTGGCTTTTTCTTCATTTCTTTAAATGATTCTTTCTTTCTTTTTTCTTTCCTCATTCTTTATTTTTTTCTTTAAGTGATTCTTTCTTTCAGTGTTTTTCTTTCATTCTTTCTTTCTTTCTTTCTTTCAGTGTTTCATTCATTCTTTCTTTTAGTGGCAATTTCTTTCAACGGTTCTTTCTTCATTCTCAGTGTTTTTTTTTCTTTCTTTTTTTCTCTAGTGCTTTCTTTCCTTTTTAAAGTGATTTTTTTCTTTCTTGATTGGTTCTTTATTCCTTTCTTTCAGTGGTTCTTTCTTTAAATGATTCTTTCTTTCTTTTTTCTTTATTTCTTTCTTTCACTGTTTTTCCTTCCTTCCTTCCTTCCTGCTTTCTTTCTTTGTTTCTTTCAGTGTTTCATTCATTCTTTCTTTCTTTTAGTAGTCCTTTCTTTCAACGGTTCTTTCTTTCTTTTTTGTGATTTTTTCTTTCTTTCTTTCTTTCTTTCTTTCAGCAGTTCTTTAAGTAGTTCTATCTTTCGTTTTTAAGTGATTCTTTCTTTCTTTCAGTGGTTCTTTCTTTAAATGGTTCTTTTTTCTTTATTTCTTTCTTTAAGTGATTCTTTTTTCACTGTTTTTTTTTTCTTTCATTCAGTGTTTCATTCATTCTTTCTTTCTTTTAGTAGTCCTTTCTTTCAACGGTTCTTTCTTTCTTTTTTGTGATTTTTTCTTTCTTTCTTTCTTTCTTTCTTTCAGCAGTTCTTTAAGTAGTTCTATCTTTCGTTTTTAAGTGATTCTTTCTTTCTTTCAGTGGTTCTTTCTTTAAATGGTTCTTTTTTCTTTATTTCTTTCTTTAAGTGATTCTTTTTTCACTGTTTTTTTTTTCTTTCATTCAGTGTTTCATTCATTCTTTCTTTCTTTTAGTGGTCCTTTCTTTCAACGTTTCTTTCTTTTTTTAGCGGTTTTCTCTTTTTTTCTTTCTTTCTTTCTTTCAGTGATGTTTTCTTTTTTCTTTAAGTAATTCTTTCTTTCTTTATGTGATTCTATTTTTCACTGTTTTTCTTTCTTTCAGTGTTTTATTCATTCTTTCTTTTAGTGGTCCTTTCTTTCAACGGTTCTTTCTTCCTTTTTATTGTTTTTTTTTCTTTCTTTCTTTCACTAGTTCTTTCAGTAGTTCTTTCTTTCTTTTCTAAGTGATTCTTTCTTTCTTTCAGTGGTTCTTTATTCCTTTTTTCAGTGGTTCTTTCTTTAAATGATTCTTTCTTTCTTTTTTCTTTCTTTCTTTCTTTCTTTCATTCATTATTTCTTTCTTTTAGTGGTCCTTTCTTTCAACGGCTCTTTCTCTTTTTTAATGGTTTTCTCCTTCTTTTTTTCTTTAAGTAGTTATTTCTTTCTTTTTGAAGTGATTCTTTCTTCTTTCAGTGGTTCTTTAATCCTTTTTTTCAGTGTTTCTTTCTGTCTTTCTTTCAGTGGTGTTTTTTTATTTAAGTAATTCTTTCTTTCTTTATGTGATTCTTTCTTTCACTGTTTTTTCTTTATTTATTTATTTCGTTCAGTGTTTCATTCATTCTTTCTTTCTTTTAGTGGTCTTTTTTCCTTTCTTTCTTTCTTTCTTTCTTTCTTTCAGTAGTTCTTTCTTTCTTTTTAAGTGATTTTTTCTTTCTTTCAGTGGTTCTTTCTTTAAATGATTCTTTCTTTCTTTTTTCTTTCTTTTTTCTTTATTTCTTTCTTTAAGTGATTCTTCCTTTTTTTTATTTTTCTTTCATTCAGTGTTTCATTCATTCTTTCTTTCTTTTAGTGGTCCTTTCTTTCAACGGTTCTTTCTTCCTTTTTAGTGGTTTTTCTTTCTTTCTTTCTGTCTGTCTTTCACTAGTTCTTTCTTTCTTTTTGAAGTGATTCTTTCTTTTTTTCAGTGGTTCTTTTTTGCTTTCTTTCAGTGGTCCTTTCTTTCTTTCAGTGGTGTTTTTTTCCCTTAAGCAATTCCTTCGTTCAGTGCTTTTCTTTCTTTCTTTCTTTCTTTCTTTCTTTCTTTCTTTTAAGTGATTTAAGGGAAGAAAGAAGAGGTGATAACACTCTCATGTGTTTAATATATGCCTCAGTGAAATGGTAATATTGTCAGTTTTCAATCTTTTCATTTGTACCTTAAGCCTAACCCTAACCCTAACCCCTAACCCTAACTCTAACCCCTAACCCCTAACCCCTAACCCTAACCCTGCACCCACTTACTTCTTTAAAAAATTAGCTGCGTTCATATTTATGTTCGTTATTTTAATATTTTGTTATTGTTAAGTAACAGGGAAATATCCATGGGTATTTTATCGTCATGGAACTCGCTAGGAGATATCCAATCATTAATTTACCAATTAATATTTATAAGAAAATTAAAATGGGAAAATCGTAAAATGTTCACGGATATTTCTAGTTACATCTCATACTAATTGTTATGGTTCGGTTCCTTGTACCACGGTGATAGTCCAAGGTAGAACCAATAAAGAACTCGAACACGGATATGGAATAACACAGATATATTACAAACAGGAATATATACAGAGAAGTAGAAAGTGTTAGTACGAACAATCAGGTTTAGTAGAGAGAACAATGTAGTTTCGACCAGTATCACTATTCCAATGTCTTGTAGTAATTGTCTGAACGCGACTCTGTTTCGGACTGCCTCTGACTCGACTGACTGACTCGCTCGCTCTGACTGACTGACAGACTTCTGACGGACTTCACTCCAGACTTCAGACTGAACTCTCTGCTTCCTCTTGAGGCGCAGTATTTATTACGTATGGAATAGTCTATTATGTTATTATGGGTAAGGTCCCATAACACTAATCGTGTCCGTCCTGGGCATGACGATAAACTACATCCACGTCCTGGTTAAGACGATAAATTATATCCGCGTCCTGGCCGCTGATCAGGAGGTTTTGAGGATCGTGGAAGCACCTCTTAATTGCTGGCGTTCCCAGGTCCACCCTGACCCGGGGTGGTAGCACCTGTTAGGGTCCCAGCTATGGGTAAATAGTTGACACCAAATCTTGTGTAAAAATAGGTGTTAATACCAGAAATACTTTGTAATAAAAAGTATTACCAGCAATAATTTTTGAAAGAAAAATTATCAGCAATACTTTTTAAAAAAAAGTAGCAATAATAAAAATAACTATACATTCTTTGAAAAAATATTACCAGCTATATATTTCCTTACGGAAAAATAAGCCTAGAAATTGATTTTTGAAGAAAAACATATTACCAGCAATAAAATTTTTGTCGGCATTAAATAACCATTTGAGGTTGATATGCCGTAAGACAAATCAAACCAAACCAAGCCATACTAGTCGTATCAGTCTATATCTTTGAGATGAAGCATTATGTACGCTACTTACATTATTCGGACTATTGTCCTCATTTTTGCCGCCATATTTACTACAACGTTTCGGCCGTTGTACGCTCCGTCCTTCTTCAGGTGGTTGGAATGTCGAACTTAACCCTTTATTTCGTTCACTCGGGTAGACTGTTTTAGTTCCACGTGCCATGTTTTAATGGATGTCAGTTATCAGTTATCTCCTGTTAAGTCCCCTAAGTTCTCCACTGCCTTAGCCGGGTATTGAACTCACACTCAAGGACACATGGCACAGTGGATAAAGGTGTTACTTAGATCCAGTGACAGGACCCAAATACCTGATTAAGGGTAGCTCGTTGCCTTCCCCTGTCTCTCTTGCCCACAATATGCCATGCAAGGGTAAAGTATTCTTTTGTCATTATGTATTTCAGATTTCTCATCCCGTTTTTGAGTACAAGTGTTCTTTTTATTGCCATTTTCTTTATTTCCTCATTGTTTACCCGCTCCGACCATGGAATTCTCAGCATCCTTCTGTAGAAACAAATTTTTGTCCTCTAATTTCCCCTTCGGATTGTCCATAAAAATGGATGGATGACACATAGCAATCCATCACGCCTTTTTCTTTGTTTCTAACGATTTTTTCTTCTGTTTCTCGACAAACTTTGTTTTGTTTTAAGGATGAATTTTTCGCTAATCCACTGTGTTTTTGGAACTCGTACAATAAAAAAAAAAATAAGAGAAATAAGATGAAAGAAATACTATTAAAAATTAGTAATAATTGTCTATGTTTTATTAGTGTAGTCTTTTTTTAAAAATACGAACAGCTCATATGAAATTTACTAAAATACGAACTGGTCAGATGGGGGAAAACTGGCTGGTTTCAATGCATCGAAAACTAGTGACATTTCATCATCGCCGTTCGGAGCCAGAACTGTGAACAGTTACAATGAACGGATGTGCACTCATGGAGGCCCCATGCTTTGACCGCCTATTGGAATAGATATTTGAAGAAAAAAAATATTACAAGTAATATGTTTTTGAAGAAAAAAAAATATTACAAGTAATATGTTTTTGAAGAAAAAAAAAGCAATTAGTAGCAATACATGGTTGAAGACAAAAAAAAATTATTACCAGCAATAAAAATCAGATCATATAAAATTTACTAAAATACAAACTGGCGTAGCTCACGGGGTGTGGGTAGGGAAAGTGTCTGATCACATTCAATGCCTCGAGAAACAAACTAGAGATATTTCAAGATCGCCGATCGGAGCCAGAACTATGACCAATCACGAACGGATGTGCTCTCAGGGAGGTCCCATGCCTTGACCGCCTATTGGAACTTAAACTCAATCGAGACCTCAAGTGGTACTCCTACATATAATCTATCGCTAAAGATACTGAAAAAATGGCTCCAGTAAGTACTTCCTCTTCCGCTATCTTTACAAGATCCAGACCAGAATACTGTTGCCATATATGGATACGAGCTGCCCAGTCTACACTTTCCAGTTTTGATAGAGTCGAAAAGCATCTCCTCGTCCCTGTGAGCGACAAATTATTTTCCACCCTACAATCTCTTTCTCATCGGCAAAACGTCGCAAGCCTCTCGTTGCTCTATCGCCTTGTCGATGGAGAGTGTTCAGAAAAACTTAATTTCTTCGTTCCATCATTTTTTAATCGGTAAGACCCCCTCCTGCAAGGCAGCAGAGCCACTAAGATACAAGGGGTTATGGGGGGGGGAGAATTAGGAACAGAAACATTAATAATGAGCGGGAAAGAGAAAAGAGTAATCAAGAGCACATTAGATAGCAATTGACATTGCATTTAATTTTTTGCAGATGACGGAAAGCATGCAGCCGGTAGGGAGTTCCACAAGCAAGAAGTGTGAGAAAGGGATTTGTTAGCATAGAACTTACGGTTATATCTAGCCAGCTCATCTGTAAATTGATGAGATCTCGACATCAGTCTATTTCTAACCTTCTCCGCTAAGACCCATCATGCTACGCACGTTGTAACGAACCATCTTCATTCCATTCGGTAAGATATAAGTTCCACTCGCAGCTTCTTCCTAAGAACCGCTGCTTCGTGGAGCCGACTTCCATGAAGATTTTTCACTTCAATCTTAATATATTTAAATTTAGGATTAACTGTTATCCCGTCCCTGGGTAAGACGATAAACTACATCCGACAGCAAGGCCTCTGATCAGAAGGTTTTGAGGAGCGTGGAACCACCTCTTAATTGCTGGTGTTCCCAGGTTCACCCTGACCCTGTCTGGTAGCACCTGTTAGAGTCCCAGCTATGGGCAAATAGTTAACCCCGAAACTAGGCTCAAAACACTATGAAAGTGTAAAAATAGGTTTTAATAGCAGCAATACATTTTATAAAAGATTATTACCAGCAATAAATTTTTGAAGAAAAAAATTATTACCATTAATACATTCTTGAAGAAAAAACAATTTGAAAATAAAAAAATTATTACCAGCAATAAAAATCAGGTCATATAAAATTTACTAAAATACGAACCGGTGTAACTCAGTGTGTGTGTGTGGGGGGGGGGACTCTGATCACATTTAATGTTTCTAAAACTAAACTAGTGACATTTCAGCATCGCCAATCGGAGCAGGAACTATGACCAATCACAATGAACGGATGTGCCCTCAAGGAGGCCCCATGCCTTGACCGCCTACTCGAATAGAATTTTGAAAAAAAATATTACCAGCAATACATTTTTGAAGAAAAAAAACAATTAGTAGCAATACATTTTTGAAAATAAAATAAAAAATATTACCAGTAATAAAAATCTTGTCGGCATTAAATAACCCATTGAGGTTATGCCGTAAAACAAAGCAAACCCAACCACCCTGTGAACCAAGTCCAAGAGGATTTTTTCCCTGATCTCTTTAATCTTCTTCGTAGGAACCGCTGCTTTTTGGAACCGACTTCCATAAGGATACCTCACTTCAATCTTAATGTATTTTAGCTATCCGCCTAAACTACGTCTCTTAATCTGTTACCTTCTGCCTCGATTTTTCGGGCTTTTTAACGTCATTGTAAAAAAATGTAACAAGCCGTGGAAGTTGTCGTGGCAGGTTTACATTTAAGCTTGCTTGTCGATGTATTGTGAAATTAATTTAGGTCATTTTATTTCTCTTTGCGACAGTGCAATTGTTTTCAGTTCTTGTACGTACTTGTTTTATAGATTTAAGAATGTGAATTCGCCGACCACGCGGGGGAAAATGTCACTTACAGCACATAGCATTTGTTAAATCCCGTCTGTACGAATTTGCGGGATTTGACGTGACAGTCGGCTCACTTTTTAAATGTCTTTCACCCTGATGTACTTATTTTTATTATTTGCCGTATAGCAAGGCCACAAATACGGAGGTACCCAGTTAGAATAGACCTCATGACAGAAAGATCAACATATTGTTAGTCGTTGATCTATGGTATCGTTGTTAAGCCTGGCACAAGACTTCGGTCTGTGAAAGGTACCTGAGGCTGTCTTCCTTCTCTCTTTTCTTTGTTTTTTCTCCCTCTCTCGCTATATGTTTACTCACTCTACATCTCCCTATCCCTCTACTCTTACTTTCTCGTTTCGCTTCTCCCGGTTGCTTCTCTCTCTCTCTCTCTCTCTCTCTCTCTCTCTCTCTGTATGTGTGTTTGCCTTTCTCCTATTCTCCCCCTTCTTTACTTTCTTTCTCTCTTACTACCCCCTCTCCCTCTCATAGGGTGGACATATCCAGAAAATATCCAGAATATTTTTATCCAGAAATAAACACGGGCTTTATTTTACCATTAGTCAGTGAGGACATTTGGTTGCAAAAGTGAGGATTAAGGGTAAAAAAAGATAACACTGATGAGGAAGATGGCAGAGAACTGAAAAAAAAGAGATAGTATATTTAGAGGGAAGGAAAGAGGAAACGAAATGAGGAAAAGAAAGAAAGAAAGAAAATAAAAGAAACATGGCAGAGATAGTATATTGAGAAGGAAGAAAGGAAAAGAAATAAGGAAAAGAAAGAAAGAAAAGAAGAAAGAAAGATGACAAAGAACTGAGAAAAAAGAAAGAGATAGTATATTCAGAGGGAAAGCAAGAGGGAAAGAAATGAGGAAAAGAAAGAAAGAAAGAAAAAGATAGAAGGAAGAAAGAAAGAAAGATCGCAGAGAAGTGAGGAAAAGAAAGAGTTAGTATATTCAGAGAAAAAGAAAGAGGGAACGAAATGAGGAAAAGAAAGAGAGAAAGAAAGAAGAAAGAAAGAAAGAAAGATGGCAGATAATTGAGAAAAAGAAAGAGATACTATATTTAGATGGAAAGAAATGAGAAAGAAAGAAAGAAAGAAAGAAAGAAAGAAAGAAAAAGATGGCAGATAATTGAGAAAAAGAAAGAGATACTATATTCAGATGGAAAGAAATGAGAAAGAAAGAAAGAAAGAAAGAAAGAAAGAAAGAAAGAAAGAAAAAGATGGCAGAGAAGTGAGGAAAAGAAAGAGATAGTATATTCAGTGGGAAAGAAAGAGGAAACGGAATGAGAAAAAGAAAGAAAGAAAGAAAGAAAGAAAGAAAGAAAGAAAGAAAGAAAGGAGAAAGACAAATGTATGGAAGCAAGATAGAAAGAAAATGAACATAAAAGCGACAAAAAGAGAAAATGAAATGTAATTAAAATAAAAAGTAATAGATCTGAGGTTAACTGAAAGTGAAACGCCTTCGAGAGGGAGAGAGAGAGGAAGAGAGAGAGGGAGAGAGAGGGAGAGGGAGGGAGATAGGAAGGGGAGGGAGAGAGAGGGAGGGAGAGAGGGAGGGGAGGAGAGGAAGGGGAGGGAGAAAGAAGGGGAGGAATAGAGGAGGAGGAGGAAAGAAGAGAGAGGAAGGGAGGGAGAGAGGGAGGAAAGAAGGGAGGGGGAGGGAGAGGGAGGAAGGAGAGAGAGAGAGAGTTTTCCCCTTGACTTGGTGCAGAAAATGTCAAAGTGGGGAATAAAGTTGAAAGGAAAATTATGAATGGTTTCAAAACAGCAAACAACAACGAAAAAAAAACGATGAGAAGAAAAAGAAAACACGAAAATGGCAATCGTTGTCACTAATTTATGCAAAACAATTCAAAAGCAAATCTGTAAATGCTTCACTTGTTCTTAACGGCCAGCCAATCATTGCGCTTTGTACACAATCTTATTTCTGCTGTGAAAAGCCGGAAATAAAACGAAGATGATTGGTGGCAGGAAAAGATGGCAGAAAGAAAGAGGCCAACAGGAGAAAAAGAGTAATTTAACAATGATGGGAAAGAAAATTGAAGATGGATATTAGGCGGGACGTGTTACTTTCTAATATCTCAGTTGATTAAAAGAATAACAAAAATAAAATGGCGTGTAAGCGACGCGGATGATAAAGATTGACGGGAAATAAGTAGGCACCTGGTTAGATTCATATTCAGCAAACCTTGTAAAAATTTTGCTGGGTTTGAAATCGGATGTGAAAAGACTTGAGTCAAGATCCCATCGCTCATGTCGTCTATTTTGCTGATGATGATGGTGTCATTTGAAAGAGGAATTTGGGTGTACTTCACCAGCTTTTCCTAGTGTGATATTCGCCATCTTCAACGCAGCTGGTTTTATGAATATTTCACGAATGGTGTGTGGCTTACCTTGTTTTGTCATCAGGCACGCAAATTCGTACCATGCTGTGAGGATCGGGTTGTCGATGGATAGAAAGTTAAAAACAGGCAGAGTAGACTTTTTCATCGAATGAGGCTCTCTCCACATTGAATTCAGGGAGCGTTATGTTCATGTATTTCCCATCTTCATGCAGCTTTAGGAAATGTTCCCTTAATACTGCCGGTTCTGGACTAGAATTACTCAACTTGGCATTGCAAATCATGCATTGAGGACGCTGACTCTCATCGCATTCCGTTATACACGGGAATCCAGTGGATAGCGGTTTGGATTGAGGAATGGAGAGCAGAGTTCGAATTCCAGTCGAATCCATTACATTCACTTACGTGCTAATATCCTCGGGAAAGGTATAAATCCTCTTCTTCTTCTACTTGTTCATGATGACGGTCGTCTTTGAGTATAGAATCCAGAGGTTAGAAGTGAAATATTTCGAAGACAGTAGGGAAGTATAATTCAGGTTAGCAGTGGATATCTCGGTAAAGTAGCAGAGGGTGTTTCAGTAGTTCTCCCCTTCTGTTCCTCTTCGCCTGACAAGCTGGAACTGGACATTCGGATAGAGTAAACAAAATGGCCGCCTTTATACATAACGGATTGAATATTCTACGTCTTCTGATTGGTTAACCTTCTATTGGTGGACTATAAAGATAAGCGTATATCACACATGCCATATAACTGACGGACAAGTACCCGGGAAAAATCTGCCTCGTTAGTCATGTATCGAACGATGCATGATCACTTAAGCATGGCACATAACTGACGAGTTAGTATAAAGGGGTTGAAAGATTATGCAGGAAATCACAAATGATGTACAGTCACGACAGTCACAAGTCGACTACTCAATTTACCACCTCCCCACAAGGCAATATGTGACACAAGGCCAGGTTTTAACGTGAGGCATTCCGGGAAAAAATCGCCTGTATACCCTGTTTACACGGAATCGTGTTTGTCTACCTCACCACACGAGATTGCCTTTTGGTATAGCCTCGTCTGGTTTCCTCTCCGTCCGGAGGCAGGAAGTTCGACAAGAGGAAGAGAAAGCCTGAGCACACAAAATTCCTTGTAGCACAGATATCAAGGCCAAGAGATGTGGCTGATCAGCTGCAGCCAATGATGGCTAAACTAAGCGTTTTATCACGAATCTTACACGTGTGTGTGCGTTGACCTCCGCCAACCCCACGAGAATGACTCACCGAACCCAGGTTAACAACCACTGTGGTAAACCATTGGCTAGAGTAATAAACTCTATCCTAATGGGTCCCTAAAGATTGTTACCGATTTATGAAACAGACGAAACTGAATGCAAGGATTCAGTCAGTCAGTTATGTACCATGCGTGACACACACTTAGGCGATCATGTATCTTTCGATACATGACTGACGAGGCAGATTTTTCCCCGCAGTAGGTTGCCATTTCTTTCTGCGATAAACCAGTTGCCATCCAAGGCTATAGAACCCGGTCTGTCTTGCTATTTACCCATAGCTGGAGTGGGGGAAGAAGAGGATTCATACCTTTCCCAAGTGTCATTCAGTCAGTTATGTAGCATGCGTGATACACGGACTGGCGATCATATATCTTTCGATACAAGACTGACGAGGCAGATTTTTCCCCGACTAACTATTAACCGTGAAAAACTAAAATGTGTGGTCGTTAGCAAAAAAGATAGCCCAAGGAGTGTGCGGATGTCGAATTGACTATGGAAAATATGACACAGAATTCCGAAAGTACATAGGATTAATGAAAGATGATTTCCAGAAACTAAGCAAAATATTAAAAGATAAGAAAAATTTCAACGCCCTTTAAAGAAAAGGGTACTGAACTCCTACACTATATACATCCTCCTATATGGAAGTGAATGCTAAATAATTTCCTTAGTGATAAAGATGTGACTTGAAATGACTGAAATGTGGCTGTACAGAATGATGCTGAGAATACCATGGACTGAACATGTCAACAACGAAGAAGTTTTAAGGAAGATGAGAAGCAAAAAGAAATCCAGTCTGCCATGATTTTGAACGTATAACTCGGAAAAATAAAAGAGATGGAGTCATACCGTTTCCGAAGGGATTTGTTTGAAAGTGTATTTAAACATTCGCTGACCCTACTTTTGGCGTCGATAAACGCTACGCTACGAGGACATCGATCATGCTTCATTAGATAACACTGATTCACCACCTTTCTTTGCCCAATGCACCCGTTTCAGCATATGCCTGAATGTCAGTCATCTTTTTTCCAAGATTGTCCATCTCAAATGGTGCATTTCAAATAATTTGCATATATTATTGAAAATCTTCATTCTTTTCTATATTAGTAGTGAGGAGGAAGTGACGCAGGGCGTTTCTGATTGGTCGATTGCTATTTCAAGATCAGCAGTGGTTGTTCTTTATATGTCCGTTGTTGTGTGCTTTGTGGATTTTTTGCTTCAGGATTGCCTGCCAGAATAGGTATAGTTTCGGTAGGGTCTCTTGGGTGAACAGGTATGATGTTGAAACTTGTCATGAGCCTAAGTCATAACATCACTGATGAAGCGATCTTGCGCACCCTTTGGAGTGTATTCATAACAAATTATTAGTATATATTTTTTATTAGCATTACATTTATTTTCATCTTTATTCTTATTAACATTAAAAGCAAGAAACGTTTTTGATCATAATTCCTATGACCAACGAATGTGTATGAAGGTTTTTTTTTTTTGGGGTTTTTTTTTGGCGACCAATAAAAATTACTTACCTGTTATGCCAAGCAGTGTTCGGTGAGAACGTGGGGTCTTTCCATGTGTGGGCCCTAAGAGGGAAAAAGACGAGCATTCAGTTTGTTCTCTTTTTTGTCTTGTCTTGGCTGAGGATGAAGTGACGTAGGTCGTTTCTGATTGGTCGCTTGCTATTTCAAGATCAGCAGTAGCAGTTCTTTACATGTCCGTTGTTGGGAGCTTGATCGTGATTAACTAGGACTAGGAGAGTTAACGGAAATCAGCCACGTCTCACTTCCGTTTCGGCCATGTGTCACAATTGTTTTATATTACAATAATAAGTAAACCGTTGTTGTGTGCTTTGTGGATTTTTTTTTTTTTTTTTTTGCTTCAGGATCGCCTGCCGGAATAGGTTTCGGTAAGATCTCTTGGGTGAACAAGTATGATGTTGAAAGATCCGAAACTTGTCATGACCCCAAGTCATAACACGACGGATGAGGCGATCCTGCGCACCCGTTGGAGTGTATTCATAAATGTACCTTAAACATTCACTTGTATTATTTTTATAGAGGAGTTTTACAAATTTAATAGCAAATATTGATGGATTTTTAAACTTGAATACATGTACAGTAATTTTCATTCAAAACTAATTATTATATAAATAAACTGAAACTTATTTCAATAGACAAAATGTTCAATACAGTGCCAATGAATAAAAAGTTCAATAAAAGATCAGAGTATTTAAATTTATTTTATTCTGATGAAGATTACAGTCAAAGATCAGAGTATTTAAATTTATTTTATTCTGATGAAGATTACAGTCAAAGATCAGAGTATTTAAATTTATTTTATTCTGATGAAGATTACAGTCAAAGATCAGAGTATTTAAATTTATTTTATTCTGATGAAGATTACAGTCAAAGATCAGAGTATTTAAATTTATTTTATTCTGATGAAGATTACAGTCAAAGATCAGAGTATTTAAATTTATTTTATTCTGATGAAGATTACAGTCAAAGATCAGAGTATTTAAATTTATTTTATTCTGATGAAGATTACAGTCAAAGATCAGAGTATTTAAATTTATTTTATTCTGATGAAGATTACAGTCAAAGATCAGAGTATTTAAATTTATTTTAAATTTATTTTTATTCTGATTCTGATGAAGATTACAGTCAAAGATCAGAGTATTTAAATTTATTTTATTCTGATGAAGATTATTTTAAATTTATTTTATTCTGATGAAGATTACAGTCAAAGATCAGAGTATTTAAATTTATTTTATTCTGATGAAGATTACAGTCAAAGATCAGAGTATTTAAATTTATTTTATTCTGATGAAGATTACAGTCAAAGATCAGAGTATTTAAATTTATTTTATTCTGATGAAGATTACAGTCAACGAAGAACTTGTTAAAAAGTAAAAGTTGTCCCCGCCCGCTGAAACCCTAAAATTCGCCACTGGGGGGGGGGCGTTCTCCTGGTTGAGAACTCCTGGTAGACAGCTGCAGACTGAGGCAATTCTCAGAGAATTGGAAATCCTACCGGAATTTAGCATTGGAGGCCACAATCTTAACAACATAAGATACGCAGATGACACAGTACTGATAGCAGACACGGAAATGAAATTATAAAACCCCCTATAGAAGGTAGTGAAGGAGAGCGAGAAGAAGGGACTAAGCATAAACTACAAGAAGACAGAATGCATGGTCATCAGTAAAAGGATGAACCCGAAATGCAATTTGCAGATCAGAGATACTAAAATCAAGCAGGTGTGGAAGTTTAAATATCTAGGAAGCCTTTTCACAGAGGACGTTAAATGCGACGTATTGAGATGGCCAAGGATGCGTTCCAAAAGCTGGGTAGAGTATTGCAAGACAGGAGGATTTGGTAATAAAGAAAAGAGTACTGAGCTGCTACGTGATATCTGTCCTCCTTTACGGCATCGAATGTTGGACGGTCTCCTCAAAGATGAATAAGGGACTCGAGGCAATGGAGGTATGGTTCTACAGATGGATGCTAAGGATACCATGGACCGAGCGTGTGAGCAATGATGAGGTTTTGGAGACGATGCAAACAAGGAGGAAGCTTATACTTAACATCAAGAAGAGGTATATGAAATTTCTGGGACAGGTAATGAGAAAGGGGGGCTTGGAAAATCTGATACTCACAGGTCGAATAGAAGGAGAGAGAGAAGGGAAAGCAACGCATGATATGCCTGGTGGGCTTAAGCAAGTGGACGACAGAACAAGGTCTGGGGGAGGTGGCAAAGGGACAAAACTGAAAGCTACAAGGGATAGGGGGAAGTGGAGAGCCATGATCGCCTACGTCCTAAAGGGACATGGTACATAAGAAGAAAGAAATGAAAACTTTTTAGCCGTTTGTTATTCACCGTGAAATCAGTAAATAGACATTTTGACCTTTTAAATTAGCTTTCAGATAGAAAACTATGAGCAGTATTGAAAACGGGAGAGTCGACTTGAAAATGGAAGCAAGGAAATGCTAGAGAGAGGGAGGGGGAGGTAAGAGAGGATAAGAATAAGGGGAGGGGGAAAGGGGAGTGTGGAACGAGAGGAGCAAGAGGGGATATGAAAAGTGGAAGGAATGAGAAATAGTGGGGGACTAGAAAAGAGAGGAGAAGGAGAAAGGGAACAAGAAGAAGAAACGGAAAAAGAGAGAAAGAAGAGGAAGAGAATGAAAATCAAAAATAGGAAAGATGAAGAAAGAAGTAAAAAAAAGGAAAATGCTGGAGGAGGAAGAAGAAGAGAAATAAAGAGGAAGAAAAACAAGGGAGAGAAATAAGGAGAATGAAAAAGGAAGACGACAGATAGAGGAAGAGGGACATAAATAAGAAACAGGAAGGAAAAAGAAGGAATAAAAAGGAAGTAGGGGGAGAAAAGGGGAAGAAGAAAGAAAAGGAAGATAATTAAAAAGGAAGGAGAAATCAGAAAAGACGAAAAAGAGGAAGAAGAAGAAGAAAATTGAAGAAGAAAAAGAGAAGAAGATGGAAGAAAAAGAAATAAAAAATAACGAGGAATAAAAAGAAGGAGAAAGAAAAATGTAAAATAAAAGGAGAAATAAGAAAGTAGTGGAAGGAGGAGGAGCAAAAGAAGAAGAAAGAGGAGCAGAGGAGGAGAAAAGAAAAGAAATAAGGAGGCAAACAGAGGGAGGGAAAGAAGTAGTAGAAGGAGAAAGGAGAAGAAGAAATATAACCGAGGAATAAGAAAGAGGTGCGAAAAGGAGGAGGAAAAAGAAGGTAAGAAGAAAAAGAAGGAGGAGGAGGAAGAGGAGAAGAAAAAAGAATTAAGGAGGAAGACAGAGCAAGAAAAAGAAATAGTCGCTGGAGAAAAAAAGGAAGAGGGATATAAACGAAAAATAAGGAAGAGGTGGGAAAACGAAGAGAAGAAGAAAGGGCAAGAGGAGGTGAAGGGGAGGAAGAGGAGAAGGAAAGAAAAGAAATAAATAGGAACACAGAAGAAGAGAAAGAAAGTGTAGCAGGAGAAAGAAGGGAGAGGAATATAGACGAGGCATCAGAAGAAGAAGAAGAAGAAGGAGGAGGAGGGGGAGGAGTAAAAGAAGGGATGTTAGAAGATGGAAGAGATGTGAAGTGTCGAATGCAGAATCGAAAGTCTTCATGGATCCATGATGAGTCAGAGATTAGGAAAAAGGACAAACAACTATAAATGTAAATTTTGTCCTTGTGTCACAACTTGCTAGCCTGCTTCATGCCGGGTGTCTTTCCAGCCGCTTCCTGTCCACCTCTCTACCTGCCCCGCCCAACCCAATGCGAACATGCCACGCCTTCATTCCTCCCAGCCACCAAGACTACCTTCGCTTTCTCCTCGCTTGCCGTCCTTCAATCCAAGTCAATCTGCTTCCTTGATTTCTATCCGGTTCTACGTAGTGGAAGAAAAAGCTGTTCAAACCCTCTCTTGTCCCAAACATCATACATATGTCACAGTTGTTTTTAGCTGTCCAGTATCATGGACCAATCTCCCCCTTTCTCTCTTTATTTTTCTTTTTTTTTCTCTCTCTTTCTATATATTAAACCTCCCTTCTTTTTTCTGTGTTTGTCTTTGTTTCTCTCATTTTCTCTCTTTCTTTATATAAGCCTGTGCTTTTCACATTTCTTTCTGTCGTCTTCTTTCTGTCGGATTTCCAAAGTGGAAATGCTCTTACTATTAGACATTGATTCTTTCAAACAACTCTCCTCTTTTTGTTGTCGTTACCACAATGTTTTAGCCTAGGTACGACATTCATTTCGCATACATTTCTAGCACATATATTCCTACTATAATAGACTCCTTCACTCGGATAAATTTATGCGATGCAGAATTAATTTCAACTCGGAACTAATTTCAAATTTAACTTCTTGATTTTCTTAAATTTTGATCAACAACGGCTTCTTTTGAACGAGAGTTTCTTTTTTACAAAAAAAAAAAACAAAAAAAAAACAGCTAAGCAGTTTACAGATATTGCTTCAAAGAACATTGCATTTTTATTGGATCAGATTTAAATGAATAAAAATAAATAAATAAATATCACTTTATTCATCTGCAACAAAAAAAAATGCAAGTTGAGAAAAGATGAATTTTGAATTATCTACTAAGGATTTTTAATATTAAATTAAAAAATTAACACCAACATTGCATTTTGTTTAGGAATTCACCGAAATTGATAACTTTGATTTTAAATCGAGTTGAAATTAATTCCAAGTTGAAATTAATTCCGAGTTGAAATTAGTTCCGAGTTGAAATTAATTCCGAGATGAAATTAGTTCCGAGTTGAAATTAGTTCCGAGTTGAAATTAGTGTTGTGTTGTCACTCAAATTTATTTATTTATTCGTTGTTTTTTTTTTTTAATTTTGTTTATTTTAATTTTCTTATTGATTTATTACAACTTTTCGGTCGTTGTACACTATCATCTTCATTCTGTCCGAATTCTGAAACAGAAACGCTTTTACAATTATACATTGATTCTTTCGAAGGAGTTTTCGAGTTTTGTTGTAATTATTACAATATTTCAGCCGATGTACACCAGAATCTTCATTCAACGGTGCTGATATTATTGTACAGAGCATTTCTTTAAAATTTGGGCCAATTTGCTCCTTGAACATACTCCCGTGTCATTTTCTTAGACAGGATATGTTTACTATTTTTCATTGAATCATTCGAACCAATTTCCTTGTTTGAGTTGACGTTTCACAACTTTTCGGTCGATATACCGCCGCTATTTACTTGACCCCACCACTGAATCAGGTTATGTCGGTTTAGTGTGTGTGTGTGAAGTGGACGAAGTATGGGGTTCACAGAAAATAAAAACAACCAGCAAGAAAGTGTGCACTTGAAGTGACGCGCCATGATTCTTCTTCTTCTTCTTCTTCTTCTTATTATTATTATTATTATTATTATTATTATTATTA
>CAHIKZ030000956.1:440000-472500 GCA_903632075.3 Acanthosepion pharaonis | reverse complement strand
GATTGATTGATCGGTTTGATTTTTTACGGTTTATCAACCTTTTGCGGATTACTTAAAGCCAGAATATATCTTTGGATTGCAAAATTATTTCATGATACAAATTCTACTAATTAACCCATAGCTGAGGGTATGATGTGGATCTACACCTTCCCCAAAATTATTTGTACGTAAGCGAACTCGACTGGAATTAGAACTTGGTTCTCCGATTTCTAATTTCGTGGCGTTATCCATTACACCATCCGCACATCCGTTTGTGATGTTAAAGACAGAAAAAAAAACGGAGATGGATCTGGCCTGTGAAACTTTCTTGGTGCAATCAACCCTTCACTCAATCATAGAAAAATCTTTTTATTTATTTCTAATTAATTAAAACGAAAATTACTTTATTGATGTCACTATCCTATACGATACCTGTGGACCCTTCGAACGTAGAAGGTTTTAGAGAATTCAAAATTTACCGTTATTTTCGCAAAGGAACTGACTAAATCTTTAAGCTTACCTTTATCTTCGTTCCTCATTAATTTCCGTGATATTTCATAAACTGCCAAAGGTGTTTCTAAAAATTTGATGAAGTCCTGGATATGACGATAAACTACATCCGGCAGCATCCTCTAATCTGGAAATTTTAAGGAGCATAGAACCACCTCTTAATTGCTGTTGTTCCCAGGTCCACCCTGACTCAGGGTGGTAGCACATTTTAGGGTTCCAAATACTATAGTGAATCCTGAAACTGGGGTCAAAAGATTATGAAAGTGTAAAAGTCTATTTTTATATTAGAAATACCAACAATACATTTTCATATTAATGAAATTACCAGCAATATATTTTTGTAAAAAATATATTACCAGCATATAATTTTGTAAAAAAAATATTTCTAGCAATAACCGCCACTTCTACTCAAAGAGCTTCTTCTCTCGCACTTCCCGACAGTGGAACTCCCTTCCTCTTATTTGCTTCCCTGATAGCTATAATCTTCAAATATTCAAAAGTAATGTCAATCGACATCTTCTGATGCCTTGATTCTTGATCCCCGTCCTTCTCTTTATCATTTCTTTAAACACCCCCCTCTTTACTCTTGCTCCCTACTCTCTGTAACCCCTTGCGTGCTAGTGGCACTCCCCACTTGCTTAAAAAGAAAATTACAGATGCTCCCAAGAAAATTAGAATTCAGCATTAAATGACCCATAACGAGTTGATATGTCGCTAAACAAACATAACAAAAATTTGATGTTATTTGATATGTAATTATCTAAGAAGCATAGTCGAGACAAATTAAAATCAACAAAATCATTGTTGAATAAAATATGATTTATACATATAGATTTCGTGAGCGATTTTACAAGTATAGGATGTTCCAAAAAAATTGATATCATTTGAGATATAAATCTGAGTCACTATATAGTCTGGATAAATGAAACTTATTGTTGAATAAAATAACATTTTTATTATACATCAAAATTTAATATCTGTCTATATTTCTGAGATGAGTTATTATGTACATTATTTACATTATTCGGACTATTGTCCTCATCTTTGTTACCATATTTATTACAACGTTTCGGCCGTTGTACGCTCCGGCCTTCTTCGGGCGGTTAAAATGTCGAACTGAACCCTTTATTTCGCTCACTGGAGTAGACTGTTCTAGTTCCACGTGCCATGTCTAATGGATGTCAGTTATCAGTTATCTCCCGTTAATTTCCCTCTGAAAGTTCTCCACTGCCTTAGCCGGGTATTGAACTCACATTCAAGGACACATGGCACAGTGGATAAAGGCGTTACTTAGATCCATTGACAGGACCAAAATAGTGTGAGTTCAATACCTGGTTAAGGGTGGCTCGGTGCCTTCCCCTGTCTCTCTTGCCAACAATATACCCTGCGAGGGTAAAGTATTCCTTTCTGATTATGTATGCAAGGTATTTTAGATTTCTCATCCCGATTTTGGGCGTAAGTGTTCTTTTTATTGCCATTTTCTTTATTTCTTCATTGTTTACCCACACCGACACTGTTTGGGTCCTCTCACTGGATCTAACCAACGCCTTTATCCACTGTGGCATGTGTCCTTCGGGACCCCTTTATTTCGCTCACTGGGGTAGACTGTTCTAGTTCCACGTGCCATGTTTAATATATACACACATATATATATACATACATATCTATATATACATATATCCATATATATATATATATATCCATATATATATATATATATATATATACATATATATATGTACATATAATATATATATACATACACATATATATACATACACATATATATATATATACATATATATATACACACACACACACACACACACACACATATATATATATATATATATATATATATATATATATATAAATATATATAAAATGGACAAAGTCCGACCATTATTTTAAGACATTTTTAATGTTTACGCGTTCTTTGTATAGATAGAAATATTTAAGTAAATGGTCTGTTCGATCGATTCCTGTCGGAGGACGAATATTTACTGTGAAAATTTCTCTGGCATTCAGGTCGGTAAATGTCGTTAATACTGTTTATTATAAACAGAGCATTTAATTAAATATTTGTATCTATAAAAAGAACGTATAAACATGAAAAAATGTCTTAATAAAATAATTGTCGGACTTTGTCCATTTCATAATGCATGACGTCATTTGTTTACATTTTGATACGCATTGAGCAGATGTGAATGAATGAGAGAAAATCACGGAGAATTGTATTTAAAAACAGTAAAATCGACTTTGCTAACCGATCGCTTCTCTGTGGCCAAATCGGTTAAGGGCATGTCAGGCTATATGACGGTTCTGTGTAGGATACAGGTTCGATTCCTATCGGATGACGTATATTTTATATGAAAATTTCTCGGAAATTCAGGCCGGTGAATGTTGTTAATACTGTTTATTATAAACAGAGTATTTACTTAAATATTTGTATCTATAAAAAGAACGTATAAACACAAAAAAATGTCTTAAAAAATAATTGTCGGACTTTGTCCATTTCATAATGTGTGTGTGTGTATATATATATATATATAATTAACATGCACTACTAAGTGTATCTTTTATAATCACCTAAACACACCCTACCAATGTATAGAAAAAATTGATATCATTTGAGATATAAATCAACCATTCGCCCTTGCATGGAATACTGCTGCCATATATGGTCTGTTCATCTTAATGTCCTCGACAAAATCCAGAGACGGATAAGCAATGTGATTGGCCCTGATCTGGCATCTCGTCTACAGTCGCTCTCTCACAGATGTGTCGTAGCCTCCTTCTGTCTTTTCTACAAATAGCACCTTTCTCTGGTTCCCAAACAGCATGAATTTAAACGTGCCACTAACCCTTTCACTCTCAAACAGTTAAATGTAACCCCCTCTTCTACTCCAATAGCTTCATGTCTCGCACTTCCCGTCTGTGGAACTCCCTTCCTCTTACTTGCTTCCCTGATAGCTATAATTTTCAACTATTCAAATGCAATATCAATCGACATCTCCAGATGCCTTGATCTATTCCCCGCCCTTCTCTTCATCATTTCGTCTTTCACGCCTCTTTACACTTGCTCCCACTCTCTGTAACCCCTTGGAAAATATATGAAAATAAAAAGTTACTATATAGTCTGGGTAAATGAAACTTAACAGGCTTATTGTTGAGTAAAATTGTTATTATACGTCAAAATTTGAATGAGAAATTCAAATGTATGTGGATTCATGATCGATTTTACAAGTATTCAATATGCGCAACGCCTGTGGCAAAGCGCTTTTGCTTGTCATCTGCCTTTAAGGCATGAAGGATATCATTCGTCAGCGTTTCTTTGCGACACGCCAAAGTGTCGTCCGAGGAATCTAGGTTTACAGATTTTTTTTTTCTAAGCTTGGCTTAGATGTGGCACAATGCCGAAAGTATGGTGCACCCAGTGAGGATAGAATTCACTACACAGTTGTAATTGTTCTAGTGAGGCAAGGATAAGCCATCGCTCGGGATAAATAATAATAAAAATAACGAGAAATATCCATGAAAATGACTTGTGAGATTAGTGCACTCTCAATACATTTTTGTTATACCGAATCTTGATCAGACGTATTTGTTGTCTCTATTATGTCTTTTCTGTCTTTCCATGCGATCAAAACGGAATAGTCCATTATTTTATGGGCCATTGTCAGGGCGTAACGGTCGTGATACCTAAGGGAGGAGAAGCGGAATTACAATAAGATTAGCCGAAAGTCTATTTCGCAAATATTTTTATTAATAAATTTATTTATAAGGAGGTACAAATGAAAAGATTTGAAATAAACATTTTTTTTCCAATTCAGTGAAACAGACTTCTATTTCGACCTTTTGTTTCAATCATTTTCTCACTGAAACCAAGTAGCGTCTCTGATATGTCTTTTGTTTCTCAAAACGGAATAATTCATTATTTATTAGGTATTGGAAGGAGACCTTAAAGACTTCTCTTTCTTTCTTTCTTTTACTCACTGAAACCAAGTAGCGTTTCTAATATGCTTGTTTGCACGCGTTCAAAACAGAATATCCTATTATTTATTGGCAGGGCGTAACGGTTGTGCGAACTAAGAATGGAACTAACCAGCTAACGAAGGGAAGGAAGGGCAAGCAGACTTCTAATGGAGGTCATTTCTATTTTTAAAAATTACATCTCTCCTTTTAAATTCTTGAATTGTTTATTAATAAATCATTGTTTTGCACTCTTGTCTAATGTAACAGGCTTTAGTAACACTTTGATTTTATTCTTTTCAGTAATTCTTGAGCTTGGCCGCCATGTCTGCATCGACACTTCATCATAAACCTTGAGGGTCAACCAAACAACAATAGATTCCATTATGCCTTCTGCCCAGTCTACTGCGAGCAAGGCCAGTCGCAAAGGCAAAGACGATAAACCGCCCCCCGCGACTGGACCTGGCAGTAAAATTGTAGCCCTTCCGGTACTTTTGAAAAAACACATAAAGATTTTAGACGCCGAAACGGTCAACATCCAGTATGACACGTTCAACGTCAAATCCTTACCTGTGGAAATTTATTCAAACGAAGAAATCGCAGAGAAAACCGTAAAATTGCTGATCGCTAACAACAGGTTGAAGCGCATGCCGAAAACTGTAGCCAATCTACGACTTTTGAACACGCTGGACATTCGAAACAACAACCTAACAAGTTTTCCGACCAGTATAGCGAAAATGGCCTGCTTGGTCAATTTAGATTTGACCAACAATAACCTGAAAAAGCTGCCCCGAACCATTCACCGGTGTCCGTCATTGAGCGTCTTGCATGTTTCGAACAATCGTTTGAGCTCATTACCAAAGAAATTCGGTAAGAGTCCGTCGCTGACGTATGTCAACCTTTCGCACAATTTGATCCGTTCGTTTCTGAAGAATATTTACGAGATGAATGCCGAGCTGAATCTTTCGCACAACCGCTTAAAGGCTCTGCCCAGTGCAAATGTTAAAAAGCCGCGGATTAAAGAGTTGGACGTCTCGTATAATATGCTGGAAAGTATCCCAGAGACAATTAATAAATTGACCCGATTGGTTCGACTTGACGTGTCCAATAATAATGTAACTGATATTCCCAAGGAACTCGGCTCCCTTAATTACATCGAAAACATTAATCTTTCTAACAACAAACTGAATTCTCTGCCACAAGAACTATGTAAGATAGCTACAGCTCTCAGGGTCTTGAATTTATCTGGAAACCAAATCCGTTACTTACCAGAAGAAATCGAACGTTTTCGTAATCTGGAGACTTTAGATATTTCTAATAACAAAATCGAATTTATGCCTGAGGGGACGAAATACTTATCGTGCTGCCAACATATCGATGTGTCGAATAATGAACTGACGTCTGTGAAGTTTGCAGTGTCCCTTGAAAGTTTAAGTGAGCTCAACATCGCTCACAACCACATCGAGGTGCTCCCGGACGATATGAAAGCGATGCGTGCCCTGAAATCACTGAATCTTTCTTTTAATCGACTCAAGGAGATTCCGGACGCTATTGGTGATCTCGTTTCCTTGAAAGCCCTAAACGTAGCCGGCAACGCGATCACCACCCTGACGCCGACTCTGGGTGAAAATCAAGTTCTGAGTTCTCTAGACATCTCCCAGAATTCCATATCGGACTTGCCAAAGGATCTGCGTAAGTTCCGCAACCTGGAACTCTTCCACATCTCTCACAATCAGATCCGATCCGTTCCGAAATCGATCGAGTCTCTGTATCAGTTGCAATCGCTGGACGTGTCCGGCAACGAGATAACTGACGTCCCTTTACCAAAGACAGTCCGGAAGCTGTATATATCAGACAACCCCTTTGATATAGATCAAAGTGATGCAACCACGACTTTGAACCTGATTGGACACAAGGATCACGTGATCCAGCTGACAACCTTAGAGTTGGCCGGCTTGAAGTTGAAAACCATCCCGAGTAGCACATTTAAACTGCGGCTGCTTACCTCTTTAAACCTATCCAAAAATAATATTGTAACTGTACCAGATCTCTTTAATAAATTACGGGTTTTAGTGTCGTTAAATTTGAGTGAGAACTCGATTGAGGCTTTGCCTCCATCATTTGAAAGTCTCTGTCATTTAGAACATTTAGATGTTAGCTCGAACAAACTGTCCGACTTCCTTCCCGAACTGACGAATCTGATCCATCTACAAACGTTGGACATGTCCGGAAATCAGATCTCTCATTTACCAGATCATTTCGGTAGTCTGAACAAACTCTTGAGGCTTGATCTTTCTCGCAACGAACTGCTCAGTTTTCCCTCCGATCGCGTTGACGTGTTTGCCTCGCTTCTTTTCCTTGACCTGGCTCACAATCATATCGACTCGATTCCTACAGAGTTCGCTTACCTCTACCGAATCAAAGTCCTTGTTTTAAAGGGAAATGACCTGGAATCACTTCCGTCGCAGATAGACAAGATGGCGTCTCTGGAACAACTGGATGTGTCGGACAATATCATTTCCAGCTTGCCGGAGAATATCTGTAAACTCCCTAGTGTAAAGGAGCTGAAGCTTTCGGATAACAAAATTACGCAGGGATTCCCGAAGAATTTTGAGCGTCTCCGGCAAAATGCCCAGGTGGAGTTTGACGAACAATCGTCTTTTAAGACTCGAGTCCCTCGGGATCGTCCAGTAAAAGTTGCCCCTGCAGTTAGCGGAGCGGCAAAGAAAAAGGACAAAAGCGGTAAGCGTAGATCGAAAAGTGCACGAGAGACAGGTTTCCTGTCTACACCCCCTGAAAGATGATCTCGGCTTTACTTTCTTAGATATCCTGTGAACAGGGACGTGGATGCAGTGGCGTAGCTAGAGTAAACGTCACCCGGGGCGGTCCGCTCAAATGTCACCCTAATGACCCCGATTCACCCTTATGCTGAATGGTTAGCTGTAGCTAAATTTTCATACATGCTCTACCTCTACTTTACTCTACTGACCGGTACGTTACTGCTTACATGTATGATCCAAGACAAAATCCAATACCACAAAATAATCAGTTCAAATCAAAAGCTGAAAACATTGCTATTTTTCCTACTCACAAATTTCCCGGCAATTTATTAGACAATTTCTGACGGGGGGACAAAACTGGGAGGGTCATAAATTATTTCTGGGGGTTATATGCCAGCCTGCGAAATCCTGTGTCTCCACCACTGTTTTCAGACTATTTTTGGCACCTTAGCCTGGTTGAAAAATTTTGTTGGGAGTGACATTTTGTCACCCCTCCTGTGTTGGCACCCGGGGCGGTCCGCCCCCCTTAGCTACGCCACTGCGTGGATGATCATGACTCTCACAGCGTTACATCCCTTGTAGCTTTTAGTAATGCTTGTCTTTTTGCTATACCCACCCCGGTGCGCGATCCATTCACACAAGCTGATCGCCGTTTTCTCCAGTCCCGTTTTACCTTCGATATGTCCTCTGAGTTTCAAATTCAACACGCCTTCTTTCCTCACTATCTGTCCAAGACATTTCAGTTGTCATTTTCTGATTCTGAGTAGAATTGTTCTTTTTATTTCCAGCTTCCTTAAGACGTCCTCGTTCATTACGCACTCCGTCCATGGTATTCTCAGCATCCTTCTGTATTCATGTTGTCTCAAGTCTTCTCTTCATCTGTGAAGAAATTAAATTAGAATTTTTGATCTAGACTTTCACATATTTTTTTAATGGAGTACATAACCAATTTGATCTATCTAAAAATGAACACTGTTCTTCTGAACTGTTACGTGATATCTCTCCTCCAATCTGACAGTGAATGTTGGAGAATCTCCTCAAAGATGAAGAAGAGACTTGAAGCAACAGAAATGTAGTTCTACAGAAGGATACTGAGAATACCATGGACCGAACATGTCAGCAACGGTGAAGCTTTAGAAAAAATGGAAACACAAAGGAAACTTATACATAACATAAGGAAGAGACAGTTGAAATTTCTAAGGCATATAATGAGGAAAGAGAGCTTGGAAAATCTGAGACTCACAGGACAGATTGGAGGCAAGAGGGATAGAGGAAAACAACGCATAACATATTTATTGAGTTTGAGTAAATGGATAGCGGAACAAGGTTAAGGATAAATAACAAAAAGACAAAATTTATTAACAGCTATAAAGGACAGGAAATTGTGGAGGGCCATGATCTTGTAAAAATCATAGTTATTCTAAAAAAAGAAACAATTATTATTACAATACGTAACATGTTTCGGCTTTGAATAACCCACAAAGTAAAAACCGGAAGTAAAAACAAATCTAAGAATCAGTTGGACGCGAAACCCAGGATACGAAATGTTTACTACTTTGTTTTATTACTACGCTCTTTAGCGAGGGAACTTCTTTATCAAAAATATTCCAGATATCTATTCCAAATCAATTCAAATGTAAGTTAGCAGTAATTTTCTTTTTCTAACTGGTGAATCTTTTTCACGTTCGAAACTCAAAGATAATTCTGGGTTTTCGCCATAACAAAGCGTTACCCATGGATAAGTCGATCTCTAACTTGTTGCTTTAAAACATTGTCTTTAAAACCGCGAATTCTACACGAGCAGTTGGGCCGCATTTGATGGACCCAATTTTCAAAATTTCTGATTTATAAAAGAACGTGCAAAAACGAGCATTTATCGGCGTAAAGAGAAATGATTTTGATACAACCTAGTGTGCCAAAAATTCAATTTTAAATGAACGACTTCTTTGTCATGAAAAAATGGCGTCGTTCAGGGTTAATTCAATTTAATTAAAGAAAAATAAGAAAAATTAATTAAAGAAAAAATAAGAAAAATTTAATTAAAGAAAAAATAAGAAAAACAAGAAAAAATATTTAAACTAATTATTATTTTTATATTTTCAGTCATTTTTCCTTTTTTTCTTTTTTCTTCAGGCTAAAAAGAAAAATGTATTTTTTGAATTTGCTTTTAATAAAGAACTTTACTACTCTGAACATGACACATTGACGTCATTCAAGAGATGTAAATCGATTGGTTGTCACCGAGAATCCTTGAAAATGTTGTTGGAATCAGTTTTTTTCCGCTTATTTTATCAATTTTTTATGTATCTTTTTTTTTCATTTATTTATTTGCTCTTTTAAACTTAAAGTTCAAAAAATTTCCCTTGAGAAGTCTGCAGTATGTCTAAATTATTCGCCAGTCCTTTTAAATGAAGAATCCAAGCTTTGGGCATAGAATTACAATCCCAGACCTTGCGATAAAAAGTAAATGAAATTAAGATTAAATAAATTGTTGTATTGTGTTGTGTTGTTCTACAGAACGCAATCAGTAATCAACTTCCGCCTGTCTCTTTACTATACACTTTATAACACTTCTACATAACGTCGGCAAATGACTACTATCCTATTTATCAACTCTACTACACCTCCCTGAACAAAAAAAGATTGAATGCCTTCGTTTCTTCCCGAACTTTAACAACATCCCTCATCCTCTCCGTCTTTGAGGTTTATGGCCTGTCTTTTTAATGGAATCTTGGTCTTATCTCATCTTCTTCCGTGTCTGAGTCACTCCCGTTAATCATCCATACGCTCCCGTTCTATTGCATTATCCTGATCTGAAGAACTCATCCTTTCTTCTCTGCTAAAATCTTCTTCCGCCGTAACATCTTCCTCTTCAGTTCTGGACCAATTCTTCAGAATAGACCATTATGCTTTTTCCTTTCTTCAATATAATAGCCGTGTTATGTTCCCTTTGCATGATGAAATTATCTGTCTATATCTCTGAGATAAGGTATTATGATTACTTGCATTATTTACATTATTCCGACTGTTATCCTCATCTTCATTGCCATATTCACAACGTTTCGGCCGTTGTACACTCCGGCCTTTATGTCTATGTCTCTCTATATATCTCTGTATGTCTCTGAGATGAGGTATTATGATTACTTGTATTATTTACATTATTCGGACTGTTATCCTCATCTTCAATGCCATATTCACAACGTTTCGACCGTTGTACACTCCGGCCTTATCATGTGAATGGAATTCGAATCGAACCCGGAAAAGGTATGGAACGTGGAATTCGAACAATCTACCCCGGTGAAGGAAATAAAGGGTTCGGTTCGAAATTCCATTCGCCTGAAGAAGACCGGGGCGTAGAACGGCTGAAAAGTTGTGAATTATTTGCGAATTTTGACTCAGGAGCTCATACAGAAGGGTTAAAATTGTTCAGGAAGGCAAGGCTCAAAGGGTTCAAATCTATACATTTTTGCTAACAAGATTCAAGTATATTTATTCTGCAATCATCTTAATGTTCTGATGGTTATGTATTTCTCGAAGGCATTTGTTGTAATTTTCACTTGTTGAAAATCTTTCCTTGAATGTTTGAAATGCGTTGGTTGGTCGATTGGTTTGTTAAGGGACCGGCGTGGAGAGCATCTAGGATGGGACCCAGTGGTGAACCTACATTTTCCTGTCCTGAAATTTTAACAGATACGCGGGAGCCCTTCGGAAACCAGTAATAAGAGATTTGGGGATCCAACTGCTAAAATCTAGGCTATGAATAGATTCTGGTGAGGTCAACGAGACCATACAGATGGTGTGTGTGGGGGGGAGGGTCGGGCGCAGCAAGCCTTCAAGAAAACTTTGAAATTTGACCAATTACGGGGGATTTTAAGGCCACACGTGTATTTTTTGCGACGTACGGTAGCCGTTAATAATTAAGTTTAACTCAAGAATTCAATGTTAAAATAAAACAGTATTTAATTACAACCGCAAATAAATACTTAACAAGAACAAAGAAGTAAAAGTCAACCAAAGATAATTAATCAGTGAATAACTTGTTAGTAGCACAGCTCGACTTAACGTCCAGTAAATCCTAAATCAAAACCCAAAACATCGACGCACAATAATTCACACTAATTCGACTGGATAGTTCCACTCAATAATCACTGCAGTCAGTAGCCTGACACCGCTATTTATACACTTGACGGAAAATATATTCATAAGTCCAGAGAGTCACGCTCGAATCTCGGTGCCGGTAGTTACTCATTTTTTTTCCTATATGACTTTTTAAAGCATATTCTAAAGCCAACATTAGCTACTTCAACCCATTTGGCTTATGATTCTACAGGGTGCCACACACACACACACACACACACACACAAAAGCACGAAATTTCATATTTATATGTGATGAAAAAAATAACTAATATATAAAAAAAATTAACTTTTTTTGTTTGAACACTACATCTCACCTTTGTGTTTTGTTCTCTTTTAAGCGACTAAATTTCTATCCTTTGCGTTTGTTTCAAATAAATGTAAGTACAATTCCAACAATTAAATAAACTGTACCAAAATGTCTGTTTTTTGGGGGGAGGGGACATCCTGTATCATTGAAATTACTTTATTTTAATTACTACTGTGTAGAAAGACGACCGACCTTCTCTACCCTAATTGTTGAACATAGACTCATCCATTCGCTATGAGTAGAACGTCTGCTCATAGGAACAGTCGTCGCAAAGTGGATGGCAAGGTATAACGTTGAGTCGTACGCATTGCCGTACTGAATCATGGTATTCGTTATCATGACATTATTAATCCACTTCCTTCATGTGATTAAACCTTTTCTTTACTAATCTTTTGGTCTAGTGTTTTCCTTACAAACTTATTAATCAAAAACCACAAGCTTATACGAGAAATGACAAACACTTAAAAATTCACTCGTTAAAAAACGTTGCTTCTGGGACCCTCTTACTGTTAGGGGCCCTGAAGCACAAGCTTAATTGGTTTCATAGTAGATCGGCTATTTGATGTGGCACGGATTTGTAGCCCAATTCGTTCGAGTTTTGGAGTATCAGTTATACGATGTGCGGTCGAGTATTATTGTGCCAGAACAATGGACCTTTCCTGTTGGCCAATGCTAGACATATACGCTGCAACTGGTAATAGGACTTTGCTGTGATCGTTCTGCCATGTTTAAATAGCTGTAGTAGATTAATCCGGCTACGATAGTCAAAACAATCTTTTGGTGGGAGTTCCCAGGAGCTTCATCTCAAGTTGCCTGTTTTTACCCCTTCAGACTACTTCTGCCATATCAGTAACTGCATTAATTCAAAATATGTTTTTAATGAAAGTACTTTAAAGTAATTGAAGAAGATAGACTTTATTACATGTAAACATGATGCTGTTGTTGCTCCATTCTAATTCTAGTATGGTTGCTAATTTATACTAAAAATGAATTAAAAAGAAAGGGGATGAAATAAGCTTTAAAATGATACGTCATTTTACACAAGTTGTGTGAGTTTTTATGCCCAGAAAATGGTGGACAAATAAGAAGATAAATTTATTTCTGTAGAATCTCATACTGTCTTGCATCTTTCTCTCGCCTTCTCATTTTTACTTCTCTCTTTTCTCCTCTTCTCTTTTTTTCTTTTCTTCTTTATATTTTCCTCTTTCATTCCCCTTCATCCCTTATTTTGTAGTTAAAAAAAGAAAGAAAGTAAGAATTAAAGAAAGAATTACAACGAACGAGAGAGAAGGAAAGAAAGAAGGAAAGAAATCGAAAATGGAGATTTTGCCGTGAAAGAAAGGAAGAAATGATGAATGAAAGAAAGACATAATTGCAACGGACGAGAAAGAAAGAAAGAAAGAAAGAAAGAAAGAAAGAAAGAAAGAAAGAGAAAATTAAGGTTTTGTGGAGAAACAAAGAAAGAAGGGAATAAAGAAAGAAATTGGAAATGGAGATTTTGTAGTGAAAAAAGAAAGTAAGAATTAAATAAAGAATTGCAACGAAAAAGAAAGAAAGAAAGAAAGAAAGAAAGAAAGAAAGAAAGCATTGTAAAGAAAGAAAGAAAGTAAGAAAGAAGGTGAGAAAGTAAGGAATTGAAAATGGAGATTTTGTAGTGAAAGAAAGAATTCAGGAAAGAATTGCAACGAACGAGAAAGAAAAAAGAAATAAAGAAAGAAAGAATGAAATTAAAAACGGTGAAAGAAAGAAAGAAAAGAAAAGGAAAGAAAGAGAGAATTGCAACGATTGAGAAAGAAAGAAAGAAAGAAAGAAAGAAAGAAAGAAAGAAAGAAAGAAATTAAACGAAAGAAAGAAAGAAAGAAATTAAACGAAAAAAAGAAATCTGTTTCAAGAGGAAGAAGAGGAAGAGGTCGGTAGGTCAAGATGGCGTGCAGAGAATGTGGAAGTAGATCGTTTCGATCATTGGTAGACGTAAATCATTTGCATAATCTTTATTCCTAACAACTAAACCCAATAAATCTATAGGATTTCCTCCCGCGCCAATGTGGCTTTGTGACGTCACTACGGTCAGTGTCAATCGGTGCATTACCACAGGAAACGCCACCCGAACCCAACCCTATAATAAATTCTTAGTAATGTTTTTATGTTTTGTTTTTTGTAGAAATGCTTCTCCAAAATCGTAATAGATAAGAATATAAACATGTTAAAAACTTACATTTTCTTTAATTACAATATCACATGTACATAAGGAAAAATGTAAGGGAAAAACGGAAAATGCATTGGGATCTCTAAGGATAAGTTGGCACCAGAAATGAAATTACCATGACGCATCTATGAGCAGACACCTGGGAGTGTCTGTCAGCCTCTTTTGTTTGCTTTAGATATATATATATATATATATATATATATATATATATATATATATATATATATATATATATATAACAGAAAATAAAATTACCTTTCTGTACGTTTTGAGGTAATTATTGATTTCTTGCTGTAAAAATATATATACTGTGTTATAATAGAAATATCGAGCTCTCTGTGGATCAGTTTTAATAATTAATATTACTAGGATCCACCCGGATTATGTACCACGGATCGATTACCTGTACTATATATATATATATATATATATATATATATGTGTGTGTGTGTGTGTGTGTGCCCTCTTTCTAGCTGAAAAAGGGTTTTTTAGTGATTCTTACGACAAATGGTGTCAAGATGGCTAAACGTCTTATCTGAAAACCTGGAGGAAAGAAAACAGTGAGTTTAGTGTGTTTTTGGGGATATACATACATATATATATATATATATATATATATATATATATATATATATATATATATATATATATATATATATATATATATATATAAATATATATATATATAAGTAAATAATATATATATATATATATATATATATATATATATATATATATATATATATAAAGTAAATATATGGATATAGATCCGACAGTATGAAGAAAATATACGGAAAAAACAAACAAAAATCCTAATATGCAATTATGCTGTTTTAATGTTAATATTATATCAACGTCAATGATAATATAATATCAATTTAATGTTAATATAATATCTACTAGACCGAAACGTCCGACGTTGACATTATATTAACATTAAAACAGCATAATTGCATATTAGGATTTTTGTTTGTTTTTTCCGTTTATTTTTCTTCATATATATATATATATATATATATATATACTGATCTTCACTAGATGCTCCATACTTTCGGCCTTGTGCCATGCTTGCAAAACCACTATATATACTGATGATATCGGGAAGGTCGTAAATTTTATGGCATACTGTCCTATTCATCAAAATGACAGAAATGCATTCTTTTGTGGTCGTCCCTGTGCTTTTCTGTCATGTTGACGCTACATGATCATCATCAGTGTAAATGAACAAAGGCGGTATGCGCATGGCATGGCTGTTATCAACGCTGAAATAAGGAGCGGCGTGTCGAGATCAAATTACAACGGAGGCTGAAACCATTTATTCCCTTCTCCCAGGTGTGTGTAACTTTTGTTAGCTACCAGACTCGGCAATGGACAGTTTTTAATTTAAAATCAGTTGGGTGAATGGTTATCAACCCCTGCCCCCACAAAAGCCTACCTGCTACAGAAACAGCAAATCTCAGCATGGTGAGACTATGGCGCTATACAATCCAGGAGTGTCTACAGTTTTAAGACATGCATATAAGTATCATTTTATTCAGCTAGCGCATTTAGCACCGCCGCTATGGTCACCACTCCCCTCTATCTCAAAATTGTGGTCCATGGCGACATTCCAGGTGGAATAATGCAATGGAATTCCGATTCCTTTTGCCCCGGGGATGTTGACCTTACCCCGTCCTTCCTCTCAGAGGGGGGGGATTGTTTTTAAAGTTCTCTCCTTCTAGCCTTTGCCTAAAGGAGGACCTACAAAGCAGAATTCAGAATTTTTCTTCTCCTAGACTGGTTGCCACACAAAGCTATAGAACCTAGTCAGTCTTGCTGTTTTACCCATAGCTAGGGGGGGAATGGATTAATACCTTTCCCAAGAATATTAGCACGTAACGGAACGTAATGAACTCAACTAGAATTCGACCTCGGCATCTCACCGACATTAATTACGAGTCAACCAACTAGAGTTCAACCAATCATAAATGATAAGAAAGTGAGTCTCGAATTAGTTTATCGCCTCTTTTATCCAATGTTGCGTCACTGATAGCGTATTTTGGGGTTTCATTGGAAAAACTTACTGAAAGGGAAAATGGACCGAACACAAAATTCCAGTACCAACGCCAAAACCAGAGTTCTGTCAACTGATGTCTTTTGCTAAGTGCTTGGTTGAATATTGAAATAATCAGCCATTACGAACTCTTGAAACATTGAAGGACTATAAATACGGACGTCTATTCAGGTAAAAGAAACATTACACCAAAACAAAATACGGACGTCTATTCAGGTAAAAGAAACATTACACCAAAACAAAATACGGACGTCTATTCAGGTAAAAGAAACATTACACCAAAACAAAATACGGACGTCTATTCAGGTAAAAGAAACATTACACCAAAACAATCCTACATTGTTAAACGAAAAGGCATTAGTGTCCAACATGACTATTCAAAGGCGAATTCAGAAAAGCAAAACCCAGAAAAAAAGATCGTTATGATTGAAGGTTCTTCCATATCCTCCATACTTGTTTCGTTTAGCGACAACAGATTTTCATGTTTCAGAAATCCAAATTTTATTTTCGGGGTCGGCAGTTGAAATTCCAGTTCTGATGGCTGGCAGCTGGTATCCAAGTGTTTCTGGCTGCTAAGACGGCTACCTAATCCCTTTTGCAGACACCTACTCAGGCACATTTGTGTTTGGTCAACCCCCACAGAGCCCACCTGTGGTTTATACTATGCTGAGCGGAACCCTGGTTACAGCTTCTGAGAGAGAGCGTGGTATCTGGAGTGATCCAGTCTGAACAAGGCCAGTACTCTCACACCCTTGGTCACGATGACTGGCGACTTCGTGTTACTTCAATTCCGTCTGCCCAATTTCAGTCGCAAGGATTGGGTCAACCAGTTGTATGATTTTTCAGGCATTTTCCAAAGACACCGCACGGTGGGATCGACCCCTCAAGATCGATAATGGCACTTTCCTGACAAATCGACTATGATGAGATTCGAAACCGGGTCTTATGGTACGAAATCGAACGCTCTAACCACTCAGCTACTGATAAATAATAAAATGAAATAATGAATCTAACTTCCATTTTTTGGGAAAAACTTTCCGAATTATAGTGATTTATCGAAAAGCAAACGCAAAACGAACATTTACTTAACTTTCTGATCTCTTTTTTTTAAATTTATATTTATATATATATATATATATATATATATATATATATATATATATATATATATATATATATTATTCTTAAATTTATATATATATATATATATATATATATATATATTTTTTTTATGTTTATACATTTTTTTTATATCTTTAAAAATAATGTATAAACATAAAAATGTCTTAGAATAATTGTCAGACAATTTCATAATGTGTGACGTCATTTGTTTACATTTGGATACGCTTTGAGCAGATATTACGTTAGAGAATCATGCAAGATTGTATTTTAAAAGCAGTAAAATCAAACTTGGTCATAGAACGATTCTCTGTGGCTCAATCGGTTAAGGCACGCCAGTCTATATGACGGATCCGTATAGGATAATGGTTCGATTCCTGTCAGAGGACGAATTTTTTCTATGAAAATTTCTTGGACATTCAGGCCGGTAAATGTTATTAATACTGTTTATTATAAACAGAGCATTTACTTAAATATTTGTATCTATAAAAAGAATGTATAAACATAAAAATGTCTTAAAATAATTGTCGGACTTTGCCCATTTCAATATATATATATAAAATATTAGTGGTCAATATTTATATAAATACATTTCCAAGAGGATAGAATCCAGGTAGAACTCAATGTCCAGGACAGAGTAAGAATATAATAAAAAAGCTCAAACACTAATATTCCATGGTGATAATTTATTACATTGGGATTGTAATCACGATACAATTCATCAGACGTACAAATTCAAAAAGAAATCGGAAAATATAACTCCGGGTATTAAAAAAACAAAATTTTAGCGAGAGTGTATGTGTGGGAGTGGGAAACAAGTGTGAGAGGGAAATGTATGAAAGCTCTAGGGAGGGGGTGTAACAAAAGAAAGAAGAACAGGAAGACCGAAAGGTGAAGGTGGGGATTAAAATTTAACAGAGAGAAGTTTTAAAGAGAGGAGTTAAATAAAGGTTTAAAAGAGTGAGATACAGATAAATATGAATTATTTTTCGATGCATAATTCGCTACCGATTCGCTGACCTACATTAAAATTTTAAAAAAACAGACACCGGAAACGTGTGTATACATTTGTGGCGACACTACGCACAATAAAAAACGATATTATCTAAACTTAAAATCCAGAAGATGAAAGAGAGAGGAAAAAAATAAATGATGAGGGGGGGGGCTAAAAACATCTGCTACCCCCTACTTATTTAATTTTATGAAATTTTGAGTTATGGTCTTAAAAAAAATTGATGAATAATGAATCTTTACTAGAAATGTTTACATTTTTAAAAAAAAATTGATTAGAACAATTTATGAACTTTTAAATGTTTTCAAATTATGTATTAATTTGTACTTGTTAGGTGATATTGTTTTAAAGTAAAAGCTATATTTACTAATCATAGATGGAAAAGCTTCTTCCAATTTAGTCACTCTCAATATTTTTAAAAGAATTTTGATTTTTTTTTTGTATATATAAAAAAGTACGTACGTCTATACGCGACATTATTCAAAAAATAAGAGCAATAACTATAGTAAATTTAATGTCAAATCACCTAAATTTTGATAAAACATTACATTGCTAAGAATACGTTTCAAAATATTTAAGATTACTGTGTAGTTAAAAATTGTACTAAAAAAAGGCGCTCACGTTATATTCTTCAAGCAAACTTTACAGTTATCTAACGTAGAAAAAAATTAGATAAACATCCGCCTGTCAATCAAGCTGTCAACTACTTAAATAGACAGCTATAGCTGTGCAAAAAATGCATTTCTGTCATATTTTAAACTCAAAGCAAGTAATATTTGTTTCAAAACAGATTAATTAAACTTTAAATCCGCTAATATTCCTAAAATAAAGTTTTAAAGAGTATATTTTATTTTTGAAAGATTTTATAATGAAGAGAATCACAACATGATGACAGATGGCTAACTATGGCACTAAAATCAGCGATTTTAGCAATTTCAAAACGAAAACTCCTTTCAGTCAATTTAAATTAGTATGTGATATGCAGAAAAGGTATTTTGCTTTTTGGAATTATTAAATTTAATCTATTAGCTTGAAATTTTAAATAAAATAAAAGCTTTAAAAAAATTTCATTTTAAAAAATTCATTCTAAACCCGCGTTTCTCAACCTTTTTATCCTTGCTTAACCCTTAAAATAAATTACATGACGCAAGGAACCCCTGCGCAAAAAATTAAATTATATATCATATCTTTCTCATTTTATTTTCATCGTAGTTTATGTGGATGGCAACTGGTCTACTGCAGAAAGAAATGTCAACCTACTGCGGGAAAAAATCTGCTTCGTCAGTCTTGTATCAAAAGATACATGATCGCCTAAGCGTGTATTATGCATGGCACATAACTGACTGACTGACGTTCTAATACCCTAGGGAAAGGTATGAATCCTCTTCTTCCTGCACCTAGCTATGGGTAAATAGGACAGACCAGGATCTATAGCCTTGGATAGCAACTAGTCTACCGCAGAAAGAAATGTCAACCTACTGCGGGGAAAAAATCTGCCTCGTCAGTCATGTATCAAAAGATACATGATCTCCTAAGCGTGTATCACGCATGGCACATTGACTGACTTACGTGGTAAATAACATAGTATATATTTTTCAATAACTGGTTTAAGGAAAAATTAATACTTCTTTGTCAAATTTTTTGGTAATGTTAAATAAAATTCATACTGTTTGTTTATCAGGGAGTTTTTCATTTACACAAAAGAAATTCTAAACTGAAACGTAAAAAATAAACATAAGTAACTAAACAGAACGAAAACAGATAATTACGGCATCAGTTTTTTGGGGGTTTTTTTATCCTTTATTGGCATTGTTAAAAAGACATCAGGTAAATCAAGGAAAAATGTCCTGTGAACCAATAAATGAGATTAGAAAATGTTACTTTCAGAGTCATTTGATAAATATGATAATCTCGTAAAGCCTGTCTTTTGCTACACAAATGCTTAATTCAAAAGTGTCATTAAAGGGCATTAGTTTATCTCACCTGTTATAACGGAACCCTTGGGGACCTTTTGCGAAACCTTAGGGTTCTTGGGAACTCCAGTTGAGAAACACTGTTCTGAACCTTAGGTATCCCGTATCTGTAGCGGTACCGAAAAAACAGTCTGACAAATAAATTTATCGCTCTAAAACTTAAAAAAAAAAAAGGAATAAGGGAGAGTACTCTTTAGTTAGTATTTAATAGTTATTTTCCTTGAAAACGAATTTTATCATCATCATCATCATCATCGTCGTCGTCGTCGTTGTTGTTGTTGTTGTTGTTGTTGTGGTGGTGGTGGTGGTGGTGGTGTTTCCTGCTTTGTATCCTGTAGAGCCGGGTCCAAACTATGGTCTTTAGGCCCTACAGTAGGTATATTCAATATTTCACTAAAAAAAAGAGCATACCCTGATGAAAAAAGGCCCCAAACTTAAACATGATATTTTTTTAATTTTTATCGTCTAAAAATGTTTATATTAGGAGAATTATCACTTTTCTTAATAAGGGATAATCCAAGTATGGCGATTTTCTGGGTGACTTGTATTACTGATGTTACCTAGGACACTGTTAATAAAATTATCCATTCTTTTTTCTCACGAGGCCCAGAGCTCCGATTAATGTTGTTACAGCCTCAGTCTTCATTCCCTACATCCTGTTAATCTTGATCTCCAGGTCCTTGTATTTGGATAAATTATTATTATTATTATTTTTCTTTTGATTTCTGATACACATTTCTTTGCGGGTCTTGCCCAGAGACCTAAGGTTAGAAATGGCATCATGATATTTTCCAATGACCAATTAAAAAAAAAAAAAAAAAAAAAAAAAAAAAAAACACAAACATATTTTACATAGATAAAGCCCTTCATAAGGTGTGGTCTGTACTCGTGAGAACAATTTTTTGTATTTCTTTAAGGCATGGACTTCCAGGAATCCCTTCAATTTGTCTACTGGAATCTTTTCCAACCAATCCAAGGGCTCCAATTACAACATGGATGGTTGATGTTCCCATGTGCCACATTTTTGAGATTTCGATTTCAAGGTCGTTGTATTATTATTATTATTATTATTATTATTATTTTATTTTCTTTAGTTAAATATAATGCGGATTATTTATGTCAGACGATTCTACGAGTGTTACAGGTAACATGTAACCCAATAATATCAGCCACATGGTCAGTTCATTGGTGTCTAAACTTTCTGGTCAGGAAGATGGATCGACGCCCAACAGGATTAAAAACGAGGAGGGGGCACTTTGCCTTGGGAGACTATACTGGGCCTTAAACTCACAGCTGGCCTCAAGTGGAACTCATACATACAATCCATCGCTAAAAATGCATGTAAAATGGCTAGTTCACTGTACCGCTTCGGTAAATACCTGATTTCTTGTGCTATTCTCTATATTTACAAGAGCTAGATGAGGCCTAAAATGGAATACGATCGTCATATATAAGCGGGAGCTACCCAGACCGCACTCTCCAGATTTTAGAGTCCAAAAGCGTGTCTCCAAGTCCGTGTAGGCCACGAATTGTTTCCACCCTTCAACCTCTCTCTCTCTCTCTCTCTCTCTTTCCTTCTCCCTCTCCGTCTCTCTCTCTCTCTTTCTCTCTCTGACGGGATGTAGCAAGCCTCTCGCTGTTTATTATCTCTATTTCCGTGGAAAGTGCCCAGACGAATTACATTCCTTATTTCCACCAGTTCTAACCTTCATGGCTAAGACCCACCTTGCCACGCCCATTTTAGCGAACCACCCTCATTCCCTTCGTATTCCATTTGGGGAGATGGAAGTTCCACTCCAGCAGCTTCTTACCACGAACCACTGCACTGTGAAACCGACTCCCAAAAGGATGTTTCCCCGATCGCTATAAGCTTAACCTGTTCAAGGCTAGGGTAAACCGTTATTTTCCCTTCCTATCCGTACAAAAGCATCTTAACGTAACCCTCTACCTCGAGTGGCCCCCAGGCCTTGTGCAGGGCGAATCTGACTTTTAAAAAAAAAGGCTCTTGAAGGGTAGTAAATTTCTTGCAGGATCAACGGCTATCTAGCATAATGGGGTAGACTGGGTTCTGTGCTGATTTTTTAAGCGTGGCACAAGGCCGAAAGTGTTTATAGAAACGGTGTGGGTCATCAATTATTTTCCAACCTCTCTCTCTCTCTCTCTCTCTCTCTCTCTCTCACACACACACACACACACACACACACACACACACACACACACACACGGGTGCTGCTTTATCGCTATTTCCGTGGAAAATGCCAAGATGAATTATATTCCACCAGTTCTAACCTCCATGGCTAAGACCCACCTTGCCACGCCCATTTTAGCGAACCACCCTCATTCCTTTCATATTCCGTTTGATAAGATGGAAGTTCCACTCACGCAGCTTCGAATATATTAAAATAATTGTCTGTCTTAATTCATTTCATAATATATGTTGTCATTTGTTTACGTTAAGATACGCTTTGAGCAGATAAGATCGTTCGAGAGAAATCAGAGGAAATTTGTTCTTTAAAAATTACTTTTCCATACCTTTTCCCTAGAGACGAAACATTAGCAGGCCCTCGCTATTCTGTTGCTAGTTTTCATGGCAAATGTTCAGACAGCTTACATTCCTTAGTTCAACCAATCTCAGCCAGGATACGCCATGCAGCGACATCAGAGCGGAATCTTCCGATCCGTAATCCATTGGTAAGGCAAAAGTATCGTTCATACTGCTTTTTCTTCTTCCACAGAACTGTTACTTTGCGTAACAGACTCCCAAGACGATGCTTCCTCGATCACTAATAATCTTAACCTCTCCTTGTGGGTAACAAATCATTTTCCAAACGACAACCCGCTTCTCACAGACGAAACATCGCAAGCCTCTCGCCGCTCTGTCGCTATTTTCGTGGAAAGTGCTCAGACGAATTACATTCCTTATTTCCACCAGTTCAACCTTCATGGCTAAGACCCGTCACGCTACGCACATTATAGCGACCCACCTTCATTGCCTTCGTATTCCAACAGCATCTTTCCGCGAAACACTGCACTGTGGAACCGACTCCCAAGAGGATGTTTCCCTGATCACTATAATCTTAACCTTGTCAAAGCTAACGTAAACTGTTAAAACAGAAAGCTGCGAAATCTTATTGAAGCGGAATGCGCTCCCCGACAGGGATTGAACCTGCGTGTCTCTTTGTAAGGGAAGATCACCGTTTGATTCAGTGTGCTTTACCGCTCGGCCACGAAAACGTCACAGCAAGCTATACACAATGAGTAAAAAAATTAAACAAAATGAGGCGTCTATTTCAAATACGAAGTATCCACTATAATAACATTTGAGGTAATAAAATTGAAGATTTAATAATAAATCCATTAAGTCTTTAGGAATTGCTTTGTTCGCATCTCGGATATGAAACTGAGTAGATATGAAGCTTTCGAGAAAATAATCCGATTGAAGAGGATGCTCTTTTCTAACGGTTAAATGTAGCCGTCTCTTCTACTCCAATAGCTTCATGTCTCGCACCTCTCATCTGTGGAATTCCCTTCCTATTACTTGTTTCCCTGATAGCTATAATCTCCAACTATTCAAATGTAATGTCAATCGACATCTCCAGATGCCCAGAACTATCCCCTGCTCTTCTCTTCATCCTTTCCTCCATCACCCCCTCTTTACTCGCGCTCCCACTCTGTAACACCATCCGTACTAGTGGCATCCCACCTTGCTTGAGATGAAATGCTAAAAAAAAAAATATCCTATGACAAAGTGGAAAATCTTTTTTCATGTGAGGCTTTTCGTACTTTAAGACTTAATCGGACTAAAATGATGTTTACGTTGATGTGCTTATACATTCGCATGAAGAAGAGGGACGCTGGAATTATATATATATATATATATATATATATATATATATATATATATATATATATATGAAAGGTGAACATTGAAGTCAACACTCAGATGCGACAGGCTGTTTCATGCTAGACGCAATCGTCAGGCCTGATTGCTGTCGCTTCTGAATGTTGACTTCAATGTTCACTTTTATATTTATATTTACATACACTTTTACTTCGATATATATATATATATATATATATATATATATATATATATATATATATATATATATATTTTTAAATGTGTGTTTTGTGTATATAGTTTAGCCGATTTCATTTAGTTTTTTTCTTCTTTTTATTCCTGTTGCCATTACTTTTGTTATCAAATATCCCACACTGCGATAATAGATCTACCATGAAAAGTGAAATGTTTTAAGTACTTAGACACAAATTTACTGTGAATGATTTAGTAATTAAAGCACTTTCTACACCTATAATCTTTTATTTAAAATTCATTGAGGCTTAATATACTCAAATATTTGTACAAGAGGACGAGTGAAATGTTGACATTAACAGATAAAAGGACAAAAATGGATTTGGAAAACAGAGTTCAAATTTTAGATCTATTAGCTTGCTTTGTTCCTTTAGCGAAAGTTCTGAATTTTCTACTTCGAAGATAACCCCTTGCTGTTGCTACTAATGCAACCAAAGTACAACCGGTCTATCTTTCTTTGGAAAGATTTGCAGTCAATTAAATGCCATTACTACCACAACACCACACCCTACCCTATCCCACAATGCTATGACGTCACTGGCATTGTCATTTCGGAAATATTGACTCGATTTCGAGATGGTGAGAGGCTATACGTAAGGATTTCGGTGATATTTAAAAGCCAAACCCTACTAAATTTTGAATGGCTTGTGGAGGACCGTGAAGGTTTTCGTGTTGTTGAATTAGAAACACGTGCTGTTTAATCCTGCTCGAAGAACGTCCAACTATAAGAATATGACGGACTCAAGTTGAGTCCAACCGAAAAGGTAAAGAAAACAAACAAAATCGATGTATATATATATATCAACAAATATATGTATTAAACAACAAATTTACAAATGACAAAGGCATCAACATTTGTGTTTGTGTGTGAACGTAAAGAGTTTGTATATTGGTGAAAGTTCTTACGTACGTGTATGTGTGTTTCATGGCGTTTTCCCACAAGTGGGCGAAAACGCGGATCTCTGTGAGAGATCACATTTTTAAATGTGTCCGCTGAAATGCAAAGTAGAAAGAGAACAAGAAAAGAAATCGCCCAGTATTTATAGTGTACGGAGAACGTACCCTAGTGAAATATTTGGACACTTAAGAAGGTGATAACTCCAACAGACATTCATCTTATGAGTAACTGAAATTAAACGAGCTTTTGTTAAAACTCGCCCAAATCATCACAATTTACAAAATTTAGGGTAAATTTGTAGATTAAGCTCCGAAAACGAATTGTAATGAAAATTTCCGATATTAGTATAAATTTACATGCTTATTTCGAATATAACAATAGTTATCAATAATATAAGTTCGGTCTTATTCGCCTCGCGGCTACATCCCGGCAGCAATTACTGGCTTTGTTTACGCGAAGTTTAATTTAAAATGAATGCGCGAAATTTAAAAAGTAAGCCAACAGGAAAAGCCTTTCTATTCTAAATATATCATTAAAAGAAAGAGAAAAGCTTAATGAAAAATCAAAATTACAAGCTTAAAACAAAATAAAAATTACAAGATAATATTTTTAAAAAATGTTTCATTTTTTAGGAAATGATGCATTTATCAACAAAAAAAAATGATAGAAAGAACTTAATAATCATATTATAAACAATTTTAAGGTTCAAACTTAGTTTTTCTTCTTTTAAGTTTGATGTTTTTAAAAGACTTCTTTTGATTTTGCGCAGTAATCGAGACGTGTAAGAAAATAGGAATATCAGTAAAAAGGCCTTTGACCCTAGAACGCTAACCATCAATTAAAGTTACATCGCCACTACTAACCATGAGTATATCATACCCGATTTTGAAAATATCAAAAAAAATATTAAATATAAATCTTTATTTGAAATATTTTACATGCAGGCACTTCAAACTTTGTACTTTGAGTTAACATTAATAGGAACTAAAAAAAATATTATTTAGGTAAGAAAATCAGGTACTGAAAATTGTAATTAAAAATAAAATTTGAAAATTTGCGCTGGGTACTATATACCCATGGTTAGTATTCTAAGGTTAAGTAAGTTTCTGTGCATGATTACTCGAGATAGATTTATGGAAACAACGCAATTAATGCCGGACGGACATGACACAAATAATGCCGAACTTATATTGTTGATAATTCCTAAACGGTACATTTCCGCAAACTTTTATTGTTATGTTTGAAATAAGCATGCAAATTTACACCAAAATGCAAATTTTTCATTTTCATTAAAATTCATTTCCGGATCTTAATCTGTAAATTTACCAAATTTAGTTAAATTCGATTCATTCCAATAATCATTGGTAGCAAAATTCTAAACTTAATAGCATTCGGTTTTCAAAAGTCTCAACTTCAATCTTGAGTCGAAAAATAAACGGAATAGATATTGATATTAATTGAGGAATCATTTTTATTATACAACCAGTTTATAAACCGATCCACAATGGTTTATAAACAGGTTGTATAATAAAAATGATCCCTCATTTAATATCAATATCTAATGATATTTGCTAATCAAAAATTCATTGTCAAATTTGCTAATCAAAAATTCATTGTCAAATTTGCTAATCAAAAATTCATTGTCAAATTTTTCCTTCTAAAGTTTACTGCAACTTTATACTTCCATGATATTTATTTACTAATTATTTATTTATTTTTCCTCAATAGGAGTAGATTGGTTTGTCTACCGTCCGGTTCACACTACTCTCCGGCCTTTTGAACAGGAGTGGGGGTTTATCCCTTGTTTTCTAGTTTAGAATTGGCTCCTTCCATTCTTTTTTTATTCCCAGTACCCCGTTGCGCCTTAGCGGCATTATCGCCTTGCTTAGTATTATTTTTAAAAATTGATTAAAAAACTAAAAATGTCGAAAAAAAAATCTGTTAATAAATTGATCAATTGAAAAAAGAATTTACTGAAGCAAAAGAAAGGCATATACAAGGGGAGATCACTCGTAAATAAAAATGTAAGAATTACCTCCCATGATTTCTTTATAAATTTATAGCGATAAACTTGACACGGAACATCAATAGTGGAACAATGGGAGATTACCGAACGCATTAGTTAATAAGTTAGAGTTTGTCTAATAATGATTCTGTCTTTCAAATAAATGTTTCATTTGAATATTTATGAATGTAAGTGTCTGAAATTAAGTGTAATCTGGCACGGGACGTAACCGTGATGTTCCTAAAATAATTATTTATAATAATTTTACTTCTGAGTTGTCTCCCTTAGATCAATAAAATCCCGACATGTAAGTAAATTATTTCTTTTAACGTTTTGGGTCTGATTTTTCTCCTGAACAACGAAAAAAAAAATCAGTTAAGATAACGAAAAAGTTATTATATGTAAAGAAAGTAACTAATTCTTATTGAATTATTTTTTAACATATTCTGCGAATTACAAATTGGTGACAGTAAAATCAGTCAAGTAAAAACAAATTGAGTGGGTTTGGTTGTGGGATTCGATTTGGGCCTTGTTAGGATTAGCCCACTATAAGGGATGTATGAATGAGTTGATAAAATACGATAAGCTACATCCTAAGATTAATCAAGTATGGAGTGTAACAATAATAATTTATATAAACATTAATAAGTAGTTTCGTATTGTACAAAAACACTGTAGTAATGTTCATAGAGAGCACAAGGTTGGTATTTAAGTAAGTGTTGCAAAAATTGGTTGGAAGCACACACACAAGAAAATAAAGGTAGTACGAGTCTAATAGGTTCACTAAACAAAACAAATCCACACTTCTCGTCTCGATCTTCAATACGCCACTCACCGTCCCAAACGAAAAGCTGGACGCCTCTTAAATGAGCATACCATGTTTTTATACACCTGACCCAGCCAATGAGCGTCCAGAACCAGCCAATAAAAATGGCTACAAACGATACCACCACCTCTATCAGCACCAAGTACTGTTCAATTCACCGTCCACCCGAAGCTCGTCGATTCGCCGTCTCCACACTCCCTTGCAAAACATACACGGGACTCTGGCCATTTTGGGTTGCCGAGGCAAGTCTACACTCCCCGCTGATCTGCTGATCACAGCTGATGTATACCGGGACAGGTCACTTCTGTCGGCTACTCCTTCGAACAAGAACAACGAGAGTCTTGTTCTCAGACGAACTACGACCTAGAGTGTCATCGGGTGCTCCGGCATTGGTCTCTGAACTGATAGTACTGGAGGAATCACCTGGTGAACTAGATCTTAAATACCTCAAATCGTTCACTGACCTCTGTGTCGCTGTCAGAGTCTGGTGGTGGATGTGCCCTCAAAAAAGGGCGTAAATTCTTCACATGCCGCGGCGTTTCATCAATCTGCACCCACTGCGGACTGATTACTTGGGTTACGTTTTGAATTTACTTCTGCATCTACCGTGTAAAGACTTTTGTCCCCTTTTGTATACTCCTTGAATGTTTTGTGGTGCAAATGAGGGCGTGGTATCGATGTTTCGTAGCTGGGTGTGGTACCTATGCAAAACATGCACGCGACTCTGGCCCTTTTGGGTCGCCGAGATAAGTCACTGCTAGAGTAAGATTAAATAAAATGTTTCTGAGAGATGATAGTTCATTTGGTAATAAGTCCTGTGAATGAGAAAAGTGGGGTAGAATGCACGAGAGAAGTAAATAGGGGGTAAAAATAACGAAAAAGGTGTGGAGAGTGGTAGTGGTTGCTGAAGCCAAGATGCCTCTGATGTATTCGCTCACTGTTGTAAGTGTTCATCTTTGTGTGTCTTCTCTGTGTGTCTCCTGTTGGAGTCTCTTTTTTTCTTTTAGTCAGGGGTCTATTTATATATAGTTGAAAGAGCCTACGATTAAGTTGTTGATTATTTCAGGCGCGCTCATTTCTTATTGGTCAATAGATAATTATTTAGGATTGTATTTGATCAACTTCAACCGTAAGTTATGCGTGGAGCCTATTGCGCAAAGCCCATACATTATTATGTTTTAAGCTATGAAAGAGCTAACTTCCTGTTTCTTCTCTTAGTGTCACTACAATATCTAGGGCGAAATATGAAACATTTCAGGAGATCTATGACGAGATAAGTTACATTTAAAGGCAAAATTTCTCTGTAGATCAATTATATATTACAGCCGACGAGGTTCTATTTTACCTTTTAAGGAAAGCGCATTCTCTACATTCCGATTATTTTCTCGAAAGCTTCATATCTACTGAGTTTCAAGTTGGGGAGTTAGGTGGCAACATGTAAGGGGTAATGTGGTCACAAAATTTGTCTAACAGCCATGACTGGGTTCTCCTGCTTGTGTGGCATGGTGCAGAGTCCTGTTACCAGACATAGGTTTTTCTAGCAGCTACCCACCTTGACCTAAAGCAGCACTATCTCCTCAAGGCACTTGATGTAGGCCTTCGTGTTGAGTCTGAGGCCCTCTCAACAAATCGTGGAGTTCTTTTCTTATCAGAATGATCAGGGTGAGATTTCCAAGTTGCCGTACCTTTGTAATCACCATTAAACTCATCCAACTCTTTCCGAATCTTCCGCACTGTCCTCAGGTTGACACCCAAACACTCTGAAATGTTTGCAATGGAGCTTCCGGCCCGAATGACAAGCAGTACAGAATTCCGTTTTTAAATTTCTGGCAGAGTGAATTACTTCATGGTACCCTTTTTTCTCACAGATTGTACCCAAATGACCCGCACCCTGTATTTTATAGCCGACAAGATTCTATTTTTGCTTTTGAGGAAAGCATATTCTCTTTCTTCAGATTATTTTCTCGAAAGCTTCAAATTTACTCACTTTCATATCCGAGATGTGAACAAAGCATTTCCTAAAGACTTAATGGATCTATTATTAATTAGTCATTTTTATTACTTTTAATGTTATTATAGAGGATACTTCGTAATTGAAAAAGACGCCCCATTTTTTGACTCGTTAAACAGTCTTTCTAGCTTGCTGTGACGTTTTTCGTGGCCGAGCGGTAAAGCACACTGAACCAGACGGTGGTCTTCCCCTTCCGTCGGGGAACGCATTTCGCTTTACTAAGATTTCGCTAATGCGCAGGCCGGCAGACGTAATGCACGCTGTTTAATAAATACAAATGGGACGTCTATTTCAAATAAGAAGTGTCTGCTGTAATAATATTTGAAGTAAAAGAAATGTTGGATTAAAAATAAATCCATTAATTTTTTTTAAATATATCCTAACCCTAACCGTATACAAAGCCTAGAAGCCGCTCTCCATGCGGACTTGAGGCTAGTTTCTGTCGGGGGGGGGGATTTTGGTCCTTCGACCTTTTACCTTCAGCGTCCTTCGACCTTTTACCTTCAGCGTAAGAGTTATAAAAATTTAGAAATAATAAAATTATTTTTTCTTTATTCGACACCTTAATCCGGCATAATCTTTCTTTGTATACGTAACCGATCTTCGTAGTTTGTTCATACTTATTTTACGCGCAATTTTTATTTTCTTTTAAAATCACCATTCTTTATGATCCCTTAAAAGACATTGGGGAACCTGAACTATGTAATATTTTATGTAAGTCACAGTACGCATGCTGCAAAAAAAAACACAAAAACAGATGAGCAACGTACCGTGTCCCGCTTAAGCTTTAATTACGGCTTAATTAGACGATATCAATTTCAATTGCGCTGAAAAGCGAAATTAAAGATAAACCTTTACATAAGTATTATATGAAATTTAATACGTTGTTGCTATATTAGTACTAAAATTTGGTTGCGTGTTTGTTGGTTACCTTTGATACAGAGGGCTTCAATAATTTGGAGTTTTTGTTTATTATTTCCGTGTTGGTATTGGTGTTATCAACAAGTATTTTCCTATATTTTGAAGGTTGACAGGAATGTGATTTTAGATGTTGTCCAATACAAATTGTTCCCGAAAACGAACTTATATATATATATATATATATATATATATATATATAATTATTTATTTAAAAATATGATTCCAACTCGCGACATAAGAGGTCTCATGTTTCAAAACAAGAGCCGAAAACTTCAATATAATTATTTGAATTAAATTGAGTTAAAGTAAGCTCTGTTCCATCTTCAAGCGAAAATTTTTTTTTTTTTTTTTGGAATAACGTATTTCTGAAATTTACGTGTTTTAATAATTGAAATCAAAATTTCCATGGTAACAGCTAGGGCGAATTGTTTAAATTGGGTAGGCGTGTGTTGGGTGTTAATAATAAGTATCAGTATAGAGTTACTTTCATAGATGTCAAGCCAGGGTTGTGGGTGTCTAAATTTGAAACGGAAGATGTTTTCGCCTAGTCTGGTTTGCGTGTCTATGGATTTATTTTTTTTTATTTTATTTCTTTATGAAAGGATTTGTGCATATATAAAAAAAAAACTGCCGTAACATTTGTTTTTTTGACGACTTCATAAAAGGTTATCTGTTTTGTAGGTATTTAAACTATTTATTTGGGCTATGGATTATAAAAGTTATTATATTGTATGCTTGTTTTTAGCTAATTATTCAAACCATGAATTTGATGATGTCGACAAAAAACCGTTAACTCATGTCTATTGTTTAATAGATATATATAAATCCAACGTTCATGCATTAATCCAAAAGAGGGTTCGAACCGAAGTAGAGCGATAATTATTTATTTAAAATTTTATCATTCAAAAACCATTTTACTCAATCCAAAAGAGGGTGCTTGAAATACCGAAAGTAGAGTGATAATTATTTATTTATTATAATTTTATCATATCGACAAAACTATTTTTTGTTTCGACACTCTGTGTCTTATCAAATGATGTTAAAAGAAAATTGGTTTTAAAGTTTCAATTAATCCATTTTGTTACAAGACACAGAGTGTCGAAACAAAATGCAGTTGAAAACATACTTATGTTGAAACCAAGTTGCATCTTTTTGTAGTGAGTAAAAATAGTTTTGTCTATATTCCGATAAATTATATATATATATATATATATATATATATATATATATATATATATATATATATATATAAAACAAAATTCTATATTACTATAATTATTAATATTTCAAGGGTGACCATTGCTCTCTACCACAAAACAATATGAGTAAAAGAAAAAAAAACATTATTAAGGAGAGAGGACAATAAAGGAAGAGGAATTAAGGAAACATACGATGCCGATTAATATAAAATTATTATAAGAAGCTGTTTACAAGTGTCTTTAAATATAAATGTTTCTAATTATTATGTAGTAATTAATGAGGGATCAGTTTATTATTTAATAACTATAGAAAATCGATCCCCCACTTTATGTCTAGCAAAATCATATATTCATATAAGTTTTTTCAGGCTGTCAGAAATTATATTTTGTTAAGGATTTACTGTTTATTTTTTAATGATTTTACCTCAAGCAAGGCAATAAAGTCACTAAGATGCAAGGGGTTACTAAATGTGGAAAATATGAGAAAAAACATTATT
>CAHIKZ030000956.1:160000-435000 GCA_903632075.3 Acanthosepion pharaonis | reverse complement strand
ATTTTTTTTTAAAAAATTTATGGTTTTTTCCATTTAATTAAGATATATTAATCATCATCATTCCTTGAAAATGTCCTTTATCAGTTATCCTCTCAGGAGTTCTGGCATTTAAAATGTTGTTTTGCAGTCTTTGCCTGGTGATAAATGTTATGTGTGATATTTTAATGCTTTAGTTGCTAGAAAAAGATTCCTGTCAACTCACAAGACTTTTCACCTTGCTCCATATATAGTCATTAGTTTTATGTTCTGAGAAACAAACATTTTTTTTTTTTTTTTATCTATGGTTTTATTTCTAATTTAAATGAAAAATTTAGCTAAATGTACTGTGATATTTTTCTTTGTTCTTAGATGTGCCTTTTAAAAGGTTGAGAAACTTAATAGAACTGCATCTTTTTCTTAAAGTCTCTTTATCTGTAAAAATTATCCAATATTCAATGCTATACTGGTAGATAGATAAGACATTCAGCACTCTTTTATTTCTAACAAAACATTCCTTTGTCTTCACACTTTGCTTGGTTTCTGGAAAGCTTTTTTTTTTTTTTTTTTCTTCATGATTCCAATATGCCTTTGGATCTATTACTCTGTACATTGTACCTGCTTGATTCTAATGTTTTCAGTTCATAGATTACACCTCTGGCTTCCTCTTTTGCTGATGACTATACATTGTCTTACTTGTTAGTCCTTTCTTCTCAATTTACTTTACATTCTGTACAAGTTGTTTTTTTTTGGTTGTTTGTTTGTTGTTTTTTTTAATCTATGATTTTATTTCATAACATTCAAGTGTATACCCTTTAAAAATTTCGCTAACAGTGTTGTGATATTTTCATTTGCTCCTAGGTGTGCCATTGCTTAAAAAGGTTGAGAAACACTGTCTTAAGGCCATACCATGTAAAACCCGATTCTCATAAGATCACCGAAGTTAAGCAACATCGAGCCTGCTCTGTACCTAGATGAGTAACTACTTGGGAATACCAGGTACTATAAGTTTTGGATGTGCAGGTGGTGTAATGGATAACGGCTAGGAAATGGAAATCGTAGAGCCGAGTTCCAATTCCAGTTGGGTTTGTTATAGTCACTAATGTGCAAAATACTCTTGAGAAAGGCATGAATCCACCTCTCCTCGCTTCGGTTAGTAAGACTTATATCAGTGAATCATTATCATCGCCAAAAAATATCTTTCAATCTAAAACTATTTTCTGGCTTTAAACAACCTGCAACGAATTGATAAGTTTTATTTTTAAAAAATAAATAAAAACAAGCTGATGTCTTTCGTTAGGTCATCTTGCCATTCTACTAGATGCATCAAATCCTTCCTGGCAGAAAACGACTTTGGAATCTGATGTAATGGAATAACCAGTCATCCCCATGAATGATTACGCTATAGGTAGTAAGTACCTATAAAGTCAACTGTCTACGAGAGACTCGAGGAAGAGTGAGAGAGAGAAGACAAAAGCATGTCTGACCTTCCAATTAGAGGCACTTCACTACTAGATTGACTTGTGTGTATAACTGTACCGTATTTCATATTGTGCTGGTTGTGGACAATAAACCTTTCTTCTATTATTCACCTGGTGTTAAGTATTTATTCCCTTAGAATATAACAGAATCATTTTTTCCTGTCCAATCACAGGATATGAACCTGAGAACTAATAGGTAGAAAGTTTTCTAACAAATGTGGTTTGTAGAATACCATCTAAGAATACCATCTAAGAACAATCCAAGCAGGTTTTATTTCTAATGATGTTTGAAAAATTTAGAATGCTGAAAAATACCAAAGTATTATAGTTTGTGGTTTCTACAATCAAGACTCCGTGCCGCTGGGAATATTGTCCTTCCTCAGGGCAATGTACCATACCACTGCATTAAATTAACAAAAAAAATGACCAAAAGAAAACAAATTTGAATTGATGTTTTACATGGCCAATCAATGGATACGAATCCTAGAACGTAATTTTTAAATCATTTCACCCTAAGCGAAGGCAATAAAGTCACTAAGACACAAGAGTAGAAAGAATAAGTAAATGAAAAACATTATTAAGGAGCGAAAATAATAAAAGAAGAGGAATTAAGAAAGCTGAAGATAATAATTGACACTGCATTTCAGTTTTCGAAGATCAAACACTGGCTGAAAACTAAGAAGCCAGAAAAAATTCCACAAGTGAGAAGTGCGACAGAAGATACTGTTAGTATAGAACTTATGGTCAATCTAAACAATTTAATTGTAAAATGATGAGACCTACCTGCCAATCTAGTACTGCACTTAAATTCATAAAAGTCTAGATACCATAGAGGAAAGTTCATCATAACAATTACCATGAAAGGCTCACGGACGCTACATTATTTCACCTCAGGCAAGGCAACAAAGCCACTAAGACACAGTGTTATTGAGTGTGAAATAACATAAAAAAGAAAAACATTATTAAAGAGCAAAAACAATAAAAAAAAACATAAATTAAGAAGACAGAAGATGACAATTGACATTACCTTTAAATTTTTGAAGGTCAGAGTTGACTGGAAATCAAGAAGTAGGAAGAGAGTTCCATAAGCAAGAAGTGGAAGAAAAAAAACTGTTTACATTATTCAGACTATTGTTCTCATTTTTGTCGCCATATTTATTACAAAGTTTCGGCCGTTGTATGCTCTGGCCTTTTTCAGGTGGCTGGAATGTCGAAATGAACCCTTTATTTCGCTCACTGGAATAGACTGTTCTAGTTTCATGTGCCATGTTTAATGGATGTCAGTTATCAGTTATCTCCTGTTAATTTCCCTCTAAATATGGCGCCAAAGATGAGGACAATAGTCCGAATAATGTAAATAATGTACATAATACCTCATCTCAGAAATATAGACAGATACTGAAAAAACTGTTTGTATAGAACTTATTGTATTTACATTTAGCCATTTCAACTGTAAAATGATGAGACCTTGCCACCAATCTAGTACTGCAGTTAAGTCTTGGTACCATAGATGAAAGTTCATCAGAAAAATTACCATAAAAATATCTGTCAAAAAGGCACAGGGAAGCTACATTATGGCAGTGGGAAAGTGACTAAAGCTAAGATTGCCAAGTCAGGACCAATAACATTCCAGATTCCTTGGATTTTATCAGGGATTTCTAAATATATAACAGACCATGTGGCATCAATATCCAAAGTATGTACGAATGGTAGCCTTATAAATATTTAAGATAGATTTGGGCAAGAAAAATTGTCTAGCATGACACTGAGTGAACTTTCCTAGCAGAAGACCTAGCAATTGATTCAGTATAAATCTTTACACTTCATGTGAACAGAAAACATTAGCCCAAGAAGAAGAAGTGAATCACTCCCTTGGAGGTTAGCATCAACCATGCTGATGGAAGGCAGAAATGGTTCTCTCAGATTATTAATAGAGAGCAGTTTCATTTTGGAAGTTTTAAGATTAACAAACCATTCCTTGTCCCCATTAACAGAATGTAGGTCATTCTTGAGATCAGCTACCAATTTGACCTTATCAAACCAATCAGATTTGTTATTTGTCATTGAATATTATTAAGACAGGAGTAAATAGCTGCGTCATCAGCATACATACTGAGTTGAGAACTGATAACATGAGGATGGTTGTTGAGGAAAATTAGGAACAACGTAGATTCAAGGAGAGAGCCCTGTGGGGCATCTGCATTAATGCAAAAAGATCTAGAGTGGCTGTTCAAAACAACTTTGATTTTCCAATTCAATAAAAAAGACTGAATCAGTTCAAAAACTTGTCCAGGAATACTATAACCTTTTCAACTTGTGAACAAGAGAAGTATACCAAACCCTGTCAAAGCAACAGCTCAAGCTTCACCATTATCTTAATACATCAACAGTTGACCTAGAGAAGTGTAATCCATATTGCTTATCTGAAAGAAGACCATGTGAGGTGAGATGCTTAACCAATTCAAAGTTAGAGATTCTAGTTCTTTGCAAAAAAGAGGTAAAAAGCTAAGGATCAGATGGTTCACCTGAATTCTTAAAGACTGGAACTGTAAAAGAAGAGTTACAACAAGTGGGAAAGCAAGAAGCAGCAAAGCATTTATTGTACAGTTTAGAACAGGCACCAGTTTAGGAACATATTTCTTATAGACTATTGTAGGGATACAATCAAGTCCACATGCTTTGAGGAGATCCAGTTTAGAGATAATAGCAGAAACCATGAACAGTTATATGCATATCACTCAATAGAAATTCAGTTCTGTGCAGAACGTTGGGCAAACATACTCCAGATGAGGCAAGAGTAGAATTTGAAGAGAGTTTATGGTGGGCATGACATTAATTAAAAGTATGGATATTTGTACAATCAAAACAGGTAGGCACGTCTTTAAGAATGTAATTTGTGGAATACACCATCCAAGAACAATGAGGTTCTTTGATATTTTAATGATACTAATTGAGTCAGTGTTTACCAATACAAAACAATTAAATTTTGTTGTGGATGATTATTTTAAATATTAATCTAATGTGTTTTCTCTTTGTTCTTTAAGTACATTAATATCCACATTAGGGCTTTCATATTTACATTACAGGCAAAATGTTAACATAGATAGATAGATAGATAGATAGATAGATAGATAGATAGATAGATATGAACAGATATATATGATATGAACAGACTAAGATAGATAGATAGATAGATAGATAGATAGATATGAATGAATAGATATGAACAGATGAGATAGATAGATAGATAGATAGATAGATAGATATGATAGACTGAGATAGATAGATAGATAGATAGATAGATAGATAGATAAATAGATATGAAAAGATTAATATATATGATATGAATAGACTAAGATAGATAGATAGATAGATAGATAGATAGATAGATAGATAGATATGAACAGATTAATATAAATAGCTAGATATGAATCGACTAAAATAGATAGATAGATAGATAGATAGATAGATATAAACAGATTAATATAAATAGCTAGATATGAATAGACTAAGATAGATAGATATGAACAGATTAATATAAATAGCTAGATATAGATAGATAGATAGATAGATAGATAGATAGATAGATAGATAGATATGAACAGATTAATATAAATAGCTAGATATGAATCGACTAAGATAGATAGATAGATAGATAGACTAAGAAAGAGAAACAAAGAAAGAGATGAATATGAATAGACAGAGATAGAGATGAAGAGAGAGAAAGGGATAAATATAAATAGATAGAAATAGAGATCGCGAGTAGATGAATAGAACAAGAAAGATATGATCAGATGGAAATAGATAAATAACACATTAGATAAATAAAGAGATACATGCATAATATATCTTATCAACCCTTTGTGTGTTATTTAAAGCTGAAAGATATCTTGGATTCCAAAACTTTATTCAAAGCCAAGTAACTATTGCATTACCATTTTCTTTCAGAATAATAAGAATTTTCCCAGATACAATCCAATTATCTAACCTAGAGGTTTTCAACCTTGTCTTTACCCATGGACAACTTTTACTCTTAAATATTTTGTTGGACTCCCATAACCATTCAATGAAAATAAAAAGCTGATTTTATTTTTACTAATAGATAAGTTTAGGAATTGTATTATAGAAATAGTAAATGCATATACTTTATTTTGAAGTAACACTCATCTAATGAAAATAAACTTGTATTTAATAACTAAATTCTATAGAACATTTATATATACTAGTAAAATAACTTATAATAAACCATTGTAAAATATATGAGTAATTAATAAGTTAAAAAAAAAAGTGCAGATTTATTCAATGAGATTTCTGTGGTTGATTCTGCTCTCCAATTGTTTTTTTTTATAATCAGCTCCATCGATGTCAATGATAGTCAAAGATCACTCCTTTTCCAATATCAAGTCCATTACTATATTAACTAATTTATATTTTATTAATATTTAAAATTAATATTATTATTTATTATGAATATATTAAATTAATTTATTTAATAAATTATAAACATTATATAATTTTCCTTCATATATCCTCCTCAGTTTTTATTCAACTTTTTACAATCAAAACATTCGGTAAAGTAAAAGAGACATTAACTTAGATTGCTTGATTTTGTTTTCTGCTAGTTTTAGAGTTGTTTTTTTTTATTTTTAGTATTTTAATATTTTATTTTTTATTTTTAATATTTTAATATTGCGTAGATTATTGTAGAAATTACAATACTAAGTTGAATAGTTCTGAAGTGAAATTGCTCTATGGATCACTAAAATATTACTGTGGACCCCCAATTTTCAAATTTTTGTGTCGACCCCCAGTAATGTTACATGGATTGGTCATAAAAGAACATAATATGACTTACAGTAATTTTCATCAAATACAAAGATTTTGACTTACTCATGATAGAGGGTTATTGTTAAAATGGTTATTGTGAATAAGGTGCAATCTGAAAGATAGCTAGCTAGCTAGCTAGCTAGATAGATAGATAGATAGATAGATAGATGGGATCAGTCTGTGATAGATAGATAATGAACAGACTAAGATAGATAGATAGATAGATAGATAGATAGATAGATAGATAGATAGATAGATGGGATCAGTCTGTGATAGATAGATAGATAGATAGATAGATAGATAGATAGATAGATAGATAGATAGATAGATGGGATCAGTCTGTGATAGATAATGAACAGACTAAGATAGATAGATAGATAGATAGATAGATAGATAGATAAATGGGATCAGTCTGAGATAGATAGATAGATAGATAGATAGATAGATAGATAGATAGATAGATAGATAGATAATGAGCAGACTAAGATAGAAAGATATGAACAGACTAAGATATATAGATATGAAAAATACGTGATAGATAGATACATAGATAGATAGATAATGAACAAAGAAAGATATGAACAGACTAAGAAAGATAGATAGATGTGAACAGACTTAGATAGATAGATAGATAGATAGATAGATAGATAATGAACAGGCTAAGATAGATAGATATGAACAGAGATGAGATCTGAATGACAGAAGTGATGGTAGGAAATTGAAATCTTGTTATGAAGGATAGATGAATGATTGAGCCAAGACTTAAAGAAGTTTATCATTCAGGGAAGCACCACCACGGGAGCTGTTCTCTGGGGGGAACTTTCTTCTTACATTGAGGAAATGAGGATGTTCTGGCTGTAAAGGTCTGAACTGGTGGAAGTAAAGAATGGAGCTAATCTGAATTATTTTACTCTGGAAATAGAAATAACTTGACATGTGTGATGTTGCGTCAGTGCAAAAGCCAGCATGATTAAATTCATTCCTTTCACTACCAGATTTGCAGAAGGTCTTTCACAGTCCGGAAAAGATGATCAATAAATTCAATAGACATAAAATGTCTGTCCTTTTTTAATAAAAATTGTTTAAAAGAATAATTACTGCTACTAATTATAAAAAATATGTATAAATATTGTGATTTTCTTTCTTTTAATGATAATGTTATTAAGCTTATCAGACAATATGAAAAGAATTTACATAAAATAAATAGACAAAACTTGTCTATATTATTTAATAAAACATGCATCAATATATATATATATATATATATATATATATATATATATATATATGAGATAACAATATATATTTTTTTATATTAAGAATAGTATTAAGAAAATCCTAAGACAAAATGGAAAAAAGTTTATTTGTGACGCATTTCATCCATTAGAACTGTTATGGGATCTTACCCATAATAATAATAATGGACTATTCCATATTTAATAAATACTGCATCTCAGGAGTAGGCAAGGAGTCGACCCAGTACTTTCTGAGCGACTGTTCGGTTGTACTCTCTTCCTACGGACGGGAGGAACCCGAAGGAGGCTACGCCGAAGGAGGCTACGCCGAAGGGCGGAGTCTCCTTCGGGTAGGTAAACCGACCCTGAACCCGTTTATACTGGTTCAATGGGTATATTTTTGGCCGAGCCCACGGGCTCGGAATGCCCACGTTAAAAAGGCCTTGTGCCACATGACACCCTCGTGGGGGGGTGACTGAATATCGTCAGTCAGTAGTTCAAGTGGAGTCAGTAGTTCAAGTCGAGTCAAGAGTCGAGTCAGAGGCAGTCCGAAACAGAGTCACGTTCAGACAATTACTGCAAGACATTGGAATAGTGATACTGGTCGAGACTACATTGTTCTCCCTACTAAACCTGATTGTTCATACTAACACTTCTACTTCTCTGTATATATGTCCTGTTTGTAATATATCTGTGTTATTCCATACCTGTGTTCGAGTTCTTCTTTATTGGTTCTACCTTGGACTATCACCGTGGCACAAGGAACCGGACCATAACAAGAACTTCATTGGATTGGGTTTCTTGATGCTGCTGTGACAAATGCTCAGGAATGAGAGATGCTGATAGTTTCAGAATTTTTAAAAATATTTTTTTAAATAAGTTTTTAACAATCTCACGAAATTCATCGATATTCTTTTCCTTTTTCTTGCCATCATTTTTGTTTTTAAATCTTTTGTTATCTTGTGATAACAGAAAATCTGCCAAGAATGGTGAAAGCATAAGAACCTGGATGTAAATTTACCACGGATGAATTAGCAATTAAAGCAATTTCTCGACATTTTTGTCTCAGTGAATTATTTTCTCTTTTAACTAGAGTAGCATTTTTTATGTCAAAATTGTGGTCAGTTTCATTACAGTGTTCAACCAATGCATTTTCTATGTTGTTTTGTAAAATGTCTCTTTTTAGTCCATATCGTCTTTTCTTTAAATTTCTTGAGGTTTCTCCAATATATTGTTACTGGCAATCCTTAATAAATTCCTCCTTCAAGTTTTTGTTGTTTTGTATTGATTAAGTCTTTTATTGTTTTACATGTAGTATTTTATGTTGAGTTTAGATAAATTCGTTTTCGTTGTATTTGGGATAGAGTTAATGGGTAGAAAAATATACTTTATTTTATTTGTTAGGTTTGTTAGGAAGGACAGCTTTTCTATTTTGAAATATTTTACGTTGTTTGCTTTGCATTGAATATGAAATACGATATTCAAGGATCTTGAAAGAATTTTTATATTTCTCATCTTCATGTCAATATTTACATGAAGAGGATGTTTTAATGTTCATCCTGTCACTGGCAACCAATGTTCTTGTTCACGTAGTACCCTTGCAGCTTGCATTAGGAGTGGTATGTCATGTGCAGATCTGTCATGGTATACCCTCTGTCAATCTTGGTGATGTAATTCTTGCCATAAGTGGTTTTGGTTGATAAATACTGGGATTGGTGTCTTTGAAGTGATGTTTCACCTTGCAACACGGTTGTTGAGTATTTCTGCTGGGCTTGGCAATTTGTTGCTTAGCAGTGTTGCCCAAATGTCAACGTCGGACGTTTCGTTCTAATATGTTCTGAAGATGGTCTATTAGACCGAAACGTCTGACGTTGACATTATATTAACATTAAAACAGTATAATTGCATATTAGGATTTTTGTTTGTTTTTCCGTATATTTTTCTTCATATATATATATATATATATATATATATATATATATATATATATATATATATATATATATATATTTATTAAGAAATGGACAAAGTCCGACAATTTATTTATCAAAGACATTTTTATGTTTAACATTCTTTTTTATAGATACAAGTATTTAAGTAAATTATCTGTTTATAATAAACAGTATTAAATAACATTTACCGGCCTGAATGTCCGAGAAATTTTCATAGAAAATATTCGTCCTTTGATCCTTAAATACTTGTATCTATAAAAAGAACGTTAAACATAAAAATGTCTTTAATATATAATTATTTATTTAAAAATTATAACATAAATATGTTATAAAATCACTACAAAAATAGCCATTTTTGTTTCAACACTCCCGGTGTCTTATCAAGTAATGATGTTGAAATGTAAAATAAATGGTTTTAAAAGTTTCAAATTAATTAAGGATCCTTCGCAAGTGGAAAACGCTGTTAAAAAAGCTAGAATGACCAATCAAAGCACAAGTATAGGAGACTTCAAAAAACTTGAAAACAAAGTAAGGTTATAATTGTTATTAAGAGCTTTAAAGTTGGGGTTATACTAAAATAGAATTTATTCTACCAATAAGTATGAAATTATATGATAAAATTTAATATTAAAATTAAAAAGTAAAAAATTACCAATAGAGAAAAACGTTAAAATTCGCTCCACTTCCGCCGTACGGCGATGGCTTAGTGTTACAATATCTCACATATGTCAAACCAGTCGGGTTTCGATCCCGACTTGAAGCAATCGGATGTATAGCCACACTGTGATACAACGAAATACTCTGTCTGTGGATGATTATATATTAAACATATATAATCATCCACAGACAGAGTGTTTCAAAACCTTTTACCTCATATGGTGAATAGGCTATTTTGGCAATCGACGAAAGTGGTTGTCTGTGTATTTAATATCCCACCCACGAGGAAAATATGTGGCAAAAGGCCGAGTTTAAAGCGAAAGTGGTTGTCTGTCTTTGTCTGGTGCGGAATGCACATTCTACACTGGGTTTGAAAAGACACGACCACTTTCGTCGTCCTCCGAAATAACCTATTCCCAATATGAGGCAGAAGGATTTGTTTGATTATTAATTATATTGCTCTGTATAAATTAAATAAAATACATCGGGCTCTTTTTTAGTGTGGATCAGTTCTATTATTTTCATATTACTAGGATCCACTTCCCTTACTACACATATATATATATATATATATATATATATATATATATATATATATATATATATATATGTATGTATGTATGTATGTATATTAACTACTTCCGCCATCTGTACACGTTGATCATATCTGGATCAAGTGAATTTGAAAGGTCATTCTCTTTCCCCACGAATCCAATTTTGTCTTTGCCATGAAAGAACTCAGGTGTTTAGTTTGTCAACAATGGTCGTCTGTTGGCCAAGATAAAGTCTATCAAAACACTCTGTGTTTACTGACATAACAGGAAAAAAATGGAAGAAACAAAAGTGAGGAAATCGTAGCCTCGTTTTGATGTTATAAGCGATAAAACAATCGCTGAACTTTTCTTCTTTTTTGTCATTGTGTACTCGCTCAGATCATTGGGATAAACTTTGCGCGAACATTTTTGGCTGGGATCACTTAGTTCTTTGTAGAACAAGGAGAGAGAAAAAAGATTAACTGTAAAGTGGAAGTTTTTTTTTAAAGTGGATCAACGCAGGCGAGTTGTCGGAAGAAGAAGAAAAGCGGTAGAAGAAAAATGGCGGAAGAACGCTAAGAAGAGAAGAAAGAAGATTTGGAAAAGAATAGAAAAGCAAGAGAAAAAGAGAAAGCAAAAGAAGAGAAAAAAAATAAACTAGGAAATCGTCGAGGAAGAAGAAGGTCAACTAAGTTTTAAGAAAATAAAGAACAAAATGAAAGGGTTTAAGAAGTCGAAGTATGAAGATGAGGAAAAAAGAAGAAAAAGGTGAAGTAAGTGACAATGAAAAAAACGAAAGAAATGACGAAAAATGAAGAAAAAAAACAATGAAGGAGATGCAGAAAGATAATTATGGGAATGAGGAGAAAAAGGAGGAGGAGAAGAAGATAAAAGAAGAGAAGAAAGAAAATTAGAGCGAAGTGAAAAGAGGAGAGAAGGACGAGTTGAAGAGAAAGAAGTGGAAGAAATAAGGAGAGAAGAGAGGGAGGTAGAGAGAAGGGAGATGGAAGAAGAGGAGTAGGTGAGGAGGGATGAGGAAGAGTTGAAAGAAGAGGAGGAGGGGAAGAGAGAAAAAGACGGAAGAAGGGGAGGTGATGAGGGAAGAAGAGGAAAGGCGAAGAAAGCAGAAGAAATAATAGATGAAATTTGGTGAGAGACAATAAGTCAACATGGAAGAGAAAAGTAAAAGAAATCTATGAAAGTAGGGGTGGCAAAGACATTGCAAAAGAAAGAAGAAGAAGAAGAAGAAGAAGAAGAAGATACGGAGGGAGAAGGTTAAAAAAAATGTGAAATCTGAAGAAGATAAGGAAGAAAGAAGGATAACTAGATTTTGAAGAATTAAAAAAAAAAGAATCTTTTATGAAGATGACGTAGAAGAATGATAAATGAGATTTTGAAGAAAGACAAGGAAAGAACGCAAGAGGAGACGAATGAAAAAGAAATAATTTGAAAAACAAAAGTAAAAAGAAGTAAAAGCAAAAGAAGAAGAAGTAAACAAAGGAGATTTAAAAATAAACGAAGAAGAACAAGAAGAAGAAGAAGAAGAAGAAGAAGAAAGAGAAGAAGAAGGTGGAGGGGGAGGAGAAAAAGACAAGAAGAAGATGAAGAAAAAAGAAGATACGGGGAGAAAAGGCTAGAAAATGTGAAGAAGAAGAAGATAAGGCGGGAGAAAGATAAAAAATATTTTGAAGAAGTAAAAACAAAAGACAGAAATTTTGATGAAGAAGAAGAAGAAGAAGAAGAAGAAGAAGAAGAAGAAGAAGAGGATGAGGAAGAAGAAGAAGAAGAAGAAGAAGAAGAAGAAGAAGAAGAATGAAGGATTATTCGCCACCAGAAACCAAACGATAAAGTCATCCCGACTGTAATGAGATTGTCAATTCTAATCCTTTCCACAGATTCCTTGCGCAAAGAAAGCGTTCTTTGATTGAAAAGACAACAACAGACTTTTGACGCCGACCTAGATATTCAATATGGCCGTCTTCACTCATCTTCAGCTTTCAATCGACGTAATTCAGTATCATCTTTCTAATTTCACATAAGGAAAGACATCTACAAAAAGAAATGGCGACTTTGCACTTTGTTCAAATCAAGGTCTTATTTTTTGTTACTGGAAACTGACGCTATACTATCTTTCTGGAAATTATAGTCTTATACAAAATAAGTAAACGTTTAGTCACTTTATTCCTAAAAACCTCTTTCTACATTTCCTGTTAAAATATAGTCATTTATGACTCTTCACAGCTTCCTATCTCGCTCTCAGCATTATTTGGTTTATTTCATTCCCACACTCTTGTCGTTGTTATACTTGTTCCTAGTGGGCGAGTGGCCAAGTGGCTTGAACGTTAGAGTTCCGATCAGGAGGTTACGATGATAATATTGAACAAGGTAAACGATCCCAGCATGCAACACCGTTGAGAAGTGCTGAGAAACATTCTACAGGTTGACCCAAATCTTGTAAGAGAAAATTCGGTAAACGAAAATGTTCGGAAAACGTCAATGGTTGTGCTAGCACGAAGCCACTAGTCATCGTGACTGAGGGTTTGAATGTAGGTTTTAAGAAAATAAAGAACAAAATGGAGGGGGTTAAGAAGGAGAAGTATGAAGATGAGGAAAAAAAAGAAGAAAAAAACGAAGGGACAATGAAGAAAAAGACGAAGGAATTGACGAAAAATGAAGAAAGAAAAAACAAGGAAGGAGATGCAGAAAGATAATTATGGGAATGAGGAGAAAAAAGGAGGAGGAGACGAAGAGAAAAGAAGAGAAGGACGAGGAGAAGAGAAAGAAGTGGAAGAAATAAAGAGAGAAGAAGAGAAATGAAAGAGATGAGGGAAGAAGGAAAGAAGAGGGGAGGTAAAAGAGTAAGACAAGAGGAAGAAGAGAATGAAAGAGAGAGGGAAGAAGGAAAGACAGGAGGAAAAAGAAGAGGGAGGTGAGAGAAGAAGAGAGATGGAAGAAGAGGGAAGAAGGTGAAGAGGATGAGGAAGAAAAGAAAGAAGAGGAGGAGTTGAAAGAGGGGAAGAAGAGAAAGGAGAGGAGGAGGAAAAGTGAGAAAGAAGAGGGAGGAAAAAGGAGAAAGAAGATGGAGGGAAGAGTTGAAAGAAGAGGAGGAGAAGAAGGAGACAAGAGAAAGAAGAGAGGAAAAAGTGAGAGAGAAGAGGGAGAAGAATGGAAAGAAGAGGAGGATAGAAAGAGGAGAGGACAAGAGAGAAGAAGAGGAAAGAAAGAGAGGAGAAGGGGAGAAGAGAAAGAAGAGGAGGAAAAGGGAGAAAGAAGAGGGAGAGGAAAAAGAGAGAAAGAAGAAGAAAAGTGAGAAAGAGGATGAGGAAAGAAGAGGAAGGAGAAGAAGAGAAAGAAGAGAGAGGAGGGAAGAGAAAGAAGAGGGAGGAGAAGAGAAAGAAGAGGAGGAGGGAAGAAGGAAACAAGAAGAAAGGAGGAGGGAAAAGAGAAAGAAGAGAAAGAAGAAGGAGAAAAGAAGAGGAGGACAAGGAGAAAGAAGGGGAGATGGAAAGAAGAGGAAAGAAGAGGGAGGACAAGAGAGAAAGAAGAGGGAGGGACAAGGAGAAAGAAGAGGAGGACAAGGAGAAAGAAGTGGGAGGACAAGTGAGATAGAAGAGGAGGACAAGTGAGAAAGAAGAGGGAGGACAAGGAGGAAAGAAGAGGGAGGACAAGGAGAAAGAAGAGGAGAAGAGAAATGAAGGAGATGAGGAAGAAGGAAAGAAGAGAGAAAGAAGAGGAGGACAAGAGAAAGAAGAGGGGAAAAGAGAAAGAAGAGGGAGGACAAGGAGAGAAAAAGAGGAGGACAAGAGAGAAAGAAAGAAAGAAGGACAAGAAGAAAGAAGAGGAGGACAAAAGGAAAGAAGAAGAAGAGAAATGAAAAGAGAGGAGGACAAGTGAGAAAGAAGAGGAGGACAAGTGAGAAAGAAGAGGGAGGACAAGTGAGAAAGAAGAGGGAGGACAAGTGAGAAAGAAGAGGGAAGACAAGTGAGAAAGAAGAGGGAGGACAAGTGAGAAAGAAGAGGGAGGACAAGTGAGAAAGAAGAGGAGGAAAAGTGAGAAAGAAGAGGGAGGATGGAGGAAGAAGAAGGACAAGAGAAAAGAAGAGGAGGACAAGAGAGAAAGAAGAGAAGAGGGAGGAGAAAGAAGAGAGAAGAGAAGAGGAGAAAAGGAGAGAGATGAGGGAGGACAAGGAAAGAAGAGGGAGGACAAAGAAAAGAGAAACAAGAGAGAAGAAGAGGGAGGAAAAGAAGAAGAGGGAGAGGAAGAAGGAGAAAGAAGAGGAGGACAAAAGAAGAAAGGGGTGACAAGAAGAAAGAAGAGGGAGGAATGAAAAGAAGAGGAAAGAAGAAAGAAGAGGAGGATAAAAGAAGAAAGAAGAGGGAGAGAAGAGAGAGAAGAAGTGGGAGGACAAGAGAAAGAAGAGGGAGGACAAGAGAGAGAAGAAGAGGAGGAAAAGAAGAGGGAAGAAAAGAGAAGAAGGACAAGAGAAGAGAAAGAGAGAAAGAAGAGGAGGAGAAGAAGGAGGAAGAGGGAGAAAGAAGAGGACAAGAGAGAAGAAGAGAAAGAAAGGATGGAGGAAGTGAGAAAGAAGAGGAGGAGAAAAGAAGAAGACAAGAGAAAGAAGAAGGAAAGTGAGAAAGAAGAGGGAGACAGGAGAAAGAAGAGGAGGAAAAAGAAAGAAGATGAGGAAGAAGAGAAAGAAGAGGAGAGGAGGGAAGAGAAAGAAGAGGGGAGGGAAGAGGAGAAAGAAGAGGAGGAAGAGAAAGAAGAGGGAAACAAAGAAAGAAGAGGGAGGAAGGAGAAAGAAGAGGGAGGACAAAAAAGAAGAGAAAGAGAGAAGAAGAGGAAGAAAAGAAGATGAGGGAAGAAGGAGAAAGAAGAGGAGGACAAGAAGAAGAAAGAAGAGAGAGGAGAAGGAGAAAGAAATGAGGGAGAGAGAAAGAAGAGGAGGAGGAGAGAAAAAGAAGGAAGACAAGAAAGAAGAAGAAAATGAAAAGAGAGGAGGACAGAAGGAAAAGAAGAGGAGGACAAAAGAAGAAAGAAAGAGAGAAGAAGAGGAGGAAAGAGAAAGAAGAGGGAAGAAAGGAAAAGAAGAGGAGGATAAAAGAAGTGAGACGAGAGAGAAGAAGAGAAATGAAAGAGATGAGGGAAGAAGGAGGAAGAGGAGAAAAAAGAAGAAGACAAGAGAGAAAGAAGAAGAGAAAGAAGAGGGAAGAAAGAAAGAAGAGGGAAAAAGGAGAAAGAAGAGGGAGGACAAGGAGAAAGAAGAGGGAGGAGAGAAAGAAGAGGAGGAGAGAAAGAAAGAAAGAAGAGAGGACAAGGGAAGAAGAATGAAAGAAGGAGGAGGATAAAAGAAGAAGAGAAGAGAGAAGAAGAGGAAAGAAAGGAGGAGGGAAGAAGAAAGAAGAGGAGGAAAGAAGAAGGAAGACAAGAGAAAGAAGAAGAGGAAAGGAGAAAGAAGAGGGAAGAGTGAGAAAGAAGAGGGAGGATAAAAGAAGTAAGGACAAGAGAAGAAGAGGGAGGAAAAGAAAGAGATGAGGGAGGAAAGTGAGAAAGAAGAGGAGGACAAAAGAAAGAAGACAAGAGAGAAGGAGGAAAGAGATGAGGGAAAAGGAGAAGAGAAGAGGAGGAGGACAAGAAGAAAGAAGAGGAAGGACAAGAGAAAGAAGAGGGAGGAAAACTGAAAAGAGAGGAGGACAAGAGAGAAGAAGAGGGAGGAAAGAGAAAGAGAAGGAGAAAAGAAGAGGAGGACAAAAGAGAAAGAAGAGAGAAGAAAATGAAAGAGATGAGGGAAGAATGAAAGAAGAGGAGGATAAAAGAAGTAAGACAAGAGAGAAGAAGAAAAAAGAAAGAGAGGACAAGAAGAAGAAAGAAGAGGGAGGAAAAGAGGGAGGACAAGAGAGAAGAAGGAGGAAAGTGAGAAAGAAGAGAAAAGAAAAGAAGAGGAGGAAAGAAGAAAGAAGAGGAAGGAAAAGAGAAAGAAGACAAGGAGAAAGAAGAGGGAGAAAAGAAAAGAAGAGGAAGGAAAAGGAGAAAGAAGAGGAGGACAAGGAGAAAGAAGAAGACAAGAGAGAAGAAGGAGGAAAGAGAAAAAGAAGAGGAAGAAGAGAAAGAAGAGGAGGAAAGAAAGAAGGGAGGACAAGAGAGAAAGAAGAAGAAATGAAAGAAGAGGAAAGAAAGAAAGAGGAGGACAAGGAGAAAGAAGAGAGAGAAAGAAGAAAAAAGAAAGAGATGAGGAAAGAAGAGGGAGGACAAGAGGAGAAAAAAGAAGGAAGACAAGAGAAAGAAGAGAGAAATGAAGAGAGATGAGGGAAGAAGGAGAAAGAAGAGGAGGATAGAAAGAAGAGGAAGACAAGAGAGAAGAAGAGGGAGGACAAGAAAGAAGAGGGAAGAAAGGAAAAAGAAGAGGAGAATAAAAGAAGTAAGACAAGAGAGAAGAAGAGGAATGAAAGAGATGAGGGAAGAATGAAAGAAGAGGAGGATAAAAGAAAGAGAAAGAAGAGGGAAAAGAAAGAAGATGGAGGGAAAAGAGAAAGAAGAGGAAGACAAGGAGAAAGAAGAGAAGAAGAAAAATGAGAAAGAAGAGGGAAGAAGGAAAGAAGAGGGAGGACAAGGAGAAAAGAAAGAGAGGAGAAGAGAAAGAAGAGGAGGAAGAAGGAAAAGAAGAGGAGGATAAAAGAAGAAAGAAGAGAAGAAGAAAAGAAAGAGAGAGGGAAAGGAAAGGAAAGAAGAGGAGACAAAGAAGGAAGAAGGACAAGGAGAAAGAAGAGGGAGACAAGAGAAAGAGAAAGAAGAGAAAGAAGAGGACAAGAGAAAGAAGAGGGAAGACAAGAGAAAGAAGAGGGAGGAAAGAAATGAAGGAAGAAAGAAGAGAGGAGGACAAGTGAGAAAGAAGAGGGAGGAGAAAATGAAAAGAGAGAGGAAGACAAGGAGAAAGAAGAGGAGGAAAAGAAGAAAGAAGAGGAGGACAAGGAGAAAGAAGAGGGAGGAAAGGAGAAAGAAGAGGAGGACAAAAGAAGGAAGAGAAGAGAAGAGAGGAATGAAAGAGAAAGAAGAAAGAAGAAGAAAGGAGAAAGAAGAGGAAAAGTGAGAAAGAAGAAGAGATGAGGACAAGGAGGAAGAAAAGAAAGAAGAGGGAAGACAAGAGAAAGAAGAGGAGGAAAGAGAGAGAGGGAAGGAAAGAAGAGGGAGGAGGAAAAAGAAGTAAGAGAAGAGAGAAGAAGAGAGAAAGAAGAGGGAGGACAAGAAGAGGGGAAAGAAGAGGGAGGACAAGAAAGAAGAGAGAGGAGAAGAGAAAGAAGAGGAGGAAAGAGAAAGAAGAGGGGAGAAGGAAAGAAGAGGAGGATAAAAGAAGAGGAGGACAAGAGAAAGAAGAGGGAAGAAGAGGAAAAATGAAAGAAGAGGAGGACAGAATGAAAGAAGAGGGAGGAAAAGAAGAAGACAAGAGAAAGAGAAAATGGAGGACAAGAGAAAGAAATGGGAAGAAGGAAAAGAAGAGGAGGACAAGGAGAAAGAAGAGAGGAAGAAGAGAAAGAAAAGGAGATGAAGGAAGAAAAAGAAGAGGGAGGACAAAAGAAAGAAGAGACAAGAGAGAAGAGAGAGGAAAGAAAAAGAAGAGGGAGGAAGAAAAGAAGGGAGAAAAAGAAGAGGAGGACAAGAGAAAGAAGAGGGAGGACAAGGAGAAAGAAGAGGAGGACAAGAGAAAGAAGAGGGAGGACAAGAGAAAGAAGAGGAGGACAAGGAGAAAGAAGAGGGAGGACAAGAATGAAAGAAGAGGAGGAAAAGTGAAAAGAAGAGGGAGACAAGAAGAGGAAAGAAGAAGAAACAAGAGAAAGAAGAGGAAGACAAGAGAAAGAAGAGGGAAAAGGAGAAAGAAGAGGAAAAAAGAGAAAGAAGAGAGAAGAAGAGAAAAAGAAAGGGAGGAAGAAGAAGAAAGAAGAGGAGGATAAAAGAAGTAAGACAAGAGAAGAAGAGAAAGAAAGAGATGACAAGAAAGAAAGAAGAGGGAGGACAAAAGAAAGAAGACAAGAGAGAAGAAGAAAGAAGAAAAGAGAAGGGGAGAAAGAAAAGAAGAGGAGGATAAAAGAAGTAAGACAAGAGAGAAGAAGAAAAATGAAAGAGATGAGGGAAGAAGAGGGAGAAAAAAGGAGAAAGAAGAGGAGGACAAGAGAGAAAGAAGAGGGAGACAAGGGAAGAAGAAAGAAGAGGAAAGAAAAAGAAGAAGACAAGAAGGGAGGAAAGGAGAAGAGAAGATGGAGGAAAGAGATGAGGGAAGAAGAAAAAGAAGAGGAGGAAAAAGAAAGAAGAAGACAAGAAAGAGAAGAGGAGAAAGAGAAAGACAAGGAAAGAAGAAGAAAGAAGAGGAGGAAAAGAAAAGAAGAGGGAGAAGAGGGAGAAGAGAAAGAAAGAGATGAGGGGAAGAAGGAAAAGAAGAGGAGGACAAAAGAAGAAAGAAAGAGAGAAGAAGGAAAATGAGAAAGATGAGGGAAGAAGGAAAAGAAGAGGAGGACAAAAAAAGAAAGAAAGAGAGAAGGACAAGGAAAAAGAAGAGGGAGGAAGGAAAGAAGAAAAAGAAAGAAGAAAAGAGAGAAGAAGAGAAAGAAGAGATGAGGGAAGAAGAAAGAAGAGGAGGATAAAAAAGAAGAAGGACAAGAGAGAAGAAGAGAAAAGAAAAGAAGATGAGGACAAGAAGGAAAGAAGAGGAGGACAAAAGAAGAAAGAAAGAGAGAAGAAGAAGAAATGAAAGAAGAGGGAGGAAGAAGGAAAGAAGAGGACAAGAGGAAAAAGAAGAAAAGAAGAGGAGGACAAGAAAGAAGAAGGAAGAGGGAGAAAGAAGAGGGAGGAAAGAAAAGAAGAGGGAGGACAAGGAAAAGAAATGGAAAGAGAAAGAAGAGCGAAGACAACTGAGAAAGAAGAGGGGACAAGAGAGAAAGAAGAGGGAACAAAGAGAAAGAAGGGAGGAGAAGAGGAAAAAGAAGAGAGGAGGAAAGAAAAGAAGAGGAGGACAAGAAGAAGAAGAAGAGGGAAGAAGAGGGAAAAAAGAGAAAAAGAAGAGGAGGAGAAGTGAGGAAAGAAAGAAGAGGAAGAAAGAAAGAGAAGAGGGAAGAAGGAAAGAAGAGGGGAGGAGAAGTGAGAAAGAAGAAGAAGAGGAAATGAGAAAGAAGAGGGAAGACAAGAAGAAAGAAGAGGAGGAAAAGAAGAGAAAGAAGAGGAGGACAAGAAGAAAGAAGAAAGAGACAAGGGAAGAAAGAAAGAAGGACAAGGAGAAAGAAGAGGGAGGAAAAGTGAGAAAGAAGAGAAGAAGAAAAAGAAGAGGAGGAGGGAAAAGAAGAAAGAAGAGGAGGAAAGAAAGAAAGAAAGGGAGACAAGAGAGAAGAAAGAAATGAAAGAAAGAAGAGGGAAGTAAAAGAAAGAAGAGGGAGGAAGAAGAAGAGAAAAAAGAAGAGGGAGGACAAGGAGAAAGAAGATGAGGGACAATGAAAGAAGAGGAGAAAAAGAAGGAAGACAAGAGAAAGAAGAAGAGGACAAGGAGAGAGAAGAAAGAAGAGAAAGAAGAGAAGGAAAAAAGAAGAAGACAAGAGAAGAAGAAAATGAAAGAGAAGAGGAAGAAAGGAGAAAGAAGAGGGAGGACAAAGAAGAAAGAAGAGAGGAGGAAAAGGAAAGAGAAGAGGGAAGAATGAGAAAGAAGAGGGAGGAGGAAGAGGGAGACAAGAGAGAAGAAGAGGGAGGAAAGAGAAAGAGGGAGGAAGGAAAAGAAGATGAAGAGGGAGAAAGAAGAGAGACAAGAAAGAAGAAGAGGAAAGGAGAAAGAGAGAGGGAAGAAAGAAGAAGAGGAAAAAGAAGAAGGAAAAGAAGAGAAAGAAAGAAGAGGGAAAAGGAGAAAGAAGAGGAGGACAAGAGAAAGAAGAGGGAGGAAAAAGAGAAAGAAGAAGGAGGACAAGAAGAGAAAGAAGAGGAGGACAAGAGAAAGAAGAGGAAATGAAAAAGAAAGAAGAAGGGAGGAGAAGGAGAAAGAAGAGGAGGAGAAGGAGAAAGAAGAGGGAGGACAAGAGAAAAGAAGAGGGAAAAAGAGAGAGAAAAAGAAGAGGAGGAAAAGAAGAAAGAAGAGGGAGGAAAGAAGTGAGAAAGAGAGAAGGACAAGAGAAAAAGAAGAGGGAGGAAGAAGGAAAAAGAGGGAGGATAAAAGAAGGAGACAAGAGAAAGAAGAGGAAATGAAAAAGAAGAGGGAAGGAAAAAGAAGAGGAGGAAAAAGAAAGAAAGAGGGAAGAAGAGAAGAAAGAGAAGAGGGAAGAGGAAAAGAAGAGGAGGAAAAGAGAAAGAAGAGAGGACAAGAGAAATGAAGAGAGAAGGGAAGAAAAGAGAGGAGGAAGAAGAAAGAAGAAGGACAAGAGAGAAGAAGAAGAAAATGAAAGAAGAGGGAGACAAGAAGGAAAGAAGAGGAGGAGGACAAAGAAGAAAGAAAGAGAGGAAAAGAAGAGGGAGGAAAGAGAAAGAAGAGGGAGGAGAAGGAAAGAAGAGGAGGAGAAGAAGGAGGACAAGGAGAGAAGAAAGGACAAGAAGAAAGAAGAGGGAGGACAAGTGAGAAAGAAGAAAGACAGGAAAAGAAGAAAGGAGAAAAAGAAGGAGGACAAGAGAGAAGAAAGAAGAAAGAGGAGGGAAAAGAAGAGGAGGAAAAAGAAGGGAGGACAAGGAGAAAGAAGAGGAACAAGAAAAGAGATGGAGGGAAGAAGAAAGAAGAGGAGGACAAAAGAAAGAAGAAAGGACAAGAGAAAGAAGAAGGAAATGAAAGAAGATGAGGACAAGAAGAAAGAAGAGGGAGGACAAAAGAAAAGAAGAGAGAAGAAGAGGAGAAAGAAGAGGGAGGGAAGAAGAAAGAAGAGGAGAGGACAAGTGAGAAAGAAGAGGAAGAGAAAAGAAAGAGAGGAGGGAAGAAGAAAGAAGAGGAGGACAAGGAGAAAGAAGAGAGAAGAAGAAAAGGAGAAAGAAGAAGGGAAGGAGGAGGAGGAGAAAGAAGAGGGAGACAAGAGAAAGAAGAGAAATGAAAGAGAAAGAAGAGGAAGAAGAAAGAAGAGGAGGACAAAAGAAAGAAGAGGAGAGAGAAGGAGAAAGAGATGAGAAGAGAAGAGAGGAGAAGAAGAGAAAGAAGAGGGAGAAAAAAGAAGAAGAAGAAGAAAGAAAGAAGAGGGGAGGACAAGAAGGAAAGAAGAGGAGGACAAAAGAAAGAGGAAAGAGAGAAGAAGGAGGAAAGGAAAGATGAGGGAAGAAGGAAAAGAAGAGAGAAAGAAGAGGGAGGACAAGAGAGAAAGAAGAGGAAAGAGATGAGGGAAGAAAAGAAGAAGAGGACAAGGAGAAAAGAAGAGGGAGGACAAGAGAGAAAGAAGAAAAAGGAAAAGAGAAAGAAGAAGGAGGAGAAGAGGAAAGAAGAGAAGGAAAAGGAGGAAAGAAGAAAAGGAAAGAGAGAAAGAAGAGGAAAAAGAGGAGGAAAAAGAAGGAGACAAGAGAAAAGAAGAGGAAACAAAGAGAAAGAAGAGGAGAAAGGAGAAAGAAGAGGAGGACAAAAGAGAAAGAAGAGGAGAGAAGGAGAAAGAAAGGGAGGAGAAGAAGGAAAGAAGAGGGAGGAAAAGGAGAGAAGAGAAGAGGAAAGAGAGAAAGAAGAGGAAGGAAAAAGAGAAAGAAGAGGAGGACAAAAGAGAAAGAAGAGGGAGAACAAGGAGAAAGAAGGAGGGAGGGAGAAAGAAGAGGAAGAAAGGTGAAAAGGGAGAAAGAAGAGGAAGGAAAAGCGAGAAAGAAGAGGAAGGAAAAGGGAGAAAGAAGAGGAGGAGAGGTGAAAAGGGAGAAAGAAGAGGGAGGACAAGGAGAAAGAAGAGGGAAGAAAGGAGAAAGAAGAGGAGGACAAGGAGAAAGAAGAGGGAGACAAGAGAAAGAAGAGGAGGAAAGAGAAAGAAGAAGGAGGAAAGAGAGAAGAGGATAAAAGAAGGAGAGGACAAGAAATGAAAGAAGAGGAAGAAAGAGAGAAGGGAAGAAGAGAAAGAAGAGGAGGAAAAAAGAAGAAGAGGAAGAAGGAGAAAGAAGAGGGAGGACAAAGAGAGAAAGAAGAGGGAAGACAAGGAGAAAGAAGAGGAGGACAAGAGAAAGAAGAAGAGGAAAGGAAAAGAAGAGGAGGACAAGAAGGAAAGAAGAGGAGGACAAAAAGAGAAAACAGGAGAAGGAGAGGAAAAGATGAGAAAGAAGAGGGAAAGACAAGGAGAAAGAAGAGGGAGACAAGGAGAAAGAAGAGGAAAGAGAAAGAGGAAGAAAGAAAGACAAGTGAGAGAGGATAAAAGAAGAGAAAGAAGAAGAAGGAAAATGAAAGAAGAAAGAAGGAAAGAAGAGGAGGACAAAGAAAGAAGAGGAGACAAGAGAAAGAAGAGGAAAAGGAGAAAAGAAGAGAAGAGAGGAAGAAGGAAAGAGAAAAGAAGGGGAGGACAAGGAGAAAGAAGAGGAGACAAGAGAGAAGGGAAGAGAAAGAAAAGAGAAAGAGGGAAGACAAGGAAAAGAAGAGGAGGAAAAAAAGAAGAGGGAGACAAGAGAGAGGAGAAGAAAAAGAGAAAGAGAAAGAAGGGAAGAAGGAAAGAAGAGGAGGACAAAAGAAAGAAGAGGGAGGAGAGAGAAAGAAAGGTAGAGGAGGACAAGAAGAAAGAAGAGGGGAGGAAAAGGAGATAGAAGAGGGAGGACAAGGAGAAAGAAGAGGGAGGAAAGAGAGAAAGAAGGAAGAAAAAAGAAGAGGAGGACAAGAAGAAGGAGGACAAGAGAGAAGAAGAGGAGGAAAAGAAAGAAGATGGAGGACAAGAGGAGAAAGAAGAGAAGACAAGGAGAAAGGAAAAGAGAAAGAAGAGGAAAAGGAGAAAAAGAAGAAGGAGGGAGAAAGAAGAAAGAGAAGAGGAAAGAAGAGGGAGAAAGAGAAAGAAGGGGAGGACAAGGAGAGAGGAAGACAAGAGAAAGAAGAGGGAAGACAAGAGAGAAGAAGAGGGGAGGACAAGTGAAGAAGGAAAGAAGAGGAGGAGAAAGAAGAGGGAGACAAGAGAGAAGAAGAAGAAATGAAAGAGATGAGGGAAGAAGGAAAGAAGAGGAGGATAAAAGAAGTAAGACAAGAGAGAAGAAGAGAAATGAAAGAGATGAGGGAAGAAGGAAAGAAGAGGAGGATAAAAGAAGTAAGACAAGAGAGAAGAAGAGAAATGAAAGAGATGAGGGAAGAAGGAAAGAAGAGGAGAGGAGAAAGAAGTCAAGTGAGAGAAGAAGAGGGAAATGAAAAGAGATGAAGAAGAAGAAGGACAAAGAAAGAAGAGGATAAAAGAAGTGAGACAAGAAGAGAAGAAGAAGGGAGAAAGAAGAGGGAGGAGGGAAGAAGGAAAGAAGAGGAGGATAAAAGAAGTAAGACAAGAGAGAAGAAGAGAAATGAAAGAGATGAGGGAAGAAGGAAAGAAGAGGAGGATAAAGAAGAGGAGGGAGAGAGAGAAGAAGAGAAATGAAAGAGATGAGGGAAGAAGGAGGGGAAGTGAAAGAAGAAGAGGAGGAGGTGAAGAGAGGAGAAGAGAGGGAGGTGTTGTTCTCGCCAGATTATGCTCTCGTTTTCTCTCATAAGCTGGAACTAAAGTGTGGTCTGTTCTATAAAGCAGACGTTGGCTCTGTGGGTGTTAAAGAAATACAAATATGCCCGAGCAAGCATCTGCGAGAGGGATTTGCTGGCCACTCTAACAGACATGTTTGCTCGGAAACAAGCATCCAGTTATTTTTTTTAATTTTTCGATAATGCCACTAAGACGCAAGGGGTTACCTTTACATTTTTGGAGATTGTAGGTGGCTGGAGAGCAAGGAACCGGAAGGAAGTTCCATAGGAGAAAGATTGGAGAGAAGAAACTATTAGATTAGAACTTACGGTTGCATCTATTTTAACAGTAAAACGATGAGACATAACAACCAAATTTAATTATTGCTCAAACAAGTCAAAAACTTTAACTAACAACTCAGCACCAATGACTGACGAAACGTCATGGTAGCAACGTTTCGTTTGTGGGATAGGGGTTGCTATTTGCAGAATAATTCATCACCCACAAGGCCGCGTAATTGCTGTTGAACTTTATTGGAGATAGGCATTCTTGGTTAGTTCGAATGTAAATAATCATAATTCTTCATTCCAGAAATTCAGACCAAAACTATTAAATCGCTAAGTACCCGATGTGATAAATCATTGGGATAATAACAACAAAGATGAAGACAAAAGTCCGGATGTAAACATTTCCGCGTATAAGGCGACCATTAAATAAGACGAAGTAAAAAAATAAAGCAAATTTTCATGAATTTATCCCATACCTGTACTATAAGACGACTGCTTATTGATTATATAAAGATGATTTGATCGGAAATATTATTACTTACTGTATCCTTATAAATTCAAAGTAAACGAAATAACAAAAGCATTTCTATATCAGGTTTTTCCTGCACACGCCCCCTTTTATCACGTGATCTCTTACGAATACTGATTCTTCTTCTTCTTCTTCTTCTTCTTTATCTAAAAAGTTATAAACAGCCTGGTGTACTATGGCCATTTACTTATACTCCATCGACAATCACAAAATACCGATAATAACAGTACGGTTGTATGTAATCCCAAACTGTTATTTAACACCAAAATGATAATGAATTTTTAATGAGAAATCAATATTATGTTATCGCACATGTTCGTACTGCCTTAATTAACCCTACCATGATGATTATTGAAAATTTAGCAAAAGTTGTTGTGATCGCATTCATAATTCAATGTTTACATTTTCTCAGCTGAGCTTCCATGAATACAAGTTGATTTCATTAATATGAAATTATTCTTTGAATAGACAATTTATTATGAATTTATTCCTGAATATAAAAGGTAGATATGGTTTTATTTCTTTTATTATCAGTTTATTTGATAATGTGAATCTTTTCATGTATGTTATTAGTTCCGCACCAAATACGAGGCTAGCCTACCGACAAACATCTCTCGGAATTTAAGGTTTCTTTTTAGATTTGTAATATAAGAGGACTCCCAATATTTGAGGGTGATTTTTGGGATTTAAAGATTGTCTTATACGCGGAAATATAGTTTTATTTGGTGGGGGAGGGGGAGGATCGTTTGCAATATATCTTTCAGATTTTCTTAAATACGTCTTCCTCATTGGCAGCGTCTTTTGGTAGATGTGTTGTTTTCGGTTGTATTATTTGTGGGGATTTCTGGCAAATTTATTGCGTATTATGCACGCGTTTCTCTTCTCAGGGTGAACGGTTAGCGGGTTCGTTTTCAACAGATTCTTTTGGAAGTAAAGGAGTGTGTTTTGATTTTTGTTTACATTTTGAATAAAACTGTCTTTGAAATGTACGGTTTGTAACCAAAGGAAAAGTTCTTTTCTTTTTCTTATTTTAGAATTCATGGAAATGAGAATACATCAGAAAGGTTGATAAAAAGTTCGTACAAAGATTATATTTTAACACACATTTTTGTTGTGGTCCCTGTATTGGTCGGCAGAAGTAGTTTGATGTTTCACTACCTGCATGCTAAGTGCTGTAAAGAGCTGAATGTTTGTCGATACCGCTGGCTTTAGTGGACCGTTTGATATTTCGCCGCCGGCTTGCCATAAATGGTCTAGCCAGAAAGTCGTGCTGCGTAGAAAATCTGGCGTTCTTAGTAGTGACGACTTGCTCATTATAGGCTGGCATTTTTTTTTTCAACTGACGTCTTGTAGACTCCAGGTTAACTTACTTGCTGAAAGAAAATTCTTCTCTTTTTATAATCTTCATAAATTAGTTTACTTAATTCACAACTAGTCAAATGGGATGCATTAAAAGTATCTTCTATATTACGTGATCAACTATACCCGTGCCAATTTTCATTTTTAGTGGCTTCTTCTGAATCTAAAGGAAACATTGCATATCATCACAAATGTACTTGATATGAGGTCAAAGGATTAATGTTGGTTAGTGATTTCTTTTTTTGGCTATGCATTTTACCCAAAGGAAGACGAGAGTGCCACTAGCACGCCAGGGGTTACAGAGGTTAGAGAACAAGAGTTAAGAGGCGTGCTTGGGGAGAATGAGAAGGATGGGGAGCAAGATCAATGTATCAGATGTCGATTGACATTACATTTGAATATTTGAAGATTATAGTTATCAGGGAAGCAAGTAATAGGAGAAGAGAATTCCACAGAAGTGCGATAGAAGAAGCTGTTTTAGTAGAAGTGACGGTGACATTTAACAGTTTCGACATTGAAAGGGTGGGACCGAAGATGTCAGCTTAGTATCTTGCTTAAATTCATGCAATCGGAACAGTTGCCGTGAAAACACTTATAGAAGAGACAGCGGGAAGCCACGGCATGTCTGTGAGAAAGCGATTGTAGATTAGATGCCAGATCAGGACCTATCATATTGCATATCCGTCCCTGGATTTTGTCGAGGACCTCGAGACTTACAGCGGAGGCAACAAACCATATGTGACAGCAATATTCAATCCAAGGACGGGTGGATGATTTATAGATTTGAAGGATGGACTTAGACGAGAAATCTTTCTGGCACGGCACAGAGAATTTGCGGTAGATGAAGCTATTGATTCAAGGTATATGTTCTACCTCTGGTCAGAGTACAGCGTGCGACCAACGAGGCCCTCAGGTTTCTGATTTAATTTTTAAAAACTTGTCATTTGTATCTCTTTATTTTCTTTTATTAAAGAGAGGCCATGTGTATGCACAGGTGTGTGTATGCATGTGTGTGATTTAAATTTGAACGTGGCAATTTCTAGCGTTCATATGCTTAAAGTAAATTGCGCTTTTACGCGGCAATTTCTTAACGTAAATGACCATTTTACGCGGTAATTTCTAGCGTTCATATGCTTAACGTAAATGGCGCTTTTACGCGGCAATTTCTAGCGTTCATTTGCTTAAAGTAAATGGCGTGTTTTCGCGGCAATTTCTAGGTTCATATGTTTAACGTAATTGGCGCTTTTACAAGGCGATTTCTAGCGTTCATGTGTTTAACGTAAATGGCACTTTTACGCGGCAATGTCTATCGTTCATATGCTTAACGTAAATAGCGATTTTATGAGGCAATTTCTAGCGTTCATATGCTTAACGAAAATATCACTTTTATACGTCATTTTTTTGCGTTCATATTTTTTAAGTAAATATAGCTTTTTCGCGAAAATTTCTAGCGTTCATATGCTTAAACTAAATGGCGCTTTTACGCTGCAATTTCTAGCGTTCATGTGTTTAACGTAAATGGCTCTTTTACGCGGCAATTTCTAGCGATCATATGCTTAATGTAAATGGCGCTTTTTCGCGGAAATTTCCAGCGTTCATATGCCTAACATAAATGTCTCTTTTACGCAGCAATTTCTAGCGTTCATATGCTTAGCGTAAATGGCGCCCGTACGTGGTAATTTAGTTGAAATAAAGTTAAAATCTTTGTAAATGCTTCAGTTGTATATAACGATATTTCCATGGGCACATTTAATGTTAGAAGTCTTGTAATTAAAAATACAAGTATTATTGGCATGGGACGTTGATATTTATAACACTGATGTATGAGGTTGTCACACATGAAATGACGCTCTTCATAGGATGACTCGGTTGCCTTTGGTTTGGAAACGCTATCTGTTAGAGCAGTGTAGCCTCGCGTCCATTATCATTCGCGCAGCCCTCAAAAATCATATATACCGGCTCACAATATGATTATCTTGTCATTGTTAAACGGAACAATTCACAGTTAACTCGCTAATACACACGTTAAGGCAGACTAGCCACAAATGTACACGAATGACAAATGTAACCTAATCTACATGGCAACACAGAGCCATCTACCGTAAACTTTCTTTAAACTTAACACAAGAACGAAGGACTTGCGGACATATACTTATATGGTCTTTTGCCCTTGTTTTGTTTTGGTGTGAGGAATTTTGTAAATATATTTTGATACACACACTCTCTCTCTCTCTCTCTCTCTCTCTCTATATATATATATATATATATATATATATATATATATATATTTGTGTGTGTGTGTGTGTGTGTGTGTGTGTGTGTGTGTGTGTGTGTGTGTGTGTGTGTGTGTGTGTGTTGTAACCTAGGAAGGGATGATGAACTAGGAATAACCAAAACGGAGATTGGAAACAAAATCTTAATCTTTATAACATCAACAAAATACAATACTCGCCAGCAGCATGAAGTAGGTAAACCACTGCTAGTGTTGGACTACTTAGACACCATATTACCTCCCCCACTTACAATAGTGTCCAATGTATTTATGAGGATTGGGTCATACACATTAGTGTTCATAGGTACGGTATATAACATATATTTATATATTAGGTTGTCATACATGAAATGACTCACTTTATAGGAAATGAATAAAATGTTTCTGAAATGTTGAATAACTAATTTATTTAGTTGAAAATAGGCACCATGTTGGTGAATGACTGTTCTCTAACATACCTCTAAATTTTTGATCCCATCTTTAAAAGTTCTCATCTTTTGATATGATAAACAGTTCAAATGCTTTTATTACCTCTTCTTTATTGAAGAATGTTTTATTGCGTATTGAAAGCTCAAAATGCTTGAATAAGTGATAACCAGTAGGAGAGATATCAGATCAATATGGAGAATGAAGCGAAATTTCATAATTCAGGCTGAGAAGCTTTTGAACAGTTGACTGAGAAGCGAGCGGACGTGCATTGCCGTACAGCAAAATTGGGTCGTCCCTATTCACAAGTCTAGGATATTTCTTTTTCAATTTTTTCGAGGTTGCTGTTATTGCTTTCCCTTGAAGCAAGAATGAATAACGAATAATCCCTTAGAAAGACCACCATACAGTAACCACTATCTTTTTAGGGTACAGTGGAGGTTTGGTTATTGTTTTGGTGATTCACTTGCATCTAACCACATGCCCACTCTCTTGCCGCTGTCAATGAATACCCATTTCTCATCGCATGTAATGATTCGATGCAAAAATGCTACTTTTCTCTAGTTTGTACTCATACAGTAAGATTACTTGAAATTGTTTCATTGTAATCATTTCCGTTGGGCTTACGAGTAACAATATATTGAAAGAAAAATTATCTGGAATGAAAAGGAATCAGGAATAAGTCAAGATGTTTTTATATACTAAAGAGGATTCTTCGTTAGACAATCGAATCAACAACAAACCAACAAATGCGTTATTTCATATGTAACAACCTAATATGTTACTTCCAAGAAACCAAAATCAAAGAAAGACTTGATATCTATATTAGACAGCTTTGAAAACACAGAGTATATAATTATTTAATTTTGTCTTTTTCAAGTCAGTACTGTTGACATCAAGAACTCAAAATTCATAATCTTACCCTTCAACACTCTACAAAATTTGAAAATAAATTATCCCCAACAATAAGGTTTTCACAACCATCTCCAAGACCATAGTATATATAGTTAAGAAAAATAGATCGAACACTACACCAGATGCCGGGATTTATGAAATAAAACAGCTGCAATGTAGAAATAGTTACATTGGCGAGACATATAGGAATTTAAAAGCAGTTGTTCTCTTGATTTTACTCAAATACAAGTATATTTCCTTTCGGCTTCTTGCTGTCGATAAGATTTATTTTTTTTTTAATATTTTACATAGTCCTGCTATGTATTTAGATTCTTGATAAAATCCAAAGAAGAATCTGCAATGTTATAGGTTATATAATGTTATACCTGGTATCTCGGCTTCTGTCACTTTCCCAGCACTCTAATATAGCTTCTCCGTGCCTTTTCTATAAATATTTTCATGGTAATTGTTAGGAAGAGTTTTCCTCTTTGGTAACTCTGCTTCATGAAATTAAGCGCAGTACTACAGGGTTGTTCAAAAGTCATGTCACCCCCCCCCTACGAAAAAAAATTAATGAGGACAATAAAGAACAAGTAATAATACAAAGCACTGGATTCATTTTATTCACTTTCATTGACGCCATCACACATCGAGAAAGGCTGGATGAAAACCGCCCCCCATCATTTTCGTGGCACAAAATGACACGGTCCTATCTCCTGTGTGATATTTTACGAAGCTGTGCTTTGTTGTAAAGGCTCTCCGAACGATGTCCTTCAACGGATGGGTATCCTGGTATTGTTCATGTGAAACTCTTTCCTTGATAATACCCCACAGAACGTTGAAATAGAAAATTATATTATGTAGGGTGACAAGAATTTCGAACAACCCTGTACACACACACACACACACACACACGCATATATATATATATATATATATATATATATATATATATATATATATATATATATATATATATATATATATAGTGTATATATATATATATATATAGAAATATATATATACATATATATATATATATATATATATATATATATATATATATATATATATATATATATACCATATCCCTTCATACCATTAATCTTTTCATTTTTAAAGTTTTAATTGTATGTAGGGTTTGTGTGAGTTAATTTATATTGCAATAATTGTGAAATATTTCCCAGTCGACCCTGATGAGCTTGGGAACGAAACCAGTTGGTCTGCTTTGTGAGTGTTATCATCTTTTTTTTTTTTTTCCATAATGCCTTTAAGAAATAATTCATATTTATTCCTTGCAATATATATATATATACATACATACATATATATATATATATATATATATATATATATATATATATATATATATATATATATATATATATATACACACACAAACAAACACTGTTTCCTTGATAATACCTCACAAAGCATTGTTATATTACGTAGGGATGACAAGATTTTCAGACCACCTGCTATACATATACATATACCTCGATTTCACACTTTTGCGATCATCAGACAAATTCGTTCATTTTTTCAAAATAGGATCTATTTAAGCTTGATTGACTCTATTTGGTAGCGGGACGGGGAGTATACTTCTGTGTATGTTTGGGGTGGTACTATCATACGCATTGACACATACATACAGGTGTACGCATTTTAGTATACATCAACACATCCATATAAGCAATGCGAGGCTAGGCGCAGATACATATTCGTACGTTTGCGCACACATACATACGCAGTTGTAATTCTATTTCGGTGTCGGGATTTTAGCTTTTTTATGTGTGGCGATGTTCATTTCAACAAGGAGCGGGTAGGGGTGTTCTTGACACTTTTCAGATCTACCACATGGGCCGTAAGAGAAACGTATACTTCCTCACACGCACACATACACACGTGTAGAGACACACATACACTAGCATTGGTCTGGGTCTTTTCACCAATACTGGATTCTGTTTGTGGTTATGGTGATGATGATGTTTGTATTTTCAATGCTAAATGCTTGTGTGTTGACGGTTTTGATTATGCTGGTAGCGATAATAGCTGTGATATTATTATTGATAATGATATTAATATTTGGGGACCTTGTGGCACGTAGTGAACCATATCTCTGTATTCAGCCCTTCAAAAAGTGTGGTTGGTTCTGTACAAAGTCTTCACCACTATAATCAAATCATACGTGCTTTTGTCTGGCTGTGAGTTCCTAGAACTAAACTGCTTGACTCTCATACGTCGAATTCGACGGGAGAGTCTACTATATATATATATATATATATATATATATATATATATATATATATATATATATATATATATATATGAGACAAACAGATCTACTGAACAAAAAAATTAATCACATACAAACAATACCAGAGAAAAGCTATTCTAGTGACTATGGACGTTAGGTCACTATATTCAAACATTAAAAACATCAGAAGGGCTGGCCGCCCTTCAGGAAGCACTACTAAAAAGAAGAAAACAGGACCCCCCAGAAGTCATCATAAAACTCATGGAGCATGTCCTTACATTGAATACTTTCAACTTCAATGGGGCACACTACCTTCAAATAAGAGGTTGTGCCATGGGCACCATTGCAGCTCCATCATATGCTACAATATTCATGGGAAGATTTGAGAGACCCATATCTATCCCCTCATCGGTAGCGACTGCGTATTCTATGCAAGATATATCGATGATATATTCTTTGTATACACGGGTAGTGATGACAAACTTACCCAATTCCTTATGACCCTAAACACAGTGCACGACTCAATTAAGTTTGAATATGAAAAATCCACAACATCAGTAACATTTTAGACACCCGCATTTACATAGATGAAAACAGGAAACTACAAACGACACTACACACTAAAATCACCGACACCCACAACTATCTACACTTTAAGTCTTCCCACCCTAAACACCTCAAAGAGAACCTACCCTATTCACAAGCACTTAGACTCAGAAGGATATGTTCCAACAATGAAGAATTAAATAAACACATTGAAAATCTGAGCATCAATTCACAACACGTGGCTATAAACAACACCTAATCAGGAACAAATAAATAAAGCAATTTCACACCTAGAGAAGACACCCTAATATACAAGATTAAAAATAAATCTAGCCGCATCCCTCTAGTAACCACTTTCAATCCCACTCTGCCTCCACTATCCCAAATAATCAAACGTCGCTGGAAATACTACATCTCAAACCAGACCTAAAAAACTGCTTAAGGAACCCGGCCTTCTGGCATATCGTAGACCTAAGAACCTAAAAAGAAATCATAGGTAGTAACCACATTTCAGGGGGCAAGGTAATCCGTAAGAAACTGAGAACAAAAAAAACAACAGGATTTTCCCAACCATGTAACAACAAAAAGAAGTTTATGTTGCAACCATATTAAAAACACGAATTCATTCACTAGCTCAATCACTAAATCTACTTTCAAAATCTGCCACGATTCTAACTGTAGAAGTCAAACATAATTTACCTCCTAGAATGCACACTATGCCAGAAACAATATGTAGGAAAATCTGAATGGCCCTTTAACTACAGAATTAATAATTATCGTAAGCGAATTAAATCGACTCCATGAACAGTTATTACCTGTAGAACAACATTTCCGCCTAGAAAAACACGATTTCAAAACCCATGCCAGATTCACTATAATTGAGAGAATAGAAAAGTTCAGAGCAGATAACATTAGAAAGATTTTAGAGTCCCATGAAAATAAGTGGATACAACGTCTAAAAACACAATACCCAGCCGGGCTAAATCACAAATTTAACAACATATAATGGTAACAATCAAATCAAAACCTACCCACATTTCTCACCCACACAAGACAGACATGCTTAAGGAGGAATGGAGGCCTCACACTTATACACTCACCCACACGATTATACACACGTACACACACCATACTCACTCACTCCCTAATGAGCCAAATGATAACACACACCTACAGCAATACACACGCTTACACATATCATACTCACTCACCCCTAAGAACCAAATAACACACACAAAACACTAAACAGAGACACATCCCTCACCAGGTCCAATAAAACTGTCAAACTGACCAGAGAATTCAGGATAAAATGTATCTATCCAGTTCTTATCTCAAATAACAACTTAAAAGAGACTGTTTGACCAACACAAGGAATGTTAAAAGATTCATGTGAAAAGGATAAAAAAATAAAAAAAACAAATGAAAAACTACAGACAAAAAGTTCATTTTCTCCAACAAAAGACATTCATTTCTGTAGTTCCTTGCCAACAGCAAGCAGAAATATTTCTCTCTCCCGATGACGGCCATTTTGGTCGAAACTAGTCGAGGAATTTAAATGGAATAATAATAATAATAAAAAAAACGAAAGAATATTAATCTACAACCCAGTGTGTCTAATGATTTTAATTTTTAATTTTTAATTTTCTTATTGTTCAAAATATATATATATATATATATATATATATATATATATATATATGATTTAAAGAAAACAGATAATTTTAAGGGTCCATGGTTATAATTTATTTCTTCAGGAGTTTTTTTTTCCTAGTTCTTCAGACTTCACTTCCAAGGATGAAAAAAATGAATTTAAATTTACATATATAGTTTTACACTTTTGAGGGTAGTATTAAATTGTATATATATATATATATATATATATATATATATATATATATATATATATATATATATATATATATATAGTTGTATATATTATGAAATGGACAAAGTCCGACAATTGTTTTAATACATATAATTACATTTCTCGGACATTCAGGCCGGTAAATGTTATTAATACTGTTTATTATAAACAGAGCACTTAAATATTTGTATGTATAAAAAGAACGTATAAACATTAGTTTGGTGCAAAAATAATGACGTAAGAATGTCGTTTTTTGACGTTAAAAAATACGTCAAAAAACGACATTATTACGTCATTATTTTTGCACCAACCTAATAAAAAAGGTAGCCAGTAACTTGCAGTAATATGATGCTTACCTTATATACCACGGGATGAGTACAATTTTACAAGCAAACCAAACTCGCACAGTAGGGAGGGTAAATCGTTTAGCCAAGATCTAAAATGGCAAAAAAAATCAACCTGGAAAGTATGGCAAAAAGCGTTCAATATCAAGAAAAACTGGCGTCATGGTGCAGGAGGGGAAGCATTAAAGCTTTTTCGCTATAAATGATTCAGCTCCTGTACCGTGGCACCAGTTTTTCTTGTTACTGAGCGATTTTTGGTATACTGGAAAGCCTTTCCACTCTGTCTGTCTGTCTGTCTCTCAGTCTCGCTTTGTGCATACCGGATGTAAAAGCAAAACTGTTCAAATCGGATAACAGCATGGAATAATTGTCCATCCCACAAAATGTTTAATATCTAAAAAAACCCCACTGAACTAATTGAGTTTCTTTTTTTTCCATATTTTCAGATAATATGTTTAGCCATCTTGGCATCATTTGGCGTAAGAATGACGGAAAATCCTTTTGGGTTATTCAGCTAGAAAGAAAACAGTTTAAATAGTTTTGTATCTTCCTAACTGAGAGGAAAAGATTATTCAGGCCTTCAGTCATGGTACCTACATTCATACTCTGACTTTTATTCTCAAAGTCCATTCAAGAATCATCAAGAGAACAGTGAATAAGTTTTAAAAAAAGGGAACAGAAGGTCGGAAAACTGGATCAGGAAGTCACAACAGCAAAATAAATCATCATTTCAACTTAGAGCTAAATACATTCTTATTGTTCAAAGTAGAGGCCAATAGTGTTATAAAAACCACGGAGAAATCCAGTAAGATATCTTTAATCATTTCTAAGATACAACAGTTCAAATCTTAATCTAACAATTGAACAATTTTACTGTTACACGATTGTACAATTTTGCTGTTAAACCCGATATATCAAGTCTGTCAAGCATCAGATAAGAATGGTGAAACTTGAGCTGTTTCTTTGTATATCTCGAAGGCATTTGTCAGTGTTTGGTATGCTGGTCTTCTTCACAAGATGAAAGTTTATAGTATTTCTGGACGATATTTTAAAACTGATTCAGTCTTTCTTATCAAATCTTCCTTATTAGTAATCTTCCTCTTTTTGGCAAAGTACTAGATTCTCTAATGAACTTCGGATTGGTTGAGCATCTAACCTCGCTGGGTCTTCTTTCAGAAAAAAAAACATGGCTTTTGCTTGTCTGGGTTAATTGGCAGTGTGTTAATAGTTAATGCTGAAAGAGTCTGCCAAGCTTTAGATAAGAATGGTGAGGCTCGGACTTTTGCCTTAAATATTTCAAAGGCATTTGACAGGGTTTGGCATGGTGGCCTTCTTCACAAGTTGAAATGTTATGGTATTTCCAAAAAACTTTGATTTGATTCAATCTTTCTTATGAAATCTCAACATTAAACTTGTCTTGAACTGCTATTCTTCTAGATCTTTTTTATATTAATACGGATGTCTCTCACTGCTCTTTAGACTGTCCTGATGTCATCAGTTCTCTACTTTGCTCTCAGTGCTGGTGACACAACTATTTACTTATGACTTAAGGGTACATCTGATTAGTAGATTAGCAGCAATCACTTTCAATCTGTTGTTAACTGGGGCAAGAAATGGCTTGTTAATCTTAACGCCTCCAAAAACAAAACTGCTATGTGTTAATCGTCTTCAATAAACGTTTTTTCTACAGATATTTCAATATATGTCAATACTTTGCTTAGTTTCTGGAAGGCATCTTCTGCCATTCCTATACCACCCTTTCGGATTTGTGTCACATTTCTATTGCATGTATCAAGTATATGCATGTAACATTTATATATTTAATATTTATATATGCAACATTTATATATGTAACATATATTTAACATTTATATATGTAATATTTATATACGTAACATTTGTAAATGTAATATTTTTGTAACATTTATATATGTAAAATTTATATATTTAATATTTATGTATGTAAAATTTATATATGTAACATATATTTAACAATTTTATATGTAACATTTATATATGTAACATTTAAATACGTAACATTTATGTAATATTAATATATGTAACATTTATATATGTAACATCTATATATTTAATATTTGTATATATAACTTTTGTATATGTAACATATGTAACATATATTAACATTTATCTAGGTAACATTTATATACGTAACAGTTATGTAACAGTTATATATGTGACATTTATATATTAAACATTTATATACATAACATTTATATACATAACATTATGCAACATTTATATATGTAATATTTATATATTTAATATTTCTATATGTAACCTTTATATATGTAACATATATTTAACATTTGTATATATAACATTTAAATATGTAACATTCTTATATGTAACCTTTATATACCTAATATTCATATATTTAACATTTATATATTTAATATGTATATACGTAACATATATAAACGTAACCATTATATAACATTTATATATTTAATATTTATATATTTAATATTTATATATGAAATATTTATATTGGTATCATTTATATTCGAAATAATTATGTAAACATTTACATATGTAACATTCATATATTAACATATATATAATCAATATTTACATATGAAACATTTATATATAAAACATTTATATATTTAACCATTATGTAACATTTATATATATAACATTAATATATTAAATATTTATATGTGTGACATTTATATATGTAAAATATATTTAACATTTATATATGTTACATTTATATTTTAATATTTATATATGTAACATTTATATACGTAACATTTATATATTTAATATTATATAAGTAACATATATGCAACATTTATATATTTAACATTTATATATTTAAGTTTTAAAATGTAACATTTATATATGTAATATTATATATTTAACACTTATGTATGTAAAACTTATGTATTTAGCTTTATATATGTATTTTATATACGTAACATTTATAACATTTATATATTTAATATTTATATATGAAATATTTATATTTTGATATTTATATACATAACATTTTAATATGTAACCATTATGTAACATTTATATTTTAATATTTATATATGAAATATTTATATATTTGATATTTATATACATAACATTTTAATATGTAACCATTATGTAACATTTATATATATAACATTCATCTATATACTATTTATATATGTAACATTTATAAATGTAACATTTATATGTGTAACATTTATATATTGTTTTGGGGTATGGATGGATAGGAGTCTACAATGTCAAATTGGATGAAAGTACTGTTGTTTTTGTTATTGAGGCGCTTAAACCAATCATTTTCCTCCCCCCCCCCACCTTCACTCTTGGGAGGCTCGGAAATGGTGTACCTAAACCCTTGACCATTGCTGTTGATTAAAATTTTTCGGGTCGAGCCATCACTTTAACGCCTTTCACTTCTATCAACAAGCCCTATTGTTTTCACTCTGTCACCCTTTTCCTATCTTTTTCTGTATCCTTATATGTTCCCTATTAAAATTTACTTTTTTCCAAACAAATAGAAAAAAAAAAGATGTGAATTTCCACATGCGGCCTGCTTACAAACAGAAATGTTCATAACAATTTTGGTTCTCATCAGTCGAGGTGCAACTAAATGTACAGAATGTTGCATTTTTGTAGTGTGTAAATTGATTTTGTCTGTATGAAACAATTATAATAAATAATTATTGCTCTACTAACGGTATTGAGCCCTCTTTTATATTAATATAGTGAACTTTAGCATTTATATATTATGTTCGTTCTAATTACATTCGGACACACACACAAACATATATATATATATATATATATATATATATATATACAGTTATTTCATGCTCACAAATTTATGCTCCATTTATTTATGATTATGAATGATCCCTTGAAACGAGCGAATGCTCTAACACACTCGAGAAAATCCTCTACACTCTTAGATGAGGATACCTTATAATAATATGATATAATATCAGGCGAATGGCCTTGACACTTAATCTTATGAATTAATCTTATATGTGACAAGAATTTTGTTCATTTTTACAAGAGGTGTTTGAGATTTTTGGTTTTTTTTACATTAGGATTTTATCTGCTGGGTTTTTGTAATGGATTCAGGAAATATATATATATATTAAATAATAAAATACTCATATTTAGATTTCGCACATTATTTTAATTTGCTTTGCACACTTTCACAAATCCCTGATACAACGTTTTACTAAAAAGCAATGGTTTCTGAAAAAGGCAATCAAGAAGAGACGAAAAACCAACCTGGAGACATAGGTGGCAATTTATTCGACTTATTCCATTATTTTATCTACCAAAAGTTTTGTCCTGTTGGTATTGTATCATCTCTTAGGAAAGACGATATGTTGAGTGACACAGCATGAAAGAGAAACAAGGGAGAGGAAAATAGAAAGAAAGAAAGAAAGAAAGAAAACTGGGAGACTAAGAGAGAAAGTGAAAGAAAAATTGAAAAGTAAAGAATAGATAGATAGATCGATAGTTATGAACAGACAAGCAAATACATAGATAGATAGATAAGAACAGTGAAGAGGATAGATAGATAGAGAGATAGATAGATAGATAGATAGATAGGAACAGAAAAGAAGATAAATAGATAGATAGATAGATAGATAGATAGATAGATAGATAGATAGATAGATAGATAGGAACAGAAAAGAAGATAGATAGATAGATAGATAGATAGATAGATAGATAGATAGATAGGAACAGAAAAGAAGATAGATAGATAGATAGATAGGAACAGAAAAGAAGATAGATAGATAGATAGATAGATAGATAGATAGATAGATAGATAGATAGATATGAACAGACAAGAGGATAGATAGATATCATCTCTTCACTGATGGGATGCATCCGACTCTTGAATGACAACGAATTAAACTTAAACATTTACTAAATAGACATTTTCTTTCCATTCTTCTCCTATAGAAAGAAATAAAAAGGGCCTTGATTCCCGGTGCGAACTTCTTTTTTGACTAATGGCGGTTGGCAGGTTAATGAAAAGAAAATCACAAAGAATCACCTGAAGACAATTTAAAGAAGTGAACGACAAATAAATAACAGCACCAGAAATTTCTTTCCTCAATCTTTACCCTTTCTTTCATTATTTCTTCTTTTCCTTTTTTGCTTATCTTTCCATGGGAAAAGGGCGGAAGACATTCACTGATAATGATTTAGCCGTGAAATGGCATCATCTGCCAGATCATCCATTTGGTTGACCTTCAACAGCTGAGAACAGCATTTTCTTTTTGACAAGATTATTCAAAATTCTAAGTTTCTTTGTTCAGGGCACATGTACCATTATGGGAAAGGAATGGAACCATTTTATATGTCTGCTTTCAGGCATAAAATCTTTCATTCAAAGGCTAAGTACTTTTTGCTCAAAGATTATTGGACTTTATTATTGAAAACATCCGTATCATTAGTCGAAAACCAAATTTCTTTTATTCAAAGGGTAAGCTAAGTGAGCCTTCGTTTCAAAGTTAAATTTACTAATGCACGTTTAAGAAATTAAATTCTTACAAATAATACGCAAGAGAACGAGATGAAAAAACCCTTGAAAAAATGAATAATAATTGAAAGGCTTCATGTAAGAAATTCAAATATCTAATACTAATAGTGGAATAAAAAGCAAGAGAAATAAGATGAAAGAAATCCTAGTGAAAAATGAATAATAATTGACAAGGCTTGATGTAAGAAATTCAAATCTTATTTCATCTAATACTACTAGTGGAATAAAAAGCAAGAGAAATAAGATGAAAGAAATCCTAGTGAAAAATGAATAATAATCGACAAGGCTTGATGTAAGAAATTCAAATCTTATTCCATCTAATACTACTAGTGGAATAAAAAGCAAGAGAAATAAAATGAAAGAAATCCTATTGAAAAATGAATAATAATTGACAAGGCTTGATGAAAAATTCAAATCTTATTTCATCTAATACTACTAGTGGAATAAAAAGCAAGAGAAATAAGATGAAAGAAATCCTAGTGAAAAAATGAATAATAATTGACAAGGCTTGATGTAAGAAATTCAAATCTTATTTCATCTAATACTAATAGTGGAATAAAAGCAAGAGAAATAAGATGAAAGAAATCCTAGTGAAAAATGAATAATAATTGACAAATTGATGTAAGAAATTCAAATCTTATTTCATCTAATACTACTAGTGGAATAAAAAACAAGAGAAATAAGATGAAAAGAAATCCTATTGAAAAATGAATAATAATTGACAAGGCTTCATGCCTTCAAATCTTATTTCATCTAATACTACTAGTGGAATAAAAAGCAAGAGAAATAAGATAAAGAAATCCTATTGAAAAATGATAATAATTGACAAGGCTATAAGAAATTCAATTATTATTATATCTATATATTATGGAATAAAAATATATAAAACATATAATAATATATCTCATCCCTATATAAAAGCATATGTTATCGATATATATATATATATATATATTAGTAATATTCAGTGAGATGATACAACCATTACGCGAAGGAAACTGTTAAGAAACTAGTATAAACATCACCCAGGTCCGGTTACAGAGATAGGAAATGTAAAAATTTTAAGCTGACTTTACAAGACACACAGACGGAACAATAAAAGTTAATCGCCCGGACATTGTGATCAAAAACCACAAAAACAGAATGTTTACTTATTGACATCAGATTGTAATGTATTTTTGAAGATCTTCAAAGAACTATTAAAATACAAGGATATTTAAGAGGAAATCTAAACATTTTGGTAGTGTGGACATCAATAATTCTATTTGTAGATAGAGCCGTCGGTTTTATTGGAAATTGTTCCGATAGACTCATTGAAAAGATTCCTGGTAGCCCATAACTTAAAGAAATTAAAAAAAAATGACGCGACGTTTTTCAGAGAATGTGTTTCTTTTTTTGGTACCGTTTTCTTTAAAAGTTCCTCATCTTTTCGTTATGTCCATGGAATTCTCAGCATCCTTCTGTAGAACCACACATCTGTTGTCTTCAGTTTTCTCGTCATCTGTTGGAAGATTGTGTAGCGTCTATTGTCATATAAAAGAATGGATTGTTCAGTAAAAATATTCAGAATCAAAAAGCGGAGAAGAACATTCAAAAGCCAAATCAAACCCCTTAATCTCTCTCTCTCCCACAAACTCCCTTCTTTCTTATTGTTTCACTCTCTTTCCCTATCATTATCCTCTGAACCCCTCCCCTCCCCACAACGACCAGACACCATATCTTCTTTCTCACAGAATTAGTATTTATTCAATGTGGGATAATAATAAAATAAAAAAATAGTAACAATAAAAGTACAACCGATAAAATGCTGAATAAGATATGCTAAATTAAACATTTAATACATCGGACGTCAAAACTTTAAATTTAAATGTTAGCTCCCTTTGTATTTTTCACATTTCAATGTAAATTGTAACCGACGTTTGTTGCTTTTTCTCTTTCTGTATAAGATTGATTTCAACAATGAAACTGCTAATTTGTCTGAATAAGTTCTTTACTGAACGGAACGAGTCACTAAACAAGCAAAGTCTGACATGTCGTAAAATCAATCAACCAAGCCTTTTATTTACTCATATATATATATATATATATATGTGTGTGTTTCATTAAAGACGACAGACAAGGTACTACGATTAAGCTTTTTGTTTAGTTTTTCTCCTGTTCGAAGAAGTTTTAAAAAGTGGTTAAAAGCATAGCCGAAAGTGCTCGAAATTACAGACCATTTAGACAGTTCCTACACACTCTGTGTACAGAAAAGAAACACGTGTTCCAACGCAAGAAAAATTAAATAAAAAGCTTAATTGCAATATATATATATATATATATATATATATATATATATATATATATCGGGCATAGATCATTATTCAAACATATATTGTTAAATATAACAGAAAACGAATGTTTATTATATTTGATCATAAGCCGTTCTAAGCTTCGTATATCGCCTTTAGTTTCGGGTGAAAATAAAGAGAAAAATTGTCCAACATTTAACGAAAGCTTAGATCGATGAACATCATAAGAAAAAAATATCCATATATTGGACAGTTTCTGTCTTTATTTTCTACCGAAACTAAAACCACTATAATCCTGTGTGTGTGCGTGTGTGTGTGTGTGTGTGTGTGTGTGTATGTGCATTTAGGCTGCAAATTCTTTTAGGCATGTCTGATATAAATCAGACATCTTTGACATCAGTCAGATATCTTACCTCTATGCCATCGTCGCACGGTAGAAAGGAAAGGAATTTTAACCTTTTTTCTCTATACGAAATACGCCAGCGGCTCAGAGAACTCAATTCATACATGAAGAGCAATACTTATTTCCATTATATATATATATATATATATATATATATATATATATATATATATATATATATATATCCGATGCAATGAGAAACGAAAGTAATATATATTCAACACACCAGAAGATATCACCACTTCTAAATTTATTAATTTACAAAACACTCATTGATTACAGAATTAGTAGTGATAATTCCAACATAAATACATGCAATTCAGCTTTAGCTTGTTTTTTTATAGTAAACAAAAAGAAAAAAATCAATTACTACTATAACTATCGCTAGAATTTATCCCTTCTACCTCTTCCATCGTATTACTATGTCCTATTCCCATCTTTCCTTCCCCCACCACTCACTATTAGGACTCTTGTGAGATGCTGTGCCTAAACTTTTGACCGTTGTTATCGGCAAGGGAGCTTCCCAGACATTCAACACCCCCACCCATCCTTTACCAAACTGCTATCAACACGCACTATTGTTTCTCTCCGTCACCTTTTTGCTTCATGTATATTTTCTTCTAAAACAAATGGAAGAAAGGAAGTGACGTTTCACATTCGGCATGCCTACAAGCAGAATTGTTCATAACCATTTTTGGTTCTCACCCGTCGAGGTGCAATTGAAATGCACCGAAACGAAGTTGCATCTTTGTAGTGAGTAAACTGTTTGTAGTGAGTAAACTGTTTTTGTCTATATGATAAAATTATATATATATATATATATATATATATATATAAATATATTTTATTTAAAGATAGGTACAAAATTTAATGATCAAAAATAAAAAGTTTGTTTTTTTTTACAATTCCTTTTATTTTACATTTTCTTGTTAATTTTAAATCTCCCGTTGAAGCCTGAAGAGCGGGAGCGAAACCGGTTGCTTCACCCGTTTTTTTTTTAATATGTCTCGTAATATTAAATTTTATACATTTATTTCGATCATATATATATATATATATATATATATATATATATATATATAATATATATATAAAGGAAATGTACAAATTCCATAATTACAGTTTTGAGACTGGGCCTCTGGCCTCTAGTCTAGACTCTTACAAATAAAATGTTTGTTTTAGGACTTTTTTTGTCCTCAAGGACACATGGTACGGTGGATAAAGGCGTTAGTTAGATTCAGTGACAAGACCCAAAGAGATAACAGACATCCATTAAAACATGGCACTAGAAGTCTACCTCAGTTCCACGTTTAATGGATGTCAGTTATTTGTTATCTCCTGTTAATTTCCCTCTCCAAGTTCTCCACTGCCTTAACCAGGTATTGAACTCACACTCTTTGGGTCCTGTCACTGAATCTAACTAACGTCTTTATCCACTCTGCCATGTGCCCTTGAGAACATGACATGTGGAACTAGAACAGTCTACCCCAGTGAGCGAAATAAAGGGTTCAGTTCGACATTCCAACAATCTGAAGAAGGTCGGAGCGTACAACGGCCGAAACGTTTATGGCGACTAAGATGAGGACAATAATCCGAATAATGTAAATAGTACTTTTTTTTTTCAAATACTTTTTTTTGTTCGCAGTTGTCCGAAATTGCGGATGGCAAACCGGTAAGCCGACTGCATTTTGACACAAAATTTAAACAACGCTGGAAATCTGACCGGTCGAAATAAACTTACGAAACACCAGATGCATTTTTCTTTTTTTTTTTTAATGCATATTTTTGCTGTTAATGGAATGTTTGAATTATACGCGTGTGTCCACTATCAACATGGCGGACAAAGAAAAACACGAGCACACGGGAAAGGAAATGTAATGGTGGTTGGAATGGAAAAGGAAAGAAAAAAAAACCCCGAGAGTGAAATTGAGAACGGAGATTGAGAAACAGACGGGTCGCAGGAAGGACACTTCCATCACAAATCATGTCACACATCACCGAGTGTCCATTTATCGTTACGATGTAATCCTACAATTGCACCATGATACATAGCTTAATATCCAGACTGTACTGGTTGTCTCCTAGCCACTCGACTAAATATATATATATACAGGGTGATTGAAAAGTAATTTGCTATTTTATGTATGAGTGGCCAGCCAAGAGTCCTGACTTAACAACCTGTGACTTTTTTCTTTGGGTTCGGTTAAAGAAGCGAGTCTAGTATACGAAACAAAGTCTTTGGAAGAAGATGAAGGGCGAATACAAGAGGTTATGTCTTCCATATCAAAAGAGTGCCTGGTGAAATAAGTTGACGTGATTCTTGGGCAGCTCGAGAAATTGGTAGCGAAAGCTGGTGCCCATAACGAATTTTAAATAAAATCTTATGCTAAATGCTTTCCTCTCATAACCATTTCTTGTAAGAATTATAGTTAATAAATAAATTATAAAATAAATTTAAAATGGGGAGTTACTTTTCACTCTCTCTCTCTCCCTCCCCCTCTCTCTCTCTCTCTCTCTATATATATATATATATATATATATATATATATATATATATATATAAATTATAAGTATTTTAAAATGGGTAGTTACTTTTCACTCTCTCTCCCCTCTCCCTCCCTCTCTCTCTCTCTCTCTCTCTCTCTCTGTATATAAATATATATATATATATATAAATTATAAGTATTTTAAAATGGGGAGTTACTTTTCACTCTCTCTTCCTCCCTCTCTCTCTTTCTCTCTCGATATATATATATATATATATATATATATATATATATTACATGAAATGGGCTAAGTGTTTCATTTCCTGTTGAAGGAGACATTTTCTGTGAAATTTCTGGAACATTCAGGCCGGTAAATGTTTTTAATACTGTTAATTATAAATAGAACATTTACTTAAATATTTGTATCTATAAAAATAACGTATAAACAGAATATATATATATGTGTGTGTGTGTGTGTGTGTGTGTGTGTGTGTGTGTGTGTGTGTGTGTGTGTGTGTTTTGTGTTTTATTAAATACGACAGGCAAGGTGCTTTGATTTCTCATGTGATTTTAAATATATTTTTTTTTTGTTTTCTGAGGCTAAATTACATAAAAAACTGTCCAATTGTTCTTTCTTCCGGCTATACATTTAGCCATTTTCAAGGTTGAAATACATTAACTGTTAACAAGAAATAGATTGTGCTATGTATGTATTTATGTAATGTTTTCATTTTCAAAACACGGTCAAGATACTGTGTCCATATTCATAGTTGATATTATTAAGTGTTGGTTTTTGTTTTAATTAATAAAAACAAAACAAAAAGAACGACACTTAATAATATCATCTATGAACATGGTCACAATATCTTGACAGTGTTTTGGAAAATAAAAACTCGTAAAGTAAGAACAATTGGACAGTTTTTATATAATTTATCCTCCGAAAAGAAAAAAAATTGTAAGATTACATGAGAAATTGTATAAAAAATAAATCAAAGCACCTTGTCTGTCATATTTAATGAAATGTGCATGAAAGAAGGATAGTTACTTAAATACACACACACACACACACACATATTTTATAAATATAAATGACAATAGAAAAACTGTAATTGTTGCCGACGCGTTTCGTCCAAATGTGGACTTTCTTAAGGCAAAAAACGAAATGAATTTATTTAAACAAAGTAACTAATAATAACAAAACAAAATGTCCTTAGCAACTGGAAGAATTTAGAGAACACTATTTTCATACTGTTGACTGAAAATTACGTCAATTACTGTCACGTGTGGAGATATTGTTTTTATTGCTGTGTTGACGGATTCAACAATTTTCTTTTGATTTCACGATACTGTTATGTACGTTTGTTTGGGAGAGTAGTAATTCTATTAAAAAAGGTGAAATAGGGAAAAAGTCTGAACATAGATTAATATTTGGGTAATATTCAATGGCGGCACTCTCGAGGATTTTCCTTCTGAGTGAGTTATTTTCTTTTTTTATGAGTGTAGCATTTTTAAAATCAAAATTGTGGTTGAATTTATTTCTAGCAATTCCTTAAGGGGCATTTAATTGTATTCCTGATCAATCAAAATTTCTAAATAATTATATAGGCCACACTACATGTTTGACACGCAGACTCACTCTACACCTTTTTGACCATAGCTCAATTAGATCTCATTTAAATATTCATGAAGACCTATTCGTAACATACTTGTTGACAACACTAATATAATAGCATCATCTACATGCAAAAAAAAAAGGCTAAACATAATGGAAGCCTTATTATTAAAAAACAACACTTAATAATATTAACTTTGAACATGGACATAATATCTTGACCGTGTTTTGAAAAATGAAAACATTTTATAAAACATACATACAACAAACTATTTCTTATTTTACAGCTAAAATACTTAATCCTTGAAAATGGCTAAATGTATAGCCGAAAGCGCTCGGATAAAAAGAACATTTGAACAGTTTTTATATAATTTATCACCAGAAAAGAAAAAAATTATTTGATCACATGAGAAATTGTATAAAAAAACTAAATAAAAACACCTTGTCTGTTGTTTTCAATGAAATGTGCATGAAAGAAGGATTGCTTCCTAAATACACACACACACACACACACACACACACACATATATATATATATATATATATATATATATATATATATATATATATATATATATGTACACCCCCTTTGTTGAAATTAATTACTGAGAACGACGCCATTTCCTCTCTCAAACGGCGATATGACTCAGTCCACCCCGGGGAAAGGAGAGTTGATTGTGCTTCTATTACAGCACAAACGAGTAATAAAGGTTGTATCACAAGTCTCTCCAGTTCCTATTGAGATTAACGTTGTCTTGATGATATTATCATAATGGCAAATATTCGATTGACTAAATTACAAAAAGAAAAGAAAATAATAAACGGCGTCATGTAACCGAATAAAAACGAACTGAAAACGAAAGCCATATTGACCAAGAGTGACTTCCCTAAAATCTCTCTCTCTCTCTCTCTCTCTCTCTCTTTCCTTCCTTTTTTTCCTCCTTTCTTTTTCTCTCTTTGTCTCTCTGTTCGTCAAGGCTGTTAATGGGTATAACAGCTTTTGAGAATTACCACTGCCCGGGTATTATTATGATTAGAACCATGCTCTGTTCAGTTGCTTACTTGCTCTGTTCTCTGACCAGAGCTTACCAACTGATCTCTCCTATGATCTAGCTCTAACAGCTCAATGGGGGAGAAACTGTCAGGTCACTTCCAGTACCTCAAACATCATCACTGAGTAGACATTGAATTTTCGACTATCGCAATGAACGGATGATCACTCAAGGAGTTCTGTTGGGACTTAAGCCCACCCCAGATCTCAAGTGGAACGCGTAGTTACGATCCATTGATAAAGATACCGACAAATGGTTGGTTCTCTGTACCGCTCCAGTAAGTACCGGACTCCTTCTGCTATGGCCTACTCTTACAGGAGATAGATCTGACCGAAAATTCAGTACTGCTGTCATATATAGGCTGGAGCTGCCCACTCTTCACTTTCTAGTCTTACTATAGTTCAAAAGCATCTACGCAGCATTGTGGGTAATGAATTATTGGTTAGGGGGAAGAGGATGGCAGGTTAGGCAGAAGAGGTTAGCTGGGTAGCGGGAAAAGGATAGCAGGTGAAGTGATATCTAGTTAGGTGATGAGGATGGCAGGTTAAGCGGAAGAAGATAGCTGGTTAGGCGTGGGAGGATAGCAGTTGAGGAGGAAGAGGATAGCTGGTTAGGCGTAAGAGGATGACAGGTGAGGCGGGACGAGGATAGCTGGTGAGGGGGGAGAGGATAGCAGGTGAAGTGAAAGAGGATAGCTGGTTAGGCGGAAGAAGATGGCAGGTTATGCAGAAGAGGTTATCTGGTTAGGCGTAAGAGGATAGCAGGTGAGGCGCAAGAGGATAGCTGGTTAGGCGTAAGAGGATAGCAGGTGAGGCACAAGAGGATGGCAGGTGAGGCGTAGGAGGATATCTGATTAGGCGTAAGAGGATAGCAGGTGAGGCACAAGAGGATGGCAGGTGAGGCGTAGGAGGATATCTGATTAGGCGTAAGAGGATAGCAGGTGAGGCGGAGGAGGATAGCTGGTTAGGGGGAAGAGGATAGCAGGTGAGGCGGTAGAGGATAACTGGCTAGGCGTAAGAGAATGGCAGGTGAGGCGTAAGAGGATATCTGGTTAGGCGTAAGATGATAGCAGATGAGCCGGAAGTGGATAGCTGGTTAGAGGGAAGAGGATGGCAGGTGAAATGAAAGAGGATAGCTGGTTAGGAGGAAGAGGATGGTAGATGAGGTGGATAGCTGGTTAGGGGGAAGAGGATAGCAGGTGAGGCGTAAGAGGATAGCTGGTTAGGAGGAAGAGGATAACAGGAGAAGTAAAAGAGGATATCTGGTTAGGCGGAAGAGGATAGCAGATGAGGTGGATAGCTGGTTAGGGGGAAGAGGATAGCAGGTGAAGTGAAAGAGGATATCTGGTTAGGCGGAAGAGGATGGCAGAATGATTGAAAGACAATCAAAGATTTAGAAACAGTTTTAAAAAATCATATGCCAAAAATAAATATGATGTCAAAAATTTAAAATATTATTATGGATTAATTGTAATTACAAGTCTCAGTATAAATTGTAATAAATAATTATTGAACGACTTTATCATTGTGATATTTTTGCATCATATCAAGTATTAAGAATATAGTAAATAAGGTTTGCAATTTGGAGGAGAAAGTTATCAATAATAACGTTCAGACTTCGAATCCACAGTTATCTCCCTTTAACCCACTCTCTGTTTTTTTTTGTTTTTTTTTTATTTTGAAATGTACATTTTATCACATAAAATTTGGTGAGTCGCGAGCAAATTTGAATTCCGAAAATGAGGCCCAGAGAAAAAAGTTTAGGAATCACAAATTGAAATGGATGTGAATTTTACAAAAGATTTATTGAGCCTGGCAAGGTTGGGACGTTCCCTCTCGACGAGTGGTCTAAAGCACTCCAGGTGCGTAGATGGTTCAACCTACAAAGGGGAGGGACGTAGTGTGGAACCCTGCCGGAACCATTTTTTTTTATTAAATCGCGCATAATCCTTAATCATATTAACATTTCCTCTCCTCTTCCTACACATATTTAATTCCATAAACATTCCTTAATGTCTGTTAATGTCCTTCTAGATTATGGAACTCGTTACACAGAATTTTATCCACTGTCATTTATTTTCCTAGAAATGCTTATGTAATTAAAAAAAAGATATGCTGCATATAATACTGCATTTTTTTAAAATTCAATTAACATCCAAAATATCAATTTATATACCTCTTTGTTCGATTTCCTTTTATCTGTCAAACTGGCATTATCATTCAGTTTTTATTTGAGCCGCCATTTTAGCTCTAAAGTTGAAAAAGAAGTAAGAACAAACCTTGCTCCAATATATTATGATTATTGTATTCTTATACCATTTTTAGAATTCTATTATGCACAACGTCTGCTACTCTAATCAGTACTCAGTCATGTCCCCTAAAGTAGGTGACACGCTTCACCTTAGCGGGACGCTCTATTCTTCCTCACCTGAGAAAATGCGCGACAAGCAGATGCCGCCTCGTTTTCATTTCCGCCTGTCCGACATCAGAAATGCAAGGACACGTGCTGCTATCATAAAATACCCTTGTCCGCTTGCTAACGTGTTATCCGACACGACTTCCTTGAAGCTTCCTGTTTTATATTTTCTTTTTTTTTTTTTTTTTTTTTTTGCATGTCGGGTAATTTTATTTTTGACTTACTTTATCTTTTATTTAACGGTATTTTTAAATTTTGTCTGTATTTCACTTTTTATCGAAGCATTTTATTAATTTCTGTTTTTCTTTCTGCCTTATAAGCAGATTTTGCAAGTACACAAATAGGGATCGACTGAGTGTGAATAAAGAAAAAAAGAAAGAAAGAAAGAAAGAGAAGATACGTGGAACAAAAATAAAGGAATATTAAATATTTTGGAAAGAAAGAAAGAAAGAAAGAAAGAAAGAAAGAAAGAAAGAAAGAAAGAAAGCAGAGATACGTGCAACAAAAATAAAGGAAAGATAAATAGGGTGAAAAGAAGAAAGAAAGAAAGAAAGAAAGAAAGAAAGAAAGAAAGAAAGAAAGACAATGCGGAGATACGAGGAACAGAAACAAAGGAATATTAAATAGGGTGCAAAGAAAGAAAGAAAGAAAGAAAGAAAAGGTGCAAAGAAAAATAGAATAAAAGCTCAAAACGAAAGAAAAGTGCTAAGAAAAAAAAATGAAATTCATAAAAGTAGTAATAAAGAAATAAAAGAGGTGTGACAGAAAGAAAGAATGAAAGAAAGAAAGAAAGAAAGAATGAAAAAAGAAAGAATGAAAGAAAGAAAGAATGAAAGAAAGAAAGAATGAAAAAAGAAAGAAAGGAATATTTGAAGAAAAAGTAAGAAATATAAAGAGCAAAGAATGAAAATACAAGCTAATAAGTAAATGAATAAATAATAGTCCAAAGAAAGACAATAATGTAAGAATGAAACAAAGATATATGAGTAAATATAGAAAATCGAAAGTGGGAAAAAAGAAAAATGAGAGAAAGAAAGAAAAAATGAAAAAAAAAGTGATAACTAAATAAAAGAAATGTGAAAGAGAGAGAGAAAAGAACTGATGATGGTGGATAGAACGAAAGAAAAGTGTTAAAAAGAAAGAAAGGAAGAAAAAAGGAAAGAGTTAAAAAAGAAATAAAAGATTTTTTAAAAAGAGCCGATAAGATGTAAGAAGAGAGAAATTGGTTAAATAGAGAGAAAGAACGAAAGAAAGAAAGAAGAGATACGTAGAACAGAAATAAAGGAACGATAAATAGGTTGGAAAGAAAGAAAGAAAGAAAGAAAGAAAGAAAGAAAGAAAGAAAGAAAGAAAGAAAGAAAGAAAGAAAGGGAGCGGAGATACGAGGGACCGAAATAAAGAAACGATAAATAGGATGGAAATAAATAAACTAAGAAAGAAAGAAAGAAAGAAAGAAAGAAAGAAAGAAAGAAAGAAAGAAAGCAAGAAAGAAAGAAAGAAGAGATACGTAGAACAGAAATAAAGGAACGATAAATAGGTTGGAAAGAAAGAAAGAAAGAAAGAAAGAAAGAAAGAAAGAAAGAAAGAAAGAAAGAAAGGAAGCGGAGATACGAGGGACCGAAATAAAGAAACGATAAATAGGTTGGAAAGAAAGAAAGAAAGAAAGAAAGAAAGAAAGAAAGAAAGAAAGAAACGTAGAACAGAAATAAAGGAACGATAATTAGGTTGGAAAGAAAGAAAGAAAGAAAGAAAGAAAGAAAGAAAGAAAGAAAGAAAGAAAGAAAGAAAGGAAGCGGAGATACGAGGGACCGAAATAAAGAAACGATAAATAGGATGGAAATAAAAAAAACTAAGAAAGAAAGAAAGAAAGAAAGAAAGAAAGAAAGAAAGAAAGAAAGAAAGAAAGAAAGAAAGAAAGAAAGAAAGAGGTGATGAAGAAATTAATGAAATGTGAAAGAAAAGAATTGATGATGATGGGTAAAACGAAAGAAAAGAGTTAAAAAAAAGCAAGAAAGAAAAAAGACTGAAAAAAGAAATAAAATTTGTGTAAAAAAGAGCTGATCGAGTGTAAGAAGTGAGAAAATGGTTAAAGAGAAAGAAAGACAAACAAATAAGAAAAAAAAAACTGAGAACGCAAAGGAAAAAAAAATGGATAATCCCGAAGACATCTGTTTAAAATGGCTGCCAAAGCAATTGCAATGCAATAGCGAAACGACCTTTTACAAAACCCCAAAAAAATCAGTCCAAGGCCAGATGGAAAAGGTTGATAAAACCTAATTCGTGCATGAGGCGGGAAGGATTGAGAACAAGAGAGGCAGAAAGAAGACCCGTAAAATTTTAAAGCAAAAAAGAAATAAAAATAACAAATAAACCATCTCGCTACACTTTAACGTACCAACCAGAATCTAACAAAACTTCACATCTTTTCAAAGTTGCTTTGAAATAGAATTTCATTAATCAATTTAAATGCAACGTCAATCGTCAGGTTCTGTTTCCTTGAAACCTGCTCTTTTATTGTCCTCTTTGCCTCATAGTGTCCCCTTGTATACTGGAGTCTTTCTTGGGGTGAATGACTGAAATATTAAAATCAAAATATATCAACCCAGATTTCAGATTTTTATAAATCATCTTTTTATTAATAATGTTCATTGATTGATTCATTTTCTACGGCTTATCAACCCTTTGTAGCTTATTTAAAGCCAGAAAATATGTTTTGGCTGTAAGAATTTTTTTCTGTAGATAATAATGTTTTAGTGATACAAGTCTTAGTAATTAACGTAAAGCGAGATGTAGAAAAGCTGGATTCGTACCTAGTCAGAATTTGATTTGTTTTGGGGTGGTTTGGTTTGGTTTACGGCATATCTACACCTCAAGGGGTTGTTTAATGCCTACAAGATTTTTATTGCTGGTAATATATTTTTCTAAAATGTATTGATGGTAATAATTTTTTTTATTCAAAAAATCATTTTGCAAAAATATATTACTCGTGTTAAAACCTATTTTTACATATTCATAGTGTTTTGACCGTTTTTGATCCAACTATTTGCCCATAGCTAGGACCCTAACAGGTGCTACCACACTGGGTGATGGTGAACATGGGAACACCAGCAATTAAGAGGTGGTTACACGCTGCTCAAAACTTTCTGACCAGAGGCCTTGATGTTGGATGTAGTTTATCATCTTACCCAGGACGCGGATGTCGTTTATCGTCTTACCCAGGACGGTCAGAATTTGATAAACAAACAGGAAATTATAATGTGGATTATAAAGTGGGGGATCAATTCTATATTACAACCATATATAAATAAGATAAATTGATCCCTCACTTTGTGACCACGGTTCTTTCTATAGATTTATATCCCAGATGTTGCTTATCATTCCAAAGAATATAATTCATCAGCTTCACCAGTTGCTTTATCAAGTTACTTTGTGTCTGCTTTCATTTCAGGCATCTTCATCAGTCAACACTTGGTTGACAATAATCTATTAGCAGATTTTCTATGCATTTTAGAAAAAAAAATACTTTCAAAAAAAGTTGGAAGTGTGAGGGGTAACTTATAATTAATGGGGTTTCAAGCCTTGGATTTTGTTGCAGCATACCTACAGACGATAATGGGTCTGTCTCCATTCACATAAATACAGTAGAAAATACTGTATGTTGGGTTGCAGTTGAAGATTCGTCTCCAGCTGTGCTGGTCAAACTCTTCTGCCCGGAGGCAGAGGATACGCAAACGAGTCTCGTCTCGGGAAATCTACCAACCCCGTTTTAGATGAGGATACCCCACATTAAGCTCCACCTTGTGCGAAGGGGGGCGGTTGGTAACTATCCTGCAGTTGTAGATTCGTCTCCAGCTGTGCTGGTCAAACTCTATCCCCAGATGAGGCCATATCGAAGGGCATATTGGGTCTATGGGGAATTTTTGGCCGAGCTTACGGGTTTGGATACCCCCATTAAATTCGGCCTTGTGCCACATCTGACCGCGTGGGGCGGTTGGTAGATATCCTGCAGTTTCAGGTTCATTGTAGAATCTAATTGACTCATTTTTAGCAGTTGATTACTTCTTCTACGCGCCGCCTGCGAATCCTATATGTGTTGTTCTTGTCCTAAGTATTATCATTCATTACCAACCATCGTGTGATTATTCTATTCAGTAACCTTCCTTAGGTTACAACAAATATGGATCAGAAATTAAACCTGAATTTTTATCAGGATATTCTACAGTACTGTGCATTGCAGACTTTGAGAAATTCCTTGAACTTTCCATTTAATGAAGGTAATATCTGGGGAAACACTCCCGGGTGCTTTGGCTAATAATATAGTAGTAAATACTGTATGTTGGTCTACAGTTGGAGATTCATTGTGGAATTCACTTGACTCACTTCTAGCAGTTGACTACTTCTTCTACACGCCGCTTGCCAATCTTATATGTGTTGTTCTTGTCCTAAGTATTATCGTTCATTACCAACCTTCGTTTGATTATTCTATTCTGTAACCTTCCCTAGATTACAACAGATTCTATTCAGAATCATTTATCTCCCTTTAACTCAATTCTCCAAGTTTTTATTCACCTCAGTTGTAGCCAGGTTTTCAACTCACAACGCTTTGTGCAAAGTCACTGGATTCAACCAAATTTTATCCACTGTGCCATGTGCCCTGAAGATAACTGATAGTGAGACATCCAGAAGAGGCATGGCACGTTGAAATAGAACATTTTTACCCCGGTGGACGAAATAAAAGGTTCAGTTCGAAATTCCAATCACCTGAAGAAGGCCGGAGCGTACAACGACCGAAACGTCGTGAATATAGCAATAACGATGAGGACAATAGTCCGAACAATGTAAATAGTGTAAATAATTACAATACCTCATCTCAGAAATATAGACAGCTGTTTTCAGAATTTTTATTTATAAAAGGGTAAATATTAAATATTGCATTGCAAGTGGCTCACTTATTTTGAAAGTTTTGTACATTTTTTCAAAATTTTTGAATAAAAAAAATTATTTTTAAATTTATTTCTTTATAAAATGATAAATAATACATTTTTATAAAATGATAAATGACAAATAACGCATTAGACTTGGTTTACTTATTTTATAGTCTTGAAAATAAACATTGCTGAGGGAGCCAAAAGTGTATACAGTAATAGCGGTGTCAACAGAAAAACCGTTCTGATGAAACCCCAATTATTTTGCGAGGTTAAATGTTAAACTTTGCCAAAATTTCGTTAGAAACAAAGTAAAGAGTGCTAGTTTGAGATCTAATATCATTCCTTCTATATAGAAGTGAATGCTGGATAATTTCTTCACAGATGAACAGAAGACATGATTCTTCATAAGGATGCTGATAATTTAAAATCCAGAGACGGATATGCAATGTGGTTGGCCCTGATCTGGCATCTCGTTTACAGTTGCTCTCTCACAGACGTGCCGTCGCCTGCCTCTGTCTTTTCTACAAATACTTTCACGATAACTGCTTTGACGAGCTACTTTCGCTCGTTCCCAAACAGCATAAATTTAAACGTGCCACTAGCTCAGCATCTCAGTCCCACCCTTTCACTGTTTACTCCAGTAGCTTCATGTCTCGCACCCCTCGTCTGTGGAATTCCTTTCCTATTACATGTTTCCCTGATAGCTATAATCTCTAACTATTCAAATGCAATGTCAATCGACATCTCCAGATGCCTGGACAGTCCTTCTCTTCATCCTTTCCTCTTTCACACCACTGTACTATTGCTCCCACTTTCTGTAACCCCTTGCGTGCTAGTGGCACTCCCACCTTGCTTGGGGTGAAAAGTTTAATAAATAAATAAATTTCTGGGATATACAATGAGACCAGAAGACCTGGAAAATTTGACACCCCCAGGAAATATTAAAGGCAAAGGCAACCGATGATAGTTCAACATGGAGTCCGAGGGACAGTATAAATACATTACTAAGTTGTTTTTTACAGTAAGATTTACCGTTTACAAGGCCCGGAGCCACTCGAGGTAGAGGGTTACTTGAATATATTAACATTGTAATAATCGGGGAAACATCCTCTTGGTAGTCGGTTTCACAAGGCAGAGGTTCGCAGGCAGAGGCTCGTGTGGAACTTACTTCTCTCCAATGGAATATGGAGCGAATATAGGTGGTTTGTTACTATGTAAGTGGAATGGCGTGTTCTTGCTGTGAAGGTGTGCCTTGGCGGGACCAGGGAATGTAGCTCGTCCGAGCACTTTCCGTGTTAGTAGCGGTAGAACAGTGAGACGCTTGCCACGCCCCGCCTGTGGGAGCGCGGCTGAAGGGTAGAGAATAATTCGTCGCTCACAAGGGCTCGGGGACGCCTTTAGGCTCTAGAACGGCTGGAAAGTGAGGTCTGAACAGCACCCGCCCAAATATTATTGGCCTGATTTGAAAGGAAATGATAGCAGGAGGGGGTCAAGTACTTACTGGAGCAGTACAGAGAGACGAGCATTTTACCTGCATCCTTAGCAACGGATCGTATTTACGAGTTACACTTGAGGTCGGGTGTGATTTTGAGGTCCATCAATGTCTCAAGGCACGGTATGATAAGAAGGATAAGAAGTTGTGGGAAGCCATGATCGCCCACGTCCTGAAGGGATAGCAGATATAGAAGAAATCTTATCATTTGTGTTATTTGTCCAATTCTTCCATAGTCAGTCAAAGAGAAGGACTAAGAATTCAAAGGTGTGACGAAAGCAACGAGAAACCATTCCACTACCTTTCCCAAAGAATTGCAAATATGAGGTCTGGTAAAAACATGCAATGATAACAGCAGAAATTTCAATATGAGCACTGGTAAAAAAATCGGTTGCTGAAGACATTAGGTTTATAATACCCACAAATTCATACACAGACATCCTCATGGCACAGTGGATAAAGGCGTTAGTTAGATCCAGTGACAGGACCCAAAAGCGTGTGAGTTCAATACCTGGTTAAGGCGGTGGAGAGGGGAATTAACAGGAGATAACTGACATCCATTAAACACGTGGAATTAAAACAATTTATCCAGTGAGCGAAACAAAGGGTTCAGTTCGACATTCCAACCACCTGAAGAAGAATGAGGACAATAGGCCGAATAATGTAAGCAGTGTACATAATACTTCATCTCAGAAATATAGACAGATACTTTCCCAAAGAATCACAGTATTTCACAGATAGTAAGAAAAAGGAATCGGTGGAGAGTCCTTAACATCTTCATCTTGAAGAGACATGTCATTAAATAAAATAAAAAACAGTTTCCACCGTCTTCATTGACTAGTCCTATATTTTCACCCTAGTACACAAAAATAAAAAAACATTCAGTCGCATCAGATATTTTATTCTAGAACTTGCAAACAGCAACATGTGTCCCCTCTTATATATATATATATATATATACAATTATTTCTAAAAAAATATGATTCCTTCGCTACATAAGAGTTCTCATGTTTCAAAAACAGGAGCCAAAAACTTCAATATAAGTATTAAAAATAAATTGAATTAAAATATCAAGCTCTGTTTCATCCTCAAGCAAAATTTTAAAATAATTATATTGAAGTTTTTAGCTCCTGCTTTTGAAACATGAGAACTTTTATGTAGCGAAGGAATCATATTTTTAAAAAATAATTATAATTTAAGCTCTACTTTTGTATTGAGCACTGTTTTGTTTTTTTTAAATGAAAATAAAAAAAATACTAAATAACTTTGGATTATTTACCTAACGTGTTCTTTCCTATTTTTCTATATATTTGCACACACACACACACACACACACACATATATATATATATATATATATATATATATGTATGTATATATAAATAAAAAGAAAGAACAGTAAGATATATAATCCAGCGTTCTTATAGATATTTTTATTTTACAAAATAGTGCTCAATGTAAATTTACAGAGCATTAATATTATAAAAAATTCGCTTGAGGAGGAAATGGAACTAATGTCTTTAATTTAATTACAAAATTAAATTCGGGGCTTTTAGCTTCCATTTTTGAAACATGGTTAGAACTGTGTATGGGAAAAACATATTTTAAATCAATTAATTTATAATATATATATATATATATATATATATATATATATATATATATATATATATATATATATATATATTTGTGATTAGGGATAATTCCAAGGAGAATGTAATCCAAAGATAGTTCAATGTAAATTTAAATTACGGAGTAGTATAATAATAAATCAAGAAAAATACTTAAAGATCCATTTTGGTTATAATTTATTTCGTGTATATTGTTATATTCATCTCTTCAGATCGAAAGTTCTTAATAAATTTAATTTATCCGGACATATATACTAGATTAACAGGAGGAGAAGAGAGTGGGAGAGGAAGAAAGAAAAATAACAGATTTTCGAATATAATTTCTTTTAAAACATAAAAGAGAGAGAGAGGGGGAGGGAGAGTGAGAGAAGAGAAAGGGAAGAAGGAAAAAATAAATGAAAAGATAGTAGTAAAACTAAAATAGAATAACCTGGCCAGTATTTTTTTCCTTAAAGCTTTGAGCAACAGAAAAGGTTACAGCAAATTGTACTGCATATATTTAGACAACAAAAGAAATTTGAACCACATTTCTTCTAAAATGAACTTTGGACACTTTCTTACAGAATTTCCTCCATATCTGAAAATATTACCCGTAATTTTAAAAACCATCAATAAAATTAATCAACACAAAACGACGTCAGAACTTTTATATATATATATATATATATATATATATATATATATATATATATATATATATATATATATATATAACATTTATAAATCCGACAGAATGTAGAAATTTTGAAAACAAACAAAAATCCATATTAAATGAAAGAATTGTCGACGTCAGACGTTTTTTTAAAACCATTTTCAAGAAACAAAATTCATTAAAATACAAATTCAGTTCAATATGACGAAACGATGGACATAAAAACACAAATCCAAGACAGATAACTGAAAATTTTAAAAAGATCAGTTTCCGTTTAACGTCACGCCGTAGTCACATGGGCGACGCTTTCATAACGTATTCCTAAAAGTTCGTGATTATTTAAAATTCCTGTATTTCCGGATAAGCCTGCAATCTTCCATGTTGTAAAAAACGAATTTATTTGTGTTTTCATATATAAATGGATATAAATCCGACAGAATGTAGAAATTTTGAAAACAAACAAAAATCCATAAAATGTAGTTAAAATGAAAGAAAAAAAATATATAATTTAGCTATGCATGCTAGCCTTCTAGGTAAAGTTTTATGAATACAAAGAATTCAACAGGAAACCTCTCTACTATGTCGTTCAAGAAATCATACCAATTCAAATATACTACAGAAAAGGAAGTCTGTGGATAACCATGATCGCCTTCTTATAAGATTAAAATTAATATCTCTATTCTTTCTATAATTCCAGAAATATATATAAAATATATATCTTAGTCATGAACAGCTAAGGAACTTCCAATTCAACATGAAATAGCACGCAATAGCAATTTTCTAAGGTAATATAGATGTGGCACAAGGCCAAAAGTATATAGCACCCAGTGAGGATTGAAGTCACTATTCAGTCGTAATTGATCTAGCGAGACAAGCTTGTTAACCATTACACCATGTCGAAGTGCCCAAAATGATTTTCTAAGCGTATCTTAGATGTGGCACAAGGCCAAAAGTATAGAGGTCCCAGGGAGAATCGAACTCCTTAATCAGTCGTAATTGATCTAACGAGACAAACTTGTTAGCCATTATACGACATCAAAATGCCCAAACTTGCGTGCAAGAAATATTTAAACAATACACACTCCGTATTTGGCTATTTATTTATATATAGTCTATTTGTCCCCACCACCTTGGAATAAACTGTGGACTGAGACCATTTAATTATAAATAATGTTGAAATATTTATTATTGTTCAACGGTAATGTTCATAAAGTTCTCGACCTTTCATGCCAATAAATTCAGTCAACCACAGACAGTAATATTTAGTATTGATATTCCCAGTCGACGTAAGGTTTTTTTTTTATTTTTTAAAACGACATTGCATCGCTGTCTTTATTGCATTAGAACCAAATGTTACAATCCGTCATCAAATTTTTAACCAATCAAAAACTACCGTTGTCGTAGAATTTTTCCACGAAACGTGTGACCTGCTTAATGATTAAAGCGTGTTTCCCACCGGTGCCAGCCGTCGGAGTTCGAGCCTAATATGGTGATTTTCTAGCCCTTTCTTATTTAGTAGGTTAACGTAACAAAACTGTGCCACCTCTTTGTGACCTTGTACTGTAATCAGTTCAGATTCTTCTTTATATGCCGTGTCCCCTCAGGACGTAGGCGATCATGGCTCTCCACAGCTTTCTCTCCCTTGGATCTCTTAATAAACTTTGTCTTTCTATTATTTCTCCTAAGCCCTGTTCCTCCATCCATTTACTCAAGGTCACCAAGTATGTTAGGCGTTGTTTTCCTTTGTCTCTCTTGCCTTCAATCTGTCTAGTGAGTATCAAATTTTCCAAGCCCTCTTTCCTCATTATGTTATGCGTTGCTTTCCTCTGGCTCTCTTGCCTTAAATCTGTCTTGTGAGTATCAGATTTTCCAAGCTCTCCTTCCTCATTAGGTGCACCAGATACCTCAACCGCCTCTTCCTTCGTCGTTGCTCACGTTGTCGAACCGTTGAGACCAGGCAGATATAGCAGTAAACAGCCGTCTGCTGCCGACGAGGAAGCTGCTGATTCCAGCTAGAACAGAATTTGAAGTTTTCCCGCGCATTCTCTGACGTCACTGACGTATGGTGTTTTACAAATCAGTCTCTGCCTGGTCTCCGAGCAAAAAGTCGACCCATTTATTTTTTCTTTCTTTTAAAGAAAGGTTAGAGTTCGTGGTTAGAGTTCCAAAGGTGCATGAAAACCGTGTCGAAAAACTCTTCGTTCCCTGGTAAACGGAGGAAGTTCTGTTCTAGAGGAATTAGTCTGGAATCAAGAAAATGGAGGAAAGTTCTAATGCAAAGCAAACAGCAAGAGATTCGGCATGATGAGCCAAGGAGTTTACTCTTTTTTGTAGTTAAGATATTTCGGCCCGCGTACGGCAGGGGCGCGAAATAAATGAGTCGACTAGACCAGGCATATTTGAAAACACCATTCGTCAGTGACGTCAGAGAAGTGAAAACTTCAAATTCTGTTCTAGCTGGAATCAGCAGCAGCCAGCAACTTCTCACGTCGGCAGCAGACGGTCGCTTACTACTATATCTAGCCGAATGTGAAAGGAAGGGGTGCAATACGCGCGCGCACGTAAAAGAAAGTGGAATCCCTGCGCGGTTCCACAACGTGTTACCCTCAGCATCCTACTGTAGAACACATTTCTGTTCCTTCAAGTCTCTTTTTCATGTTTTAGGAGATTGCCCAGCTCCCACTGCCATATAGGAGGACAGATATCACGTAGCAGTTCAGCACTTTTTTTCTTGTTTCTAGTGAAAACTTTCTACTTCTCAGCACGCTGCTTAGATTTTGGAATGCTTCTTTTGGGTTCCAAACACGCCTTCGGATTTCAGTGCCACATTTTCCGTCCTCTGTTAAAACACTTCACAGATATTATAATTTCCGCACTTGTTTGATTTTGGTATCCGTAATTTGCGATTTTCACTTGTCTGTTCCTATAAGTATTTTTTTCTGGACGAACACAAGAAAAATTAAATAAAAAGTTTAAACGCAGTTCCTTGTCAGTCGTCTTTAATGAAACCTGTATAAAAGAGGGATTACTACACACACACACGTATGTATGTATGTATGTATGTATGTATGTATGTATGTATGTATGTATGTATGTATGTATGAGGCACGGTGGAGTAATGGATAGAGATTTGGATTGAGGAATCGGAGAGCCGAGTTCGAATTAATATATATATATATATATATATATATATATATATATATATATATATATATATAATGATCCGTTGTTGGATGACTGATGCAGAATGGAAAAGGACCAAAGCAGTCTTGGTATCCACGGATAGAATTCCTTAAATAATATTCTATTTCTAATTTTTTTAAAATGAATGCAACCGACTTCAGAAATCGGTTGCTGACATATATTTCCCGGAGCTTGGGAATCAGCCACCAGATGGTAGTGTACTTATCTCGCAGGCCATTGTAATGAGTTTGGCACGAACTGTGTTCTTTAACTGTGCTTTGGGGCTTGACTAAGATAACCTGATTATCAGCAATCCCTCTGTAGGATGGCTGCGTCTTATCTAATTTCACAAGCCACTGCATTTAGAGTGAGGTTGATCTTCATGTTTCTTCTATGTAACGTGTTCATTTAGGATGTGAGCGATCATGCCTCTCCACTACTTCCTATCCTTTTTATCCTTGTTCTGCCATCCATTTACACAAGCCTTTTCCTCTGTCTCCCTTTCCTTCAATATATCTCCTGAATGTTAATTTCTCCAATCCATCTTTTCTCATAATGTGTCCTAGCAAACTTGAACTTTCTCTTTCTTATTCAAAATATCAAAAGTTAAATGGGCGTCTGCCATAGAGCAATATTTAACGTTCTTGTCTTACACACTATTCGCTGAGGTAGTGGGTTCGAGTCTCATTGCATACCCTTCTCTTAGAAGACAGCCTGGCGAATATCCAACGTTTGTCTGGAAAGTATGCAGCTAATTTTGAACATACCGATAAACGGTTGCGTAGCATTGATGTAACTTAGAAAACAACAAAAGTGAACCTTACTCTACATGCGCAGACTGTCCTGTGGAGTTACTCAGTCGGTAAGAAAATTTGTGTACTGTGTGACAGTTGCATTCACCCTGATCAGACACTGTCCTGTGGAGTTACACTGTCGACAGTAAAACACTGCTTACGGAGTAACAGTCGTATTCGCAATAGTATTGCATCCTGATTTGTTAGTAGGATATAAATGTGTATCCTTAAGATTTATGGCTTTTCTCAAAGCTAAAATCACAATTGACATGGAAGAGATTTCAGTATGTAGACGAGATTAAAGGCAACACAAAAACTGATGGTAGTCCCGAAATAGGATTAATTTGAAAAGTTGAATTGACGCTAGAATAAATGTGTAATATTCTAAAGAAAGAACTTTGAAGAAACTATGACGCCAATGTCTTCGAGAGGGCTTATTTTTTTCTTTAATATTAAATGATTATGTTAGGTTGATTGATTTTACATATCAATCCTTGTTGGGTTATTTAATGTTGAATTTTATATGGTGCACCCAGTGAAGAACGAAATCAGACTAACCACGTAAACTATTACCCGCAGCGCTCAATGTTACATTGCTGAATACTTTCGGGTCGCACCCCCGTTTTTCATCTTGGTATGCGTTTATTTACATATAAAGGATAATATTTTGAATGCTGATTTTCAAAGGATGCATGATTAAAAAAATAAACTTCAAGCTAATTTCTCAAGCCATTTCTTGTGCCATGACAACCGTAATGTTTTGACTCTGCAGCAGACATAGTCAGACTTAGTAAATGTTTACATAAGCAGGTTTCCATAGCCATCATCGACCTTCTCCTCTGACCTGGCTCCAACAGCTGAATCCCAAAAGGACTGGCTTATAACTTTCACTACCCCGCCCCAAAGCCATGGTAGTATCATTTCACCATCGCCGATCAGGCCCTGTGTTTTCCCTAGTCAGCATAAAAGGTTGCCATCTCAAAGAGGCTTCGTGTTTTGAACGTCTATTTGGCCCCAATTCACTCCAGACCTTAAGTGGAACTCATAAAATCCATTGCTAAAGATGGCGGGAAAATGGTCGCTTCAATCAACGGTTCCTGAAACTTTGCTTTATCTTTACAAGAGTCAGATTAGAAATTGTAGACATGGGAAAAATTCCCTTATGCAGCATTTTACCTGTCGTTTTAGATATTGGAGGGAGGCTCGAAAATGGTATTTTATATTAATTATCAGACTATTAGTCAACATCCATGTAGAAGATACTACAGTTTATAGTGATTTTCTAAGCGTAGCTTAGATGTGGCACAAGGCCGAAAGTATGGGGCACCGAGTGAGGATCGAACTCACTATTCAGTCGTAATTGATCTGGCGAGACTAGCTTGTTGACCATTACACCCCGTCGAAATGCCTAATGGTGATTTTTTTAAACGTAGCTGAGATGTGGCATAATGCCGAAAGTATGGGCACCCAGTGAGGATCGAACTCACTATGCCCAAGATACCACTGCTTATTGGGACACTTATAAAATTCAAGATATTCTAATCCTGACAACTGATATCTCTTCTGACCTTCCTTTTAACAGTCCAACGGGGTGCGAACTGGCTTGTAACATTCAATACGGACTAAGTCCTTTAGACACCAACACAAGATATATTTTAGGCAACATCCCTGTTTACCCAGATGGCAAATATAACCTACTTGAATTTAAATCTCACATCCTGTATTTGATTTATATTTTTATTTTGCATTTGACAGCATTTAAGGATCTCGTCGCCATTAACACTCACTCAGGGAGTGTTAAGCTGGGCACAAGTACGACAAAGTCTTGAGAAACATTAGCCAACTAGATAACTCAATTTTGCATATTAAACCAGAGATATGTTTTAGCCATTTGGAGGGTGGGGGAATAAAAGTTTTATATTTATTAATAGATTATACCACAGTTAAAGTGCAGTTATGTGCAGGTATAGATATTCATCCTGAAGGTGGATAGTCTCCACTAGGTCGAAACGCCTAAGACACGCCGCATGAAGAACACACCAAGAAACCGCAGCTGCGGCATATGGAAAAGAATAGCCAACAGCTCAGCACGTCGGCACCCTAACGACTCCTTCCGACAACAACAACAACAACAACAATAACAACAACAATAATAATAATAATAATAATAACAATGATAATAATAACAGCTATTCATAAGATTCTCCTGGTGTATACAAATGTTAAGTGGAGAGTAAGAAAATTGTGTACGTCAACATTTCATGTAGGAGGGCTTAACTACCTTGAAAATCAGCATTTATTTTGCCTGTCATAATTATCTCATCTCCGAAGTATGTTAGTTGTTTGTTAATAGGGGCGCGTAGCAACCCCATAATAGTAAGTAAATAATTTCTATTTGCTTCTAGAACAAACAGATTTTTTTCTTTTTGCCGGGTATTGTTTCTTTGCTTCGTTTTTATTCATTTATTTATTTTATTTTATTTTTCAGATTAAAAAAATGATTAAGAAAAAAAAAAATAAAGATTTCCGATTCTGTGAGATCGCTGTCAGACATTTTGCAAATAAAGAATATCCCCAGACATTAACCGCGCGAAAAAAAAATATTGATTCAAACAGGTACACACCATAAAATCTATATATTGCTTTTGGTAGGTTTTCTGCTTCTACCAATTTCATTATAAGTTCTCAATGTAGAGATAACTCACTAGGATTAGCTTTCGAGATAAATAAGTCAAGCACTTCACCGCATAATATCAATTGTAAAAGTAACCTTTTTTCCATACAACCCACATTAGCCGCATGTTTCTAGTCCACTAGATAATATTTTTATTTATTTAATTTTACAGTAAGGGTCACCCTGTACAAAGCCCGGGGGTCACTCAAGATAGATGGTTGCGTTAAGTTTATACAGATAGGGGGTGAAGTTAACGGTTAACCCTAGACTTGAACAGGTTAAGATTGTAGTGATCGGGGAAACATTTGATACCTTCATGCGTGATCCTCATAGAACCCATATTCTACAATCTCCTTATAAAGGACTTTCTCGTGTTAAGAGGTACCCTGCCTATAAACAATACTTCTACAAGTGTTTCTTTAGACAGGCAGGAACCCGTTTTTTGAAATTATTTTTTTAGATTATTCTTGGTTGATTGGACGTATTTCCCGAAACTTATGTAGTTCCTAATGAATGGATACAAATAGATTATTTTTAGATTATTCTTGATTGGTTTGACGTACTTCCCAAATCTTATGTAGTTCCTAATGAATAGATACAAATCGTGACGTCTTCGGGTCGGCAGGTTAATTTTCTCGAACACCTGTTCTTTTTGGTATTTAGCCATACAACTGTTACGGTCTTTCTTTTTTATACTCTGCATATATTGGATGTTTTGTGGTTTAACTTTCTTCTTCCTACCCTATTAGTAATGTGCCGCGCATGGCTGGCTGTGTGACCTTAAATAGTCACTCAGCCGAGTCCTGTCTGTATAGAGAGACGGTTTTCGGGTAGACGTCGCTAAGACAAAACACGTCCTGAAATCTGGGTAAACACAACCCCTTGCAAGATGAAGTATCACACTTGGGTGTAAAGACAGCATTTTGTAACGTTCATTACTTTCCATTTCAGGATCTGAGAGAAGGTGTGTAACACATTTATATAATTGGTTAACATGTTCTCTCTCTAGAATTAAAAATATTTTTACATTATCACAACGTTTCTGTCATTAAGCTTTCCATATTTCTTCAGGTGCTTGCTGATCTTGTTAACTTTCTAGGAAATTCGAACTGAAAACTTTATCTAATATACCGGGTTAGAAAGTTTTCAATCCGATATATATATATATATGTGTGTGGGAAATATAGGGCTTCGACTATAAACTACATCCGCGTCCTGGGTAAGACGATAAATTCCATCCAACAGCAATCAGGAGGTTTTGAGGAGCATGGAACCACCTCTTAATTGCTGGTGTTCCCAGGTCCACCCTGACCCGGGGTGGTAACAACTGTCAGGATCCCAGCTATGGGCAAATAGTTAACCTCCAAGGGGTCAAAACATTATGAACGTATAAAAATAGGTTTTAATAACAGCAAAATTTTTTTGGAAAAAATATTATCAGAAATACATATTTTTTGAAAAAAAAATATTCCTAGCAATATATTTAAAAAAATATTACAATCAATAAAAATGTTGTCCGTATTAAATAACCCATTGAGGTTGATATGCCGTAAAACTAAATAAACCAAACCAATCTAAACCAAAGAATACATATTTTATTCACACGAATCTGCCTTAAAAATGTTGTCGGCATTGAATAACCCGTTGAGGTTGATATGCCGTAAAACAAAATAAACCAAACCAATCTAAACTAAAGAATACATATTCTATTCATTTGAACCTTTCCTAAAAATGTTGTCGGCATTAAATAACCCATTGAGGTTGATATGCTGTAAAATAAACCAAACCAAAACCAAACAGCTTCGGTTGTGCTAATGTTGAATGGGGTTTCATTCCTAACTTTTCGTTTAAGGATAGTGTTGAGCATCACAATCTTGATTGTGATATTATTTTCTCTTTTACGTGTTCGATTTTATTTGTTGCTGCTTCTGGAAGTCTTTCTTGTTTGGTATTATTATTATTTTTATTCAGTATCACCAGTTTGCGAAATTCAAATAAGTACAATCCCCCATTAGGACTCACAGGGCTCATTCTCATTTGTAATTATCGATATTAGAAAACGGTTTGATATTGTTGATAATTTAAACATTTCTGAAGAAGGTGGACACCATGCATGACATAAATACAGCAGAAAAAATGGACGCCGACATAGAAATGATGATGAACAAAATATAAAGCTTATTACATTTGTATTTACATTTATAAACATGCCTAAACATTGCTCTGACTCCGAGAAAGGCCGCTTTTCATGATCTTGGGCTGTCGAATAGAACGATAGCTGATAAGATTAATCGAAGTGAATCATGTGTCCGCAAGTTAATCAAAAAGAGAAAACAAACTGGAACATATAATAGACGTAGCGGATCTGGCCGTCCGCTAAAAGCTATCGACAGGGAAGATAAATGCAAAAAAGATCGATTCGCAATAGCACAAGATGTTTCCAAAGCGGCTAGTTTGGCGGTTTCTTCAAGAATAGTCAGACGTGGGCTTAAAGCAAAAGGCATTGTTTCCAAATACATAATAAATTTGATTGGGAAGATGTTATGTGGAGCGACGAGAGCCCCTTTACGCTCAGATATGAAGGACGAATACGTGTTTGGTGTACGCCCGTTGAAAAGAATACTCCAGTGACTACCAAGAGCATTGTTAAACACGATAAAAAATCAACGTTTTGGATGCATTCTCAACGGCAGGAGTTGGTAAATTTGTACAAAATCAAGGGTATCATGGACCAGCACTGTTACCCACAACAGTCTTGTTAATCAAATGTGGTTTTCTGCTAAAAAAAAAAACATTTTACCCAAGATCAACGTTTCACGTTCCAACACGATAACGATCCTAAGCATACTGCCTTAAAGTATAAACGTTATCTGGAGAGGAAACGCGACGAGAGTAAATTGCAACTCTTCCAGTGGCCTAGTCAGAGTCATGACTTTACGCCAATTGAAAACCTTTAGGCGATAATGGACAAGCGTGCCCGTAATAGGAAAGTTAACACAGAAGAGGAGATTTTTTGCGAATTAAAAGAATGCTGGAAAAATCTGGCGAAGGACGTTGACTTATTAAAGAACTTAGTCTTATAGCATGCCACGAAGAATTAAAGCCGTTATTAAAGCAAAAGTTACCCAACAAAATGCTAAATCATTTTTTGACTTGTATAATGTACATATATACACGTGTATTGATACCCTGTACTAATAAATGAATTCTATTACTTACTTGTCTTGGTAAAAATACAAAAATCGATTTTCTATAGATGCGTTCAATTTTTGCCTCGTACTGTATATGTAAAGAGTCCGAACAAAAAAAAAAAAAACTCAAGTAATAAAATAAAATATATAAACAAAAGAATAAATAATTCAAAATAAATAAAGCTTTTGCGCTTTTCTTTAAAAACTTATCTTTCTCTCTAAACTTATCTTTCTATACTTCTATCAACTAACGAGAAGGCAAATAAAAAGGAAAAGAGGAAGCAAAAAAGACATGACCTGACCCCAAATACCGGAAGTTTTCAGGGGCCTACTAATTTGCGACAGAAAAATACAAAAAATTAAGGAGGCTCCACGCATGACTTATATTAACAAAACTGAATGTTGTGGAGTGATTTCACAGTGGAGGCTTGTATTTTTACTAAGTCGGTCCTAAAATAGGTTCGACGTACAAAACTTTAGTGTTGTGGTAGGATCCACCTAATTTGCATAGTGGAGTACCGACCATATAAATATGGTTGGTACCGGGAAGAGAGGGAGGAATCAAGAAATTCAACCAGAGACTCTGCCCGACTGCAACTCAGTTAACACATTCTCCAGGAACGGTCGCCCGACTTCGACTAACCGACTGACTGACTGTATTACTACCTCTACTTATATTAGGTGGGAGAGTCTATTAGCTATAGAATAGGTGTGTTTCACCATAACATTGAAAAAGAAAGAAACCCCGAAAAATAAAATAATTTGACCAATCAAAAAATGACAAACTTTTGATGTTAGCCGCGAACCAATGTTCGTGCCAAATTCCCGAGCCTGGTCAATAGGATATAAAGCTGACACCTCTGGTCTCGTTGAAGGAGAGACGAGAAGAGGACATTGAAACCGGCCATGCGTGACGCGTGACGCGTGAAGAAGCAGTTAAGACGTCATCTGCTACTAACATTTCTGTCCTTTTCGGGGCCGAGAAAAACAGTAAACTGACACTAACCTATTTTTCTGATATTGCTACTAACCTATCATGGTCTGACTACAGAATTACCACTAACGGAGATTTCTCCAGACTGCCACCAATATCCATCTTATTAGAGAACTTTTTGCTACACCGACTGCCAACGGACTCATTCGTTACTCTAAAGAAAATAAATAAAGATATATTATTTATTTTAATCCCCTGAGGCAGTTCGTTTTATTCCCAAAATTTCCGATAAAATAATTATTCGACAACTTATTCACATTGGTGACCTTCTGATGTGAACAGATATACTATGAGTCTATTTCTGATTAGGTTATTTAAGAACATGACTGTCAAACAATACGTGGTCAATATAAACACTCAGTTGTGGAGCAAGCTGAGTGAAGACTGATTCAACATTGAGGAAGAGAGTTATTTATGGTGCAATGGAGCATCTCATTATGCTAAAGTGGGATAGTCCATTGCTTGGGCTTTGATTGGCTGCTGGTACCTGAGTGGAAGTATTTCTATATAAATACCAGCTTAATTTCAGTTAGTTTGCGGGGTTTGTATTAAGTTACAACCTGCTTTATTTTTGTCTGCTAGCTGGAACTCTTACGCCGGTAAGTGTCGTTTATTGTATTGTTATTCTACATCTCCTTCCCCCCCATCGCGTGTTGGTAGTGGCCTTTGGGGAGGGATTTGTTCCTTCAAACCTGGCTGGTTGTGTGGAAGTAGTCTGGACAATGCCCGAGGGTTTTTGTCCGTGTTATTGTAGACGGCTGAGCAGTGTTTGATGGTATTCCAGCGTCGAATGTTTGTGGCAATGGTGTAGGGATCTCAGGTAAGGCACTAGGTCTTGGAACTGGAATTGTTGGTGTATCCAGTTTCCTGAGAAATCGGCGATTTCGTAAGGTAATTCTACCTGATCCGTCAACTCTGATACGGTATTGGTGGTTGGGGAGGATTTCAATGACCTGACCTGTTGTGTCCCATCGACGGGTTGTTGGTCTTTGTAGTGCCACTATTTGTCCTTTTTTGAAGGGGTTTAAAGTGTGTGCTGTTCTGTTGTATCTCTCTATGAGATGTGCGTTCCGCCGGGACAGACTTATCTCACGATTTTGGGCTGCGGTTATCCACTTCGCGTGTGGCTTATAGAGTGTGGGGTGGGATGGTATGTAGTCACGTAGTCGGCGGTGGAGTAGTAGTTGAGCAGGGGATAGCCCAATGTTTTGAACAGGCGTATTCCTGTATTGGAGGATGGCTCTTGCTGCACGGTTATTATCCAACGATCCTTGGGCTCCTGTGTTGCCATTTATGATTCTTTTTGGCTGTTTTTGACAGCGAGCTCTGCTCGACCATTGGATTGTGGGTAACCAGCAGATGATAACCTTTGTTTAACAGCCCAGTCTTGCAAAAATTGCTTGAATGGAAGAGATGTGAAGGGTGGCCCACCATCACTGCTGAGTTCCTCAGGAGCGCCGTAGGTTTGAAATATGTCTCGGCAAATCGAAATAATCCTTGAGGCATTAGCTTCTCCGTGGCTCAAGTGGTATAGATTCAGCCAGCCCGTTAACCTGTCAGCGCATGCTAAGTAACCATGGTTTCCAACATGGAAGATGTCCATTGGTGTCAAATTGATTGGCTCTTTTGGTTGACTCGGGGCAATTTTTGAGCAGAACGTACAACCTGCTCTAATGTTACGAATTGAAGCATTCATCCCGGGCCAATAAACAGATTCATTGGCACGTGCCTTCATGCCAACTTCGCCTTGATGTGCAGAATGTAGGCTATGTAATATTTTTGCGCGTTGTGAGGTGGGGATAACAATTCTTTGATCTAAGAGCACTAACCCGTCGTCAACACTTAGGCGGTGCCTCACTTCCCAATATTCGCGGATTTCAGGTGCAGTGAGGATGCGCGTTCTTTGGAATCCGTTTTGTATTACTTCAATTAATTTTTTTATTGCGGGTCGCTGCGTCCCGCCGTACGGATAACGTCTGGTGAGATGAGCTCCAGGTTGTCATTTGCACCGAATGTTGCTAATAAGGTTTTTGATTTGACCCAGTCATCCATGTTGTCAGACTCTATGATGTCTGATTGAGAGGGTTCAGCAGTGAATACATTTAGGAGTGCCTGTGAGATGTCTGCTGGGTTACGAGAGACAGCATCAGAGGCTCTGTGCCATTTCCCAGGGCAGTGCTGAATGGTGAATCTGTACCTGAGGGTTTTCTCCTTTAACCTGAATAATCGGGGGTTTTGGATTTTACTAAGGTCTCTATCTCCGAATAATCCTTTTAGTGGTTCATGATCTGTAACCACTATGAGATTCAGGCAACCCATTACAAAAATCCGACATTTTTCCAATGCCCATGCAATTGCTGCTGCTTCGCCTTCAATAGGTGCATATCTGCGTTCAGCATCAATGCAGAATCTGCTACCAGCAAATATCAGGCGCCAACCTTCAGGGCAGCAAACTGGGGCTTTGTCAGTGGTGCATGAGCAATACTTCTGCAGAAGTAGGAAGCCCATTCCGTCTTTGCTCCAATCTGGGGCAAGGCAGGTTATTCTTTCTTTTTGAAATGTTGCGATGCCTTTTCGGACTATGAAACCAGTCATCCATGTTGTCAGACTCTATGATGACTTTTCAACTATGACCTTCTTTGACTGCTGGAATGCATCCTCAAGGCTTTTATTCCATGTAAAGTGTGAGTCTCGTTTTACGAGATCACGAAATGGAAGCATGACTGGGCTTAGTGAGTATGCCCAAGCGACTTGGTTGACCAGCCCAAACCATGATCTGGCATCGGTGAGTGTTTTTGGTATTGGGAAGCTCAATATTGCCTCCAGCATGGATTTAGAAGGGGTTACACCAGAAGATGTTATTTGGATGCCCCCAAACTGCACCGTGTCTTGGCAAAATTGGAATTTTTCTCTATTTATTACGATGCCGTTTTTTGCACAATGGAGGAGAAAATCGAAGGTGTGAAAAAAGGCTCCTTCGATGTCAGAGTCATAGAGTAGGGTGTCATCCACGATTTTTACTTTGCAGGGGATGTCTTTATTACTTCATCATACCTTCGGGTGTAGGCATCGCCAGATGCTAGGTAACCTTGTGGCATTCTCAGGTACATGAACCTTCCCCATTCTGTGATGAAGGTGGTGAGTGGCTGGGACTCTTTATCTAAGGGGATGGAATGATATCCATCAACAGCATCCAATACTGTTTTCTTTTGTTTAGGTGGCACTTGTAGTGCTAGCTGGAATGGTGACCCTGTATGGTGTGTTTCCCGTTTGCACTGTGAATTCAGGTGTTGGTAGTCTATGGTTCTTCGTGGTTTGCCATTTTTTTTTGGCGGTAATTACCATAGTGCTACACCAATCAGTGGGCATGCCAACGGGTACTGGGGTTATGATACCCCTTTTCACATCTTCCCAAAGGGCCTGTTTTACGGGCTCTTTGAAGTGAAAAACACAGGAATTGGGTTATGTCTGGCTTTGGGGACTGCTCCTTCTTTGCAGTATGTGCAGGGGGCCAGACATCGGTGGAATTCACCATTGTTCTTGAACGCCGTTTCGGCAAATTGATTCAATAGCCAATTCTTGAGCCTATCAATGTTTTGTTCTGTTGGAAGAAAAGGGAGTTTTTTGGGGCGTGTTGGAAGTTGTCCCTCGACTTTGCATTGTTTAGGGCTCACGTCCGATTTTTTATGTGTGCTTGTCGAGGGCATGTGTTGCATTGTTGTTTGGGGTAATATTGTAGTTGTCGGCTTCGGGAAGTCTTTGGACAGTATCCCTACATCAATGCAGGCTGCTTTGCTGAAGTATAGCCGCTGAATCTTTTTGCATATGTATAGGGCTTGTTTAGTTGTTCTTCCTTGGACGATGAATTCCACGGGGAGCCAACCCTGACATACAAGCGTAAAGCCTCCCACAGCTCGGACGACTTTTCTTGATGGAATGAGGTTGTTGATAGTGAGCCCCATATTCAGAAGGTGCTTAAGTCCCCGAGACATATGGTGGCCCCACTGTCAGGAAAGATTGTCATCCTAGTGCTGTGATTTCTGGGGATATTCTTAATTTGTCTGGGATCCGGTTTTGGCGAAAATGGAACAACATATGCATCAATTTCCCTTATCTGACCTGTGTCTTTAGATGTATACGTGCCTGTCGTCTGATTGAATGTGATGTGGGCGATAAGTGTGTCCATGGCGGCTTCATTAGCCTCTAGGCTTTTCCTGACCGCTTGAGCTGGTTTCTTAGCCCGGCATACCCTCGATAGGTGATTGGGCTTCCCCACAATTACTACATGTTTGTCCCCATGCTGGGCATTTTAGCCGGCGTGATTCAGTTCCTGAGGAGCCATGCTGGTGGCTGCCACAACCTAAGCAAGCCTGGTGGTTTGATTTAACATTGCAGTTGCAATAGGTACTGGTACGGATCGCCTTGTTGGCTTGTGGTGAACCCTTCTGTCTGCGGTATGTTGATAGCAGAGCAGCAGCTGTATCTGAAGCACTGGCCATTGAGGTTTGGTCCCGCAATGCTGATTCAAATGCCTCAGCATGACGGATATTTTGTTCAAGGGACTTAAGTGCCCCAGCTTTGGCCAGTAGGTCAGCCTGGAGTGTGTCATTTGCTATTTCACGGATGATCTGGTCCTTGATGTATATATCAGACAGGTCATGTTCACACGAGGGGCAGGTAAAGTTACAATCAACGACTACGGCTCTGAGGCGGACAAGGTAACTTTGTATTGGCTCATCAGCATCCTGAGACATGGAGGCAAAAGCAAGGCGATGGACAATAGGACTTGACCTCTGGGTGACCAACACTTCTACCATGTCAAGTAGATTATCTGGATCAGTGGTAAAGAAGTCAGGGTGTGTGTTGATTATGGCGTTTTGCACAGCCTCATCAGCACAATTGTATAGGTGAATATTAGCTTGGGAGTTTGGCATATTTGTCATCTTGGTAAAGACATCCCAGTCAATTCGGAACTTCCTGAATTGCTGTGGTGTCATCTCGAGATTGAGATGAGGAGGCTTGGCTGCTAGTGCCTGAATGCGGTTGTCTGGGTGGCGGATTCCTTAGCCTGCTTAATGATACACAGGGCTTCTCCCATTAATGTGACTCCCAGCTCCTTAAGCATAGATCGATCCAGCATTTGAAGGCTCTCGATTGTCAGCTTCTCGTCCGCAAACCTTGTTGCATGAGTTTTGGCCGAGTCGGTGGATATGCCTGCTTCAATGAAGAAGAGTTCCCAATTTTCAGGTGTCATAAATCCTGTTCACAGCGCCATGTCAAACAATACGTGGTCAATATAAACACTCAGTTGTGGAGCAAGCTGAGTGAAGACTGATTCAACATTGAGGAAGAGAGTTATTTATGGTGCAATGGAGCATCTCATTATGCTAAAGTGGGATAGTCCATTGCTTGGGCTTTGATTGGCTGCTGGTACCTGAGTGGAAGTATTTCTATATAAATACCAGCTTAATTTCAGTTAGTTTGCGGGGTTTGTATTAAGTTACAACCTGCTTTATTTTTGTCTGCCAGCTGGACGCTAGCTGGAACTCTTACGCCGGTAAGTGTCGTTTATTGTATTGTTATTCTACAATGACTAGAGTTCTTAAATTAATAGTTTGGTTTAGCAGAATCTTTCTATGTTGGATGAAACTATCTCTAGCGCAGCCTATTCCATGTTCAGTTTCCTATACTAAGTTTCTTATAACTGATCCATATACTAATGTATTTGAAATGCTTAGTATTTAATATTCTGTTTAATTGTTCGGTTTAACGTAACTTTCTGAATTTTTATGATGGATTCAAGGTAAGTACCATCAATTTTCATTTCTGTTCAAGAGGCTTGCGGCCATATTATGTTTAAACACCGATTCTCGTGCGAACATCGAAGTTAAGCAACGTCGAGCCTGGATGAGCGATCGCTTAGGAATTCCAGGTGCTATAAGCTTGGATGTGCGGGTGATGTAATAGATAAGGACTCGGAATTGGAAATCGGAGAACTGAGTTCTAGTTCCAGTCGGGTTTGTTATATTCGCTTACGTGCAACTACTACTGGGAAAGGAAAAAAGAAGAGGACATTGAAACCGGCCATGTGTGACGCGTGAAGAAGCAGTTAAGACGTTATTTGCTACTGACATTTCTGTCCTTTTCGAGGCCGAGAAAAACAGTAAACTGACACTGACCTATTTTTCTGATATTACTACTAACCTATCATGGCTTCTCCCCCGTAGCTTTGGGTTAATTAATAAAACTTGTACAAGCAAAAATCATTGTTATCTCTAAAAAGTTCATACAGTCTAAAAATATTTTCGGGCTTTAAATTACAAATCAATCAATAAATTAATTAATCCTGTTTTTAAAATTGAACAAAATTTTATAAGAAAACAATATTTATCACGAAACTTATTCTGCTTTTTTTTTCTTTTTTTTTTAAATGAGTGTCGTCAATGTAAGACGTTTGGAAATGTATTGTCATAAGTAAAAAAAAATGAGACTAGCTTACTAGTCACTTACTAGTCACTTTTCTTGAGAACCTTGCCTTATATATAATCTTTATTTTATTTTTACCCATTTATTTATCTTCTCACTTCCTTCTCTCTCTCTCTCTCTCTCTCTCTCTCTCTGTCTTTCTCTCTCCCCCTCCACCCCCTCTCTTTTACTTCTTCTGTTCTATCTAATTCTAATGAGTCGATTTGGTTTCGTTTTCTATAGTTTATTCCAAAAAAATCCTTCCCGTGATGCCTCATATCAGCCACGGTTACAGATATACGTGTTTCCGGCCTCGATGACTAACATGAATTCCCCAACCCCTCCAACGGACCTATTTCCCGCCAAAAAGTAAAGAAAGACTCAAGCAGTTGTTATTTTTAATGTTTTTAAATCTTTTGGCCTTTTTGTTGTTGTTTCTAGGCTTATGGCATAGTCGTTGTCGCTATATTGGACGACTAATGATTTGTAGTACTATCTCCTTTGCCTTCTTCCACTTTTCCAACTTGTTTCATCTTCAATGTTTTCGACATTCGCGTTCTTTATCTTTCAATTTCTTCTTCTTCTTCTTCTTCTTCTTCTTCTTCTACAATGTCTTTGTCACGCCTACTTTCAGAGATTTCTTTATACTTCTCTTTTCCACACTGACTGACTGCCTTACACCCCATTTCCTCTACTACTTTCTTCACCTCCATTTTTCTTCCTTTATCACCTCATCCTCTTCCTTCACATCTTCCTCGTTCCTTTTCTCCACTCCTCTTTTCATTCTCTCTCTTCTTCCCTCTTCACCTCGTCCACTTCATCCTACACCTCTTCTTCATCCCTCTTCACCTCCTCCTTCTCTTCTTCCCTCTTCACCTCTTCCTCGTCCCTCTTCACCCGTTCAATTCTTTCTTTTTTCTTTCTTTCTTTCTTTCTTTCTTTCTCCTCCTCCTTTTCGATTCATCTTAATTTTCATCCTTATTTTGTTGTTGCTGCTATTGTTGTTGCTGCTATTCTTCTTCTTCTTCTTCTTCTTATTATTATTATTATTATTATACAAAACTTGTTATCTTTTCTTACCATTCTTCTTCTTCTTCTTCTTCTTTTTTCTTCTTCTTCTTCTTCTTCTTTTTATTATTATTATTATTATTATTATGTTACAAGATTTGGTATCTTTTCTCATCATGCCTTCTTTTTCTTGTTCTTGTTCTTTTATTTTTCTTCTTCTTCCTCCCCTTCTTCTTCTTCTTCCTCCTCCCCTTCTTCTTCTTCTTCCCCCCTTCTTCTTTTTCTTCTTCTTCTTCCATCTCATCGGATTGATGAAGAACGTAGCAGTTATATCCAACCTGACAAAATGACACTTTTTCAATCTTAAACTATAAACAGGTTATCTAATAAATCTGTTTCTATTTTTTCTTAAACGTTATTTGACATCACATCTTTCAACCATATTCTGCCATGTGTGTGTGTGTTTGTGTGTGTGTTCATGTGGGTGCAAAAGAGAGAAAGAGTGAGAGAGAGAGAGAGAGAGAGAGAGTGTGTGTGTGTGTGTGTGTGTGTGTGTGTGTGTGTGTGTGTGTGTGTGTGTGTGTGTGTGTGTGTGTAAATAGTATTGTGAAGAAGGTGTTTATCGCAAGATAATTCCCGTTTGATGTTCAGATCCATTTTCCCGCCACAGCCTTTCTGTTTCTTCAGTGCTCCCCCTTCCGACCTTTTTGTTTCTGTATTATGAAAACGATCCCCAGAAGAGCAGAAGGCTTCGTAAAATGGCCTGTCAGTTGCGGTGCAGGGGGAGTGACTGATAACATTCGGAGAAGAACTTTTAATGACGATTCGAGATGGCCACCAGATAGGCAGCCCGACTGGGATGGCCCAGTGTCAAAGAGTTTTATCTCATTCATCATGAGTTTAAGCACACACACACGCGCACGCACACACACACACACACACAAACACACATTTATCTATCTATGTATTAATTAAAAAGATTAAATGAAGCAAGAGCAATGGGCAATTTTACTTTTTCAGATTTGGAAATAGTAAATTTTACTAGGGATAATATATATATATATATATATATATATATATATATATATATATATATATATTTAAAAAAATTTATAACATAAATATGTTATAAATCACTAAAAAATAGTTATTTTGTTTCAACTAATGTCTTATCAATTGATGATGTTGAATGTAAAATAAAAATCAAAAAAGATTTTATTTTACATTCAACATCATCACTTGATAAGACACCGAGGGTGTTGAAACAAAATGGTTATTTTGTAGATTTTATAAATATTTTATTTATAAATATATTTCTATATGCTTATAAACACTAAAATTTAAAATAAATTCATTCTATCTGCTCTAATTTGTATTGAACATATATATTTAAAATTGTAATTGTTGGTTATTTAAATTCATTCCGTATAATAAAAAACGAATCATATAACCCAGTGTGTCTATATATTTTTATATTTATATATATATATATATATATATATATATATATATAAAGGGTGTTCCAATAATTTGGACTGATTTTAAATGTGAATTAAGTTTAAGCGTCTAATGATTTTTTTTTTTATTTTCATTCAGATTTAACAACTTAAATATTTGGTAAATTCAACCATGGAAAGTTAAAGTTATCGAAGCCTATAACGAAAACGGACGTTCAAGCAGAATTCGAAGAAGTTCCCAGGTGGCATCATCTCTCGAAACAGCAAAGTCAATTGGCCACCAAGATCGTGCGACTTGACGACTTAAGATTTCTTCCTTTGAGGTCATCTCAAATGTAAGATCTATGCCAACAAGCCAACAACAATTCAACAGCTGAAGGATGAGATAATAAGGCATATTGGTGAGATCGAAGAGCAACTATACAGAGACTTCATCAAAAATTTTGACCATCGAGTCGAGGTATGCCGCCGAAGCCTTGGCGCACATTTGGGCGATATTATTTTTCACGCATAATTGCCATGACGACTTAAATAACATGATCCAATAGGGAAATAAATTTTCCCCTATAACACTGATTTATTTACTGCTGAATTTGATCCGTCTTAATGAAACACCCTTTCCATATATATATATATATATATATATATATATATATATATATATATATAGTTAGATAGATAGATAGATAAACTTAGTGAGCCAGACAAACCTACCCAGGTTTCACCTAAGCCTAAGCGGATCGTCAGCGAAAGTTTTAGTTAGTTGTTTACTCGTGTCGGGTTTTTTTTTTTTTTGGGCTTTAAACCTGTATCTGTGCGATTTTTTTTGACAGACTTTCATGTTTGTAGCTCTTTCTTTTTTTAAACCTTTTTTCCTTCGTGATTTTCGAAGCGAGTATAGTTACCTATATATATATATATATATATATATATATATATATATATATATATATATATATTTATTCAAATGAGAGAAAGAAGAGATGGAGTAAAAATCCACTGTTCGTAGCATTTACTTTTTAAAAAGGTGCTCAATACAAAATAGAGCAATATATTATTATTATATTTTTATTATATTTTTATTATTATATTTTTATAGTCTCTTATAATAAATATAAGTAAAAGTAACTGATTGTTGTTGCCTTCATTATCCCGACTCCAGAGTTTCGTAGACGGACGTGTTCGTTCACTCTTCAGGAGATATCAACAGCTTCGTCCCCCCACCCCTAGGAACTGATATGCCTGACCCTGTTACGTCGAATATCTAGTCTCCTCTCGATTTCAGCTCTGTAGAGTGAGAGTGAAACCGATTGGCTGGTTAAATTTTTCTTTTTTTTTTTTTAAATCATAAAATCGTCTAGTCCTTTTTATTTATATATATATATATATATATATATATATATATATATAGTTCACTGCTACCAGCAAGTAGAATTTTCTTCCCTGATGATGGCCATATTGGCCGAAACTAGTCGAGGAATCTAAATGAAATAATAATGAAAAAGAAAGAATATTAATATACAACCCAGTGTGTCTGAAGATTTAAAATTTTTAATATTTTTTTTAATATTGTTCAATATATATATATATATATACATACATACATGGTCCGTACGTAGATGGGTGGCCACTTGGGAATATCAGTTTCTGTAAACTGGGATGTGCGGGTGGTGTAACTACGTGCCACAGATTCCCCAAACGACCCTCTACAGGTTTTGAATTCAGAGTTGTCCTTCTCCTAGACCAGTTGCCATCCAAGGCTACAGAACCCAGTCTGTCCTGCTATTTACCCTTAGCTTGAGGGAGAAAAGGATTCACACCTTGTTTGCATATATTTGCTGCGGAATAGAAATTTACTGGTTTTATTTACTTGTCTTGAGCATGCAATGAGTAGTCAGTTGTGCAGTAATTGAGGCAAGTAAGATCAGTAAAAAGACCGTTAACAAGGTAATCTTCCGCGCATGTCTATTCAGCAGTGAATGTATGCAAACAACGCCTGCAATGGCTGCGAATGAGTCCGAACTTTTATTAGTGATAACTTAAAAGCAAATTACCCAGGAGTTCATCATACTACCTTGATATTCATATTGATGAAATTATTATACAAATTATTATATAAATGCAATACAAGCCCCATTTTTCAGATGCACAATATCGACCCGTAGAAACTGAGTAACGGAAAAAAAACAAAAAAAAAACAGTTATCATGAATAAAATACAATCGTCTGCTGAATTATTTTTAAATTATTTGTAAGAAAAGTATTCGTAAGACGGGGAGTTTGCTAAAAAGAAAGAAAGAAAGAAAGAAAGAAAGAAAGAAAGAAAGAAAGAAAGGGAAAAAAGAAAGAAAGGAAAAGAGGGATTGAAATGGAAAAAAGTTCTCAATTTCAAATCTTTTTCATTTGTACCCACTTTTCAAAATAACGACCAGCATTCATATTCATGATTGTTATTGGTACATTTTATTAAAGTTAAGCTGAAATATTTAACGATGCGACAGAGGAATTTCTACGGATATTTTATTGTCAGAGAATTCGCCATGAGCTTACTCAATCATTAACTTAAGAATTAACATTCACCGGAATAGTAAAAAAATAAGAAAACCATAAAATTTTTTACGGTTCTTTCTAGTTATACATTATTATAATTTAATCATGAAAAAAATGTCATTTTCTTAAATTAATTATAAAGTTTGAATTTTCATATTTAGATTTTGGCCTTACATAACCCACAAAGGTGTTGATATACCGCTAAACAAAAACAAGACAATCTACCAGTTCGATCACGAAAACCAGACATTATCAGGAGAAAAAATCCTGATTGTTAGTGGCAGTGAACTACAGGAATTTATGACTTTCTGAAGAAAATGAATTTTATCTGTTGTCTTCATTAGTTTTTTGTTAAGCGTTAATTTTGGTCAGTCCTTGTGTTGGTCAAACGGCCTCTTTTAAGTTGTTTTTAAGATAAAGTCTGTAGAGATTCATGCGACTCAGAATTCCCTTGGTCATTTTGACTGTTTTATTGGTTCCTGGGAAGGGGATGTGTTTGTGTTAAGTGTATGTTATCTTTTAGTTCCATGGAAGTGTGTATAATGTGTGTAATTGTATATAATTAGTATAGGTGTGTGTATAAGTGTGAGACCTCAACACCCCCGCAAGCATATGTGTGGGTGAGAAATGTTGATGTAGCTTAATTTATGGGGTTATATATTAATTGTATCTGTGGTTAAGCCCATCTGGACGAAGTGTTTTGAGGCGCGAAATCAATTTGTCTTCATGTTCCTCTAGAATTTTTCTAATGTTATCTTTTTTGTCTCTTTCTATTTTTCAATTGTAGTGAATTTGGCATGGCTTTTAAAATCATCTTTATAGATATAGAGTGCAATGGCTAAATTGTCGTCATTCTTAATTTTTAATTTCGCGCATGCGCATAGTTTGTTTTTAATTTTGTCGGCTGGGCAGTAGAGTAGAGGAATTGGGCACCTTCTGTGAAAAAAAAGAACACCGCGACGCAATTCACTCCGCTAGATATTTGGAAACGGCATGCTGGTCTGCTTGCCATTCGCTCCGGAAGCTTCAATATGAACATTTCAGAGTGTTTAGGTGTCTATCTGAGGACAGTGCAGATAATTCGGAAAGAGCTGGATGAGTCTAATGGTGATTACGGAGGTACAACAACCTGGAAAACTCACTCTGATCGTTCTGATAAGAAAAGAACTCCTGAATTTGTTGGTGAAGGCCTCAGATTCAACACAGAGACCTACATCCAGTGTCGTGAGGAAATAGTGCTGCCCTGAGTCAAGAGAGTGGCTGCTGGAAGATTTTATGTCTGGCAGCAGGACACTGCAAGACACAAGCAGGAGCACCCAGTCATAGCTGTCAGACAATTCCTGCGACCACATCAGCCCTTATATTCAGCCCCCTAACTCCCCAGACTGCAACTCCCTTGATTATTAGATGTGGGGCGAATTTGAACGAAAGACCAACAAAATTCCTTGTAATACCGAAGAGGATTTGAAGGCAAGGATTACGATTGTATTCACCAACTTAAACAAGGAAACTGTCCAGATAATGTTACAAGAGGTTCCGACTTCGTCTGGAAGCCTTGATTGAAGACAATGGCGATTTTATTGAATAAATTTACTCTTTAGTATTTGAAGATATTTTTGTGTAATTTTGCTAAATATATCTGTTAAAATGAGATGTCAGTGTTATTTTCATTTTTGCAGAATTTAGACGACAATTTACCCATCGCACCCATATATATATATATATATATATATATATATATATATATATATATATATATATATAAAAAAAGACTTAAACACTAATATTCCACGGTCATAATTTATTCCATTGGAATCGTAAATACGATCCAATTCATCAGACCTACAAATTCAAAAAGAAAAGGAAAAAAGCAACTCCGGAAATAAAAATAGAATTTAGAGAGAGAGTGTAAGTATGAGAGTGTTAAAGAGAGGGGTAACATACGAGAGAGGGTGGGAGATTAAAACTTAACAGTGAGGGGTTTTTACATTTATATATTTTGCGTATGTATGTATATTTACACACAAATATTATATATATATATATATATATATATATATATATATATATATATATATATATATATATATATATATATATAGAGAGAGAGAGAGAGAGAGAGAGAGAGAGAGAGAGAGGGGAGAGGGGCACGGTGGAGAAATGGATAGAGACTTGGATTGAGGAATCGGACAACCGAGTTCGAATTCCAGTCGTATCCACTACATTCACTTACGTGCTAAAACCCTTGGGAAAGGGGTAAATCCTCTTCTCTCTCAAGCTAAGGGTAAATAGCAGGACAGACTGGGTTCTATAGCCTTGGATGCCAACTGGTCCAGGAGAAGGAAAACTCTGAATTTAAAACCTGCGAAGGGTCGTTTGGGGACCTTGTGGCATGTAGTGCACCAAGTCTTTGTATTCGGCTCTTCAAAAAGTGTGGATGGTTCTGCACAAACCCTTCACCACTATAATCAAATCACATGTGCTGGCGTCGGGCTGTTAGTTTCCAAGGAACTGATCTGCTTGACCTTCATACGTCGAATTCGACGGGAGAGTCGAGTATATATATATATATATATTATTGTTATTACCTTGATCGGTTTGAAAATCCTTACAAGTAAATCTTAATTTGTAAGGTGAAATGATCATGACTATGAGGTGATTTTAATTCCTATTGCATATAATTTACATCCTCTGTGAAAATAAATAAATTGAGCTCTCTTTGTGGATCAGTTTTAATATTTTATATCATTAGGATTCAGTTGGATTATATACCAACGGATTATTACCTATATATATATATATATATATATATATATATATATATATATATATATATATATATATATCAAGATATAGAGATGAAGGGACATTTGGTTTCGAATTTAATTTTTTGAAATCTTTGGCGTCCGATGTCTGTAGATGCAGGACTTAGCTGACCTCATTTAGCTTTCTATTATTTTTATCTTTACTCGCTGTTGTTTTTAAACATCCACAGTTTTGTTGGTAAAGGAGATATGATAGATATGCTATTTCCATGGTAACATTTTGTCCACAAACATATATCCTTTCTTAACGAAACAACTGATCTGACAATCTAGGACATTTGAAAAATAATAGCGATGAAAATAAAACCAAAAGCGATAAGAAGTTGAATAAGTCGCTTCCTACACACAGTGGGCTATGATAAGTTTTTAGCTACCGTTGATTACAGCAATTTTGGCTTGTGTAATAACGTCTCTTCTTTTTTTTCAGACAATACCGTGTTAGTATCAAGCTACTCTCATCTATGAACGATAGTTGACTTATATTTTGCGATGAAAGTTCACAGAAGTAAGGAAATGAGTGAATTTCAACAAATTGCATGCATCAATAAATATTATTGCATACATGCTTTTCTTAATAGTTGTATAAAAATTTTGTAACAAAATGCCTATAGAACAAAAACGTATGTGCAAAACTTGTTCATGTCTTGCAGCATTCAAACAACTGAAATTTATCATGTGTGACTCTTACATTAAGCAAGTTTGACCACTCCTGTAATACACTCACACACACATACAAACACACATACACACACCGATATATATATATATATATATATATATACGATATAATCACTGAAAACCGGACTAAGAAGGCCTTCTGGATATGAGGAATTGGTTTTTTAATTGCTGTTGAATAACGATTCTTTCTCTTGTAATGTCATTCTCAACTTTTTCCGCATTTCGTTTTGCTTTTGTCCTTGAATTTTTTTTTAAACACAAGACACTTTTTAACACTGCTTGCGTTATTTCAATCGTCATAGCTGAATACTGGCTTTCTTTCCATAAAACTGACAACCTTTTCAATAGCTTTTTTTCAATTTCAGTCCAGGTTTCATCACAATCATGTTTCTTTATATTTTCTTGTTCATTGTGCCAGTGTGAATGCTTGAGAATAGTTTCTTTGGAAGATTTTATATCATACAATGTTGACTTTCCTCTGTCGAACTCAGCCATTAGTTACAATGAACTTTCACCGGCGTCTAGTATATTTAAGATTTCCATTTTTTGCGATAACTCCGAAGTTGATCTTTTCCTCTTATTTTCATCATCTTTTGAACCAATACAAGCCATTAGGGTGAAATAAGCAGAAGCAATTATCCAAAATTTCCTGAAAAACAGAAATCTCAAATCATTTACATATCAGCCAAATGGTTCGAATATACACATCAGAATCATGTCTTGATATGCGGGATTCCGGATATGAGGCACTTTGAATATGAGGGATTCCTGATATGAGGGGTTTTACTGTATATATACTGTATACACAACGCATATACTCAATTAAACTGAATAAATAAAATCATCCTTGATAACGGATAAAAGTATAGCCGAAAGCGCTCGGAATTATAGAACGTTGTATAGTTTCTACACACTCTGTGTCCCAAAAAGAAAAAAAACTTTTTTAAACACAAGAAAAATTAAATAAAATGTTTAATAATAGTACCTTGTCTGTCGTTTTTAATGAAACATGCATAAATGAAGGATTGCTGCCTAAGTACACAATATATATATATATTAACATTTATGTATATAGTCATATATATATAACCATATATATATATATATATATATATATATATATATAAAAAGCAAACATTGAAGTCAACACACAGAGGCGACAGGCAATCGTCAGGCCGCGAGTGTCGGATTTTTTCTCGACTACTTATATATATGGGTCAGTGGTGCATTGTGGGTAATCAATTCTGGCGGTTATACTTGCGGGACTGGCTTGTTTATTTATTTCGGTTAATTTATTTTACTTGTTTTTCATTTTCATTTTTTATTTTATATATTTATTTATTTTTTCGGTTTTTGATGTTTTATTAGCGTAGTAAAAAAATTGGAGGGATTTGTTTAGGTCGCTTATTTAATAGTTTGTTTTGGTCTGGGAAAATAAAGCTATTTATTTGTTCAATTTTTGGATCGATTGCCGAACTCTATTCTGCTATTTTTGCTGGGGACAGTTTTTAATTTGTTTATTATTTTATTTATTTGGACTGATTATTTGTACTGTTTTTTGCTTATTTATGTTTATTTTTTATTAGTTCTAACGGTTATTTTAGCGGGAGCGATTTGTTAATTTGTTCGTTTATTTATTTATTTTGATTAATTTTTACTTATTTTTTCTTATTTATTTGCTTATTTTTTATTTTCATTTTGTATATTTCTATTTACACTACTCGGTTTTCGATTTTTGAGTAACGTATTATATTTTATCGTTATATAGCAGTTATAGCTATTTTCTCGTCCAATTTTTGGATTGATTATTGTGGTCTATCCTAACGGTTATTGGTTTTTTTATTTGTTTATTGTTTATTTGGATTGATTATTTTTACTTGTATTTTATTTATTTATTTTTGTTGTGTTTTATTTGTTCTATTTCGTCTATTCTAACAGGAGTGATTTGTTAATTTGTTTATTATTTGCTTGGGTTAATTTATCTTACTTGTTTTTTATATTATTTTGTTTATATTTGTTTTCGAATTTTAAGTAACGTAGTAAAAATTTATTTCCATGTCTGCATTGTGAGATGTGCTCAGATCGTTTATTTAGTAATTTATTTTGGTCTGGGTAGGTAATAATAGATATTTTTTCCTCCAAGAAAAGTTTGCAGGATTTGGATTGATTGTTGTAGACCGATAATTTTTTCCTTATTTTCCATGATATTTTGGTGTGATTTGCGTTTTGTTTTTAATTTCCCAGATATACTTAGAAAACATTGTGCTGTTTATATACTTACAGACATACATACTTTATATATATATATATATATATATATATATATATATATATATATATATATATATCATTCTTCATATAACTCCAATTTAATATCATAAGCTTAATATCCGGGTTTAATTTTATTTTTAAGACAAATATTTTCCACTCTCCAGTGACGCCTACCTCGTGCCTTTCGTCTGAGTGAAACATTGCAATAGATAAATTGTGTATTTTTTTTTCGACCGTTATTTCGATTTTCATATATCCTAAAGAATAACCAAAGATGTAGGTTTGACCAACAGACAACTTGCCAAAGGACCTAACAGTTTAGACTAAAATAATATCAAACACAGAAAGAAAAAAGAATGAAAGATCAAAAGACATCTACCTACTCAGTAAAGTAACTTGCTCAACGCACAGTGTTTAAAATAAATGGAGCGATTACACCAATGAGGCCAACCATGAAAGATTACGTTCGAAGTAAGAGTAAGAAGACAAGGAAATCGAAATGGGACAGTTAAACGAGGTGTACTTTTGGCTGTCACCCAAAGATGCCAGCAAACCAAAATAAAACGGGTCCTCTCGACTTTAATATGGAAATCATGGCGTCAAACTAAGTACGTAAAAAATGATTTTCTGTTTTGCCATATCTTTAGGTTTGTCACACTGGCTTATGCTCATGTGTACTTATATTTAGTACTATTGTGATCACGTGATCGGAATCACGTCGGTTTTCTTGCTTGATAGAGGATGTTTTCATTTTGATGATAGATTCAGGGTAGGTGCCATCACTGCTTTCATTCCAATTCCAGATCATTGTTTCTGTTTTGGAAAGGTTTATCTTGACTCCTATTTCTTAGAACACTTGATAGAGGATGTTTTCATTTTGATGATAGATTCAGGGTAGGTGCCATTATTGCTTTCATTCCAATTCCAGATCATAGTTTCTGTTTTGGAAAGGTTTATCTTGAGTCCTATTTCTTAGAACACTTGATAGAGGATGTTTTCATTTTGATGATAGATTCAGGGTAGGTGACATCACTGCTTTCATTCCAATTCCAGATCATGTAAGTGGAAGTAAAATATTGATATGATGAAAATTTGAACTTTCCACACTACCAAAAACAAATGGTTTGGAAGCAAACTCCTATAAGCACTAGAAAGAGTGAAAACAAAGGATTTGAGAAATTTAATTTCCTGAAAAACTGTTTTAAGAGAATGTTTTATAAATTTCAAATGATAATAGCACTAGCTTTTCAGTTATCCAACGACGAATGTTTCCTATATGTAAACGGATAATTTCAGCATTATCATTGCCAAAACACAGAGATGATTGGATTTATACCTTTCTTGACCCTAGAACACTAACCATGGGTATATAGTACCCAGCGCAAATTTTCCTATTTTTAATTACAATTTTTAGTACCTGATTTTCTTACCTAAATAATGTTTTTCAGTTCCTATTATTGTTAACTCAAAGTACAAAGTTTGAAGTGCTTGCATGTAAAATATTTCAAATAAAGATTTATGTTTAATATTTTTTTTTTTTTTGCTATTTTCAAGATCGGGTATGATATACCCATGGTTAGTAATAGTGTAACTTTAATCGATGGTTAGTGTTCTAGGGTTAAGCTCATTGATGTAAAGATGATATAAATAACCACAACTGAATTTTGAACTCTGTTGCTTTTAGATTACCTTTTTGCTGAAGTCCAATTGTGATAATACCTCTCATTTTTCAGGCTTCGTAAATTTATAAACATTATTGGTCTTTTATTTACATATGCCAAAATTCGGTTTTCTTCTCGTTCATTACTTTCATCAGAAATATACTAGAAAACGATTTTTCTAATCGATCTGCCTGGAAAACATTCTCAACCCAACTTCAGTGACAAATGGCGCCATCTTTTTTTTGTGACTTGCAAGTTGCAGACGACTTTCTTTTTTTCTTTACACGAATCAAAATATTTGTTTAGTGGAAAATAAATCGAAATACTTCACTGAAAAAGTGACACATCACTTTGTTTTAATATCAAAAACAAGAAAATCATTCTGAAAAAAATGTCTGCAAGTGATGGATGGATTGACTAATAAATGAATACTATCATCTTAAGATTATTACAGCTAAAATGCAGGCAACGTGACGGTCAATGGCAGGAAAGTAAACTCTGCAAGCCAAGTTCAAATTCTAGCCTACGATTTTGCGTTCACTTTTACAATAATACCTTCAGGAAAGGTATAAATACAATCTTATCTTCTTTAGCTATGGGTTAAATAATAGTGTAGATTGGATTCGCTAGCCTTGTTTGGTTTGGTTGGTTGTGTTTTACGGCATATCAACCTCAATGGGTTATTTAATGCCGACAACTTTTTTCCTGGTAATATTTTGTTTTGTCAAAAATATATTTCTGGTAATATTTTTTCCTAAAAATGTATAGCTCGTAATATTATTTTAAAACATGTATTGCTGGTAATATTTTTTTTTCAAAAATATGTTGCTAGTAATAGTTTTATTTCTTTAAAAATTTATTTCTGGTAATAATTTTTTACAAAGTATTTCTGGTATTAAAACCTATTTTTACACTTTTATAATGCTTTTTACCTCAATTTCGGGGTTAACTCTTTTCCCATAGCTGTGACCCTAACAGGTGCTACCACCCTGGGTGAGGGTGAACCTGGGAACACCAGCAATTAAGAGGTGGTTCTACGCTCCTCAAAACCTCCTGATCTTACTGTTGGACGTAGTTTCTCGTCTTACCCAGGACCCGGACGTAGTTTCTCGTCTTACCCAGGACACGGATGTAGTTTCTCGTCATACCCAGGACGGTCGCTAGCCATGTGTGACAGCCAGTTTAGAAGAACAGTGTGGAGAAAATGACGACAAATTATTCAATTCAAAACAAAAATAATAAAGAAAAGAATTCTATAAAGAGCCATGATAGCCTGCATCCTGATGAGATATAATATTTAATCATAAAATATAGGTTAAATAAGAGAGGAGATGGTGCTCTCTAGCATTAGATAACAGTGAGTCCCGGAGAAGGAAAATTCTGAATGCAAAACCTTAGAGAAGGAAATGTGAAACCACCCCAATATCTTCCCAAGAATGCATGATATTTCACATATAAAATAAAAGGTTTCTTTGGAGAGCCATGATCGCTTACGTCCGGAAGATACCCGGCATTCGAAAAATACTACCAGATAGAAAACTTTGGAGAGAAAGATTATGTCACGCCAATCTTTCGAACTGGAATGTCCTGCCTAGAAAATCAGCTAAGTTGACTGTCGTTATGCGTTAATGGGTGACAGATAATAATTAAGGCTCACACTAAGATTTAAATTTTTAAATCCCAATAGAGAGAGAAACATTTGTAATCTACATAAAAGCATGATTTAATTATCCAATGTTCTACCTTACCATCTAGTTTCCCCTGTATTCTTCGAAATAGTACATAAGTTGCTCCCGTAAATGTTTAATTTGAAGTAAATAGTGTTGGTGTCACACCGTTTCATAAAAGGTACTGTTCTTAAAGTATATTGTTCCTAAAGGGTACTGCTCATAAAGGGTACAGTTCACAAAGGGTACTGTTCCTAAAGGCTCATAAAGGGTAGTGTTCATAAAGTTCGTTCTGTTTATTTGGTTGACTTTTCAATTGATACTTTCCACTAAAAACCTTATACTGTACAGAATAAATTATTATTTATTATTAAAATGGATATTTGAAAACAATAAGTTGAAATAAAAAAAAATGTGTCCTTTAAAAAAAAGGGTATAAATGTCATTAGAGATTTTTAAAAGATCATTTATAAAATTAAAACAAGGAATACATACATACATACATACATACATATATATATATATATATATATATATATATATATATATATAATATAAAATCGATTCTCCCCGTCGGGTTCGACGTATGAGGGTCAAGCAAATCAATTTCCAGGAAACTGACAGCTCGATACCGGCACATGAGATTCGATTATAGTGGTAAAGGCTTCGTGCAGGACCATCCACCCAAGGCTATAGAACCCAGTCTGTCCTGCTAATTAACCCATAGCTGGAGGGAGAAGAAGAGGATTCACACCTTTCCCAAGGGTATTAGCACGTAAGTGAATGTAATGGATTCAACCTGGATTCGAACTTGGCTCTGCGATTCCACAATCCAAGCCGATATCCATTACCTTTGAGGAGCGTGGAACCGCCTCTTAATTGCTGGTGTTCTCAGCTCCACCCTGACCCGGGGTGGTAGCACCTGTTGGGGTCGCAGCTATGGGCAGATGATTGACCCCCAAACTAGGGTTAAAGCACTATGAAAGTGTGAAGATAGGTTTTAATACCAGAAATACTTTGTAAAAAATTTTACCAAAACATTATTACCAGCAATACATTATTAACAAGCAATAAATTATTACAAGCAATAAATTATTACCAGCAATACATTATTACCAGTTCTATATTTTGGGAAAAAATTACCTGCTATACATTTTTTGAAAAAATATTACCAACACTAAAAATGATGGCGGCATTAAATAACCCATTGAGGTTGATATGCCGTAAACCAAACCAAGCAAACAATATATATATATATATATATATATATATATATATATATATATATATATATATATTTCAATAAAGGTGCAATTAATTTACAAATTCATGAATTATTCATACAAAAAAACAAATACAAAGGTTAATGATTTAATTGGCGAGAAATCCATCTTCGCGAACAATTCAAATAATATACAAAAACCCCCGAACCTGTTTATGCATGAAAAGATCCTTGTTTTATAAATTTCAGTTGCATAAGTTCTTATTATTTTTACAAGCTTTCGTCTGTTCCTACAGACATCCTCAGGTATGGAATAGATTTTGTTCTTGTTTTTACTCTCAGTAATAAGAGGACAACGTTGTTGACAAAATCTATTCCATGCCTGAGGATGTCTGTAGGAACAGACGAAAGCTTATAAAAATAATAAGAACTTATGCAACTGAAACAAAACACACTTCACGTCGGCGAAACACGTCGTATACAAGCTTTTACACACACACGCACACACACACAAACGCGCGCGCGCGCACACACACACACACACACACACATAATGATGGTTTAGAAATAAAATTACATTAAAAATATATATATATTAAGTATTATTACATTAATATATATATATATATATATATTAAGTATTATAATAAAAAGAAATTTTAAAACTCTCCCTTCCCAATCTGAACTCAACTATGTCTCTCACACCATCCCTCACTACCTTCTATGTCAACTTATATATGCTTAATACTGCCCATCAAAAGTGTAAACTTTAATTTCATTTTTCGTTTCACCTTTTGAATGTGATGTATGAAGCCTCTGGTGAAATAAATTATTACACTCGAGCCTTAAAGTGGTCTGTTTTTTTTGTTTTTTTTAATTAAATTATTCGCACTGAATTAATATTGAGCTCTCAGGATTTCATCCTCCTTGGGATTATCCATACGGATTACTAAGATTTTCGTTACTTATATATATATATATATATATATATATATATATATATATATATATATATATATATATGTATGTATTTTTTTAATTTACACATTTGTGGCTATTGCAATCAACTCAAAGCGATCCACTCGATCAACCCGCTGACCCTGGAAAAAGATACAGAAATTTGAAAACCAGAACCACGTGAAGACACTGAAATGGAGAATGGAAAAAAGGAACATATCAATTATCACAGGTGTTCTCATTTTGCAAAATTGATACCTGTCATCCGAAAAAATCTAAGGTGTGTCATTGTTTGCGACGGAGTTTCTATTGAAACTCCGTCCTTGTAAGTCGAATACTTCCTGTAAGAAAATCGAGTAGAGGTATCATTTAAAATCATTTTCTTATTAAAGAAGGACTTGAAGTAACAGCGACGTCGTTCAATCGAAGGATACGGAAAATACTATGGACGACTAACCCTCCCATCCCAACAACGGGAAAATTTAACGAAAATTAGAATTAAACAGAAACAGGCTTACAATTCGAAAGAGTCTAAATTTCTAGGGCACATAACGAGGAAAGACGGCATGGAAAATATAATGCTCACAGGATATACTGAGGGTAAAAGGTGAATACAAATAAACAGGGACTAATAACCTTACGATTTTTTGTAAATGAATTACAGAAAAAAAAAGACAGATAGAGAGGGTAAAAGTCAAAAAGTTACTTGCAGGAACATTACAGAAAAAAGAGAGGAAGTTGTGAAGAGCCGTAATCGCCCAAGGCCTGTTATCATCACAGAAATAGAAACCTTAGGAATCTTATTTTTTTGAGAGTCAGAAAACAAATGATAATAATTTTTTTTTATCGACGCATTGCGTCTATATTTCTGAGATGAGGCATTGTAATTATTTACACTATTCAGATTGTTCGGACTAATCTAAGTTGCCATATTCACGACGTTTCGGCCGTTTTACACTCCGGCTTTCTTCAGATGATTCTAGCTTCGAACTGAACCCTTTATTTCGCCCACCGGGGTAGATTGTTCTAGTTCTACGTGTCATGCCTCTTCCGAGTGTCTCAGTATCAGTTATCTCCCTTTAACTCAACTCTCCAAGTTTTTGTACACCTCAGCTGGGGCTAGGTATTGAACTCAAAACTCTTTACGTCAAGTGAACGGCCGAAACGTCCTGAATATGGCAACGAAGATAATGATAACAGTCCAAACAATGTAAAAAAAAATATATATATATATATATATATATATATAGATATATATATATATTCGCCATAAAGCTATTATCACACACAATTGCAACTATGCTCTCCTGTGAAGTTTGTAAATCTTCTGTTTGATCCCAGTCGCACAGCGAGTTATAGGCTCTCACTCTGGCCAGTACAAAATGGCTGAATGAGTGAACCTTGTAAAAAAAATGAGATATCTATCTATCTATATATATATATATATATATATATATATATATATATCGGATCGAAAACAATCTACCACTGTCTATCAGATAAATGATTCAATTCGAATTTCCCTGTTGTAATAATAACGAGGACTCCGAACGTTTATATATATATATATATATATATATATATATATATATGAATATAAAGTAAACATTGAAGTCAACACTTAGAGGCGACAGGCTGTTTCATGCTAGACGCAATCGTCAGACCACAACGATTCTGTCTAGTATGAAGCAGCATGAAACAGCCTGTTGCCTTTAAGTGTTGACTTCAATGTTCACTTTTGTATTTACACACGCTCTATCTCTGATATTGAGCACTTTATCCCATAAATATAGCACACCTTAAGAGTATATTTCTTCATATATATATATATATATATATATATATATATATATATATATATGTATGTATGTATTAGTCGTTTTAATGTTAAAAAATTATATGAATGTATCGCACACCTTCTCTCCGATCCTGAAAAGGAAAGTAGTGAATGTTAAAAAATTCTGTCTTTATACCCAAGTCTGGCACTTCATCTTACAAGAGGTCGTATCTACCAGGTTTCAGGATGCGTCTTGTAATAGTGGTGCCTATCTAAAAAATGTCTCTCTGTACAGACGGGACTCGGTTGATTGACTGTTGAAGGTCTCATGACCAGCGATGCGCGGCACATTACTAATTGGGCAAGAGGAAGAAAATTAAACCCTAAAACATTCCCCTAATATACACAGAGAATAAAAAAGAAAGACTGTAACAATTGTATGGTTAAATACAGAAAAGAATAGTCACAATAGAAGGTGTTTGAAAGAATTAACCTGCTGACCTGAACACGTCACGATTTGTATCCATTCATTAGGAACTAGTTTCGGGAAATACGTCCAATCAGCCAAGGATAATCTAAAAAGACGGGTTCCTGCCTGTCTAAAGAAACACTTGTAGGAGTATTGTTTATAGGCAGGGTACCTCTTAATACGAGAAAGTCCTTTATAATGAGATTGTAGAACATGAGGATCACGCGTGAAGTCATCAGTGTAATGTTTTCAATGTTTAGGATCATAAATCTTTTTTATGACCGCAAACAAATGGATGATATGCCAACTAGGCCATTCTGCCTAAAAACTAGTCCACGAATGTATTTTACTCCAACACATCTAATATTTTAATGTATATTATTATTGAGCAATCGTCCATATATATATATATATATATATATATATATATATGCGCGTGGCCGAATGGTTAGAACGTTATATATATATATATATATATATATATATATATATATATATATATATATATATGTGTTTTTAGGCAGCAATCCTTCATTTATGTATGTTTCATTAAAACGATAGACAAGGTACTATTATTAATCTTTTTATTTAATTTTCTTGTGTTTCTTTTGGGGAACAGAGTGTGTAGAAACTATGCAACGTTCTATAATCCCGAGCGATTTCGGCTATACTTTTAGCCATTATCAAGGACGATTTTATTTAATCAGTTTAATTGAGTGTGTGCGTTGTGTACACACTCAATTAAACTGAATAAACAAAATCATCCTTGATAATGGCTAAAAGTATAGCCGAAAGCGCTCGGGATTATAGAACATTTGGACAATTTCTACACTGTGTCTCAAAAAGAAAACACAACACAACGTAGCTGTGCTAGCACGAAGTCACAAGTCATCGTGACCGAGGGTTTCAGTGTGCTGGCCTTGTTCAGATTGTTGATCACGTTAGAAACTGTAACTAAGGTCTGCTGAGCATAATTGCAGTATAAAACACAGATTGGCTCTGTGGATGATGAACAAACATAAATGTGCCTGAACGAGCGTCTGCAATAGGGATTGGCTAGATGCCCTAGTAAACGGGTATCCTAGAGTACGAGTGACCAACTATTATATATATATATACATACATATATATATATATATATATATATATATATATATATATATATATATATATATATATATAACTAGTTAAGGCCAGTGGCCATTTGCTGACTATAAATACCAAATACCTTAACTATTCACGATCAGTCTATTTTTAGCACTTGTGTGGCACCTTTAAATAACGGCGGGTGTGCGACCGGGATCAAACAGAAGATTTTCATACTGACAGGAGAGCATAGTTGCAATTGTGTGTGATAATAGAACGCGGGAACAACGAAGCTCGAGTTATATTAGTGACATAGGGGGTTAAAATTAAACATAATGTACACGAGTCACACGGAGACTGCTTCTTCCAAGCAGTACGTCTCCTTCGGGAAAAGGTAGGTTTAATCTCTGGCGCCTGAGGTAACCCCAAAGAGGTAACAACAGGACTTGTTCAGTTGTTAGCCCTCGTCGCATATTAGAGTGGGCGTACGGGCCGATATCTACACACCTGTTTAATTCATTGTGGGGAAAATTGTGAAAATAGCTTACCTCGGAAACGCGTGCGCATCTGTGCAGTGTGCAAACTCCGGTCCTCCCAACGGTAAAAGGAACCAAAATGGCGGCGCTTATATTTTATGCCGGGTGGTCTCGGTTAGTTAACGCGAAATCTCGTTGTCTCGTCATTCGCATGCAAATCGTGGTCGGTCCTCGGCTGTATAAAGCAGGCTCGTTTTGCTGTTTGGGATCAGAGAGCTTTCGCCTCGTGAGAGGGGCATTACACCCGTCTAGGCTTCTCACTACTTACATAGTATACCCACCCCCAGGTTTTGTGGATAATTGCGACGAAGTTGTGGAAATTGCCTTGATTTGATAAGTTTTTGCCTTATTTGATTTAGTTTGCTAAAAACTTGTTTGAATTTTTCAGTTGTTCTTTTCAGTTTATTTCATTTTCATTTGTGCGCTTATTTTTCTTTCTGTTTAATTTTTCTTTTTCTTTTTGTTTGTTTTCATTTTTTGTTTTTTTTTGTTTGTTTGTTTTTATTTTTTATACCTGTACTCGTTTTGATTTTTGTTTTTTACCCTTTTGTGTGGAAATGAACAAAAAATAAGTGGATAAAGACAGTCAGTATTTATTCAGCCGTGGTGGTTTTTTCCACCATGGCTGAAGATCCATTCACCGCCGGTGAATATACAAAAATAAGTCACCGGAGAAAAAAAAGTGCCTGGCTAGAGAATAGTCCAAAAAAAGACCCCGCATACTATGTGGAACAATCCAAGGAGTATGAGAAATTCATAAAAGGGAATGAATTATTACCATTCCCGAAGCTCGGGATGCCATTACTGCAAGAACAATTTCCCTGCTGACCTCTGACGTAAAAAGTCGCAAATTAATTGGGGTCTGCAGGGAAGCCATGGAAGAGGCAATTAAGAGCCTACGTATTGCACCCCAAATTTTGGCCAGAAGGACCAATGCGATGTGGGACATATTGCTGGCCACTGAGCAGGAAGCGAAGGCGCTCGCCGGCAAAATACTAAAATACAGCGAAACTCAGAATTCAGACAGAGTACATGGGTACCCGTCGCACTAAAATAACAGTGCACGGAGTGCCTGTGGATATCTGTGAAGACAGAATGGGGCGTTCTTCACAAAGTATGGGCCGGTGGACAGAAGTCGATTCTGTAAAGAGCAAGGGCTGGAATAGCGACCGGAGATATGGTCCTATACGTGACCTTGAATCGGGAGACCTTTACAGACGTCCCAAACACCTTAACGTACCGAAATAGACGGATGCTGGTGGTGGTTGAGGGGCGCAAGCCGTACTGTTGGACTTGTGGCGTGCTGGGGCACATGTCGAAGGAGTGCCCCGCAAAGAAGTCGCAGGCTCCACCCAAACCAGTGGCACCAACAGCAGCGGAAACGACAGCAACAGCAGCAGCAACGAAGGAGGCCCCAGAAGGAGAATGGAAGAAGGTGAAGGGGCGGAAAGCTGAAGAAGCACCCACTACCTCTGGACGAAATGAGAGGTCTCCCCAAAAGCAGCGTCAGGAGCAGCAATCAAAGGGGGAGAAGAGGCTTCCCCCGAAACAACAGCAGCAGACTCAAAAGGAGCAGAAAAAGGCACAGCAGCAGCCAGAATCACAACAGGATCTGCAAAAACAAGTACAGCAAAAACCACAGCAAAGGCAGCAGCAGCGCCAACAGAAACATGAAAAGCAGCAACAGGAGCAACAAGTACAGCAGCAGCAGAAACAGGGTGAAAAAGACGAGAATCAGCAGCAGCAAGCCGAAGCGGAAATGGAGGTCGAGATCATGCCTCCCCCTCGCGCTTCATCTCTGAAAAGATCCAGAGAGGAAGACGAGGAAACAAGTCAACCTGAAGAAAAGAAGGCCAGTCAAAGTGAGGAGGAAAAGAATACGAGCAGAGGCCGGGCCACATCCGTACCGGCATCACCAACGAATCAGCCAGACCCAGGAGCTTCCCTTCCTCACCAACTCGAGCTCCATCCCCCACCCCCTCCACTTCCCCTGCTAGTTTAGCATCCACTCCCCCCGACTGTTCTACTTCTTCCCCTCCCCACCGTGTCAAGGAAAAGAAAAAGAAGAGGAGAGTGTTCCCGGAGTCAGAGAATATCTGTAAGATAGACGGGGAGCAGGTGAATAAAAACATTTCTAATCAGAGGAAGAAATCTTTACTTGCTCTGTTACTGAAATTAGATAAAGTAGATGGGAAAACGGTTGAGGACCCGAGAAACTTTCCTGAGGCACCCGGGGTGGTCACATGTGTCAGAGACACAGGTAAATACCTGAAACTGTGGGATCACCTGTTTGAAGCCAGGAGGCTTTCCCGAAAATCAGAATGTTCTGTATGGACGATCCATATGTTAAAAAGTTCAGACAATTTTGTGCGGGGAGGGTCCCTGTTATACTCCATCCCGCTCTATATAGGTGTGTTAAATTAACATACCCCTCGGACGTTGGCGGAATAGTCCTGGATGGACGGATGACGTCGGATCTGGGTATAGGGAGCCTGGGACATTCCGTCGGGGTCCTTACCGCTGCAGATTTCCGCCCCGTATGTGGATAAGGTTTTTGCACTAATTCTTTTCTTTATTTGCAGGCCTAGAAGATGTCAATTAAGATAGCTACATTGAATGTGAGGGGCTTAAGGGATCGAGGTAAGGCTGCCCGCCTGCTCCGGGACCTTCTATCCCTGGATGTGGATGTTGCCGCGATCGAAGAGACCCACTTTGTTTGCAGTGCCGATGCGTGTGTGCTGGAAGACGACTTTGTTGTTTATTCAGCATATGGGGATCGGTTAGCCAGAGGAGTTTCTTTGCTTGTCAGACGGACTCTTGATGCGAAGGTGGACCTTGTGCATACCGATGCCGAGGGCCGGTTGATCGTGGCCGATATTGCCGTGAAAAGTGGTTCGTTCCGAGTCGTTGCGGTTTATGCGCCCAATGACCAGGAGGAGCGGGTCTCGTTTTTCGGCAGTTGGGGCCGTTCCTAGTGGATTCAACGCGCCTAGTTTTAATGGGGGACTGAATGCCATCCTGGACCCCAAGTTAGACAGGGGCGGGTGCTAGTGGGAAGGGACGATCGTAGCCTGGTTGATCTGATCGACGATTATGGTCTGGTCGATAGATACCGGGTCGATCATCCTGGGGAAAATGTGGACGTGGGCTTTAGTTGGCCTTCTGACAAGGTGGTTAGCTACCTTGACAGAATGTTAGTTAGAAGAGCCGACATAGATCTACTGGATTGCCCTACGTTCCACTGGGTAGGCTACGCGGACCACAAACTTGTTTGTGCCCGTGTGGCGTTAGACCATAGGCCTAGAATGGCTGGCTACTGGAAGTTCAATCTGTCTTTGCTGGACAGGAGGGACTTCCAGGAACAGCTAACTAGATTAGTGCAGCGGGAGCTAGTAGGGGCGGTTATCGGGAATAGGTGGTGGGAGCGACTTAAGTGTAGGATTAGGTCTTTCACCACTGATTTCAGCAAACGGCTCGCTCTAGATAGAGCTGAAAAGGTGAAGACACTTAAAGCTAGTTACACCCGGGCGGTGGCTGGGGGATCCCCAGAGATAGCCTTAGCTAGGGCGGCCCTGGATCGTTTGAATAGCGAGCGGTACATGGGCCAGGTAATTGAACATAAGTTAAGCAAGATGTCTTCCGAAGCCGTGAATTTGGGCGCAGATCTGCGCAGGGAAGAGGTCCGTCGAGGTGGCGATCGTTACATTCGTGAAGTCGAGTCCCCGGAGGGGCATACTCTTCGGGCCACTGACGGCATGTGCGAGGCGTTTCGGCGCCATTTCGAGAGCCGGTTTACCAAGGAGCCTGGTCTCCGTGAGGAGGAGTTTCGTAGCTATTTGGCTGACTTTCCTCGGCTTTCGCCGACTGAAGCGGCTAGCTGCGAGGGCGAAGTCTACGCGGTATTGAAGAAGGTCGGCAGAGGCAAGTCGCCCGGTCTGGATGGTTTGCCCTATGAATTGTACCTGAGGCTGTCGCACATCTTTGTTCCGATTTTGACCGCAGTGTTCAACAACTGGTTTCGGTCGGGGTCCATCCCCGATCGGATCACCAGGGTGTGATCACTCTGTTGAAAAAGGGCAAAGGTGGTGGGGGAAGCTAGACGATTACAGACCCATAACTCTGCTAAACACAGAGTTAAAGATTATGGCCAAGATCCTGCAGGAGCGTTTGCAGTCAGTTGCCGAGACTCCGTTGGGACCTGAGCAGACTTGTTCTGTGAGGGCCGAACAATTCAAAGCAACCTGCATCTGATCCGCACGATTATAGAGGGTGTAAAGACGACGAAGAAGCCGCGCTGATCAATTTGGATCAGTCCAAGGCATTTGATAGGGTTGACCATCGCTACCTTGCTACTGTCCTGCAGGCCGCTGGATTCGCACCCAACTTCTGCCGCTGGATTAGCCTCCTGTATCGCTCCCCAGCGCTGTGGTACAGGTGAACGGAAGGTTGTCGGACGCGTTCGTGCTGTCTAGGTCGGTTCGTCAGGGTTGTCCGCTGTCGCCTCTCCTTTATGCTTTGGCGTTGGAGCCTCTCCTTCGCCGGCTAAAGGACGAGACCGGCAGTCCGGCCCTACGTGGAATCGCCGTCCCTGGAGGGTCTCGAGCCAGGGTTTCCGCGTACGCCGATGACGTATCTGCTTTTCGTGTCGTCCCGCAGCGACATTGAGGCGGTACAGAAGGCGCTTGATCGGTACGAGAAGGTGACAGGGGCCAAGATAAACCGCGACAAGTCGTCCGGCTTGCGGTTAGGTGCCTGGAAGGGGGTCGCTCTTCCGGGCCGCTTCGGTTGGACGGACGGTCCTGTCCGCATTCTTGGAGTGTGGTTTGGGCCCGACCTCCAGCTGGAGAAGAATTGGTCTGAAGTACGAGCAAAGGTCGATTCTGCCGGTCAGACTTGGAATCGACGGAGGTTGTCCGTGAAGGGCAGGGCGGAGGTGTGTGTTACATACATTTTCCCCCTGATTCTTTATCGATTGTCCGTACTTCCTCTCTGTAAAGACCACAAGAAGGCGCTCGAGCGATCGCTATCCTCCATTTTATGGAGGGGACGCGGGAACAGGGTCGACAGACGAGTCTGCACTAAACGTCCGTGTCATGTGGGGCTGGGAATGCCGCACCTGTTGAGTCACATCCGTGCCTCTAGGTTGGCTTTCCTACGCCGCGCATTGACTAGAGGAGATCCGATTCTGGAGGGGATTGTTAGGGATGCCTTCCCTAGCCTTACCATCAGTCCCCCCATCTCGCGGGTTGAGCGCCGTTGTAAACCCCGGGATGAATCGGAGTTCCTTCGCGAGTGTCGGTCCGCCTTGAGGGCCATTCCCCGGTCTAGTGACCTTTCTCGGCCTAGGAAGTTCTTCTATCGTGGATTAGTGGAGGGTCGCGCCAAGGATTCACTACGTGATACGCTCGGCTTGTCGGAGGAGGAGTATCGCTCCTATTGGTCTTGGGCGCCAGCGGCGGATTACCTCAGTAACCCTGAGTTTTCGCTTACCTGGCGATTGGCTCGGAATCGGCTGCCTCTCAATGACAACGCTTTCATATGGGGTTTGGCGGATTTGCCAGACTGTGAACGGTGTGGTCTTGGCTTAGAAGAAACGGCTTCGCACGCCTTCTACCATTGCTCCCGGGTCCGCCCCTTATGGGACCATGTCGGCGAGCTGACGGCTCGTCTCGCTCCCGAACAGCTTGTGCTCATTGATCGCGCATACGCGTGTGACAATGTGTTGCCCCCGTATTCCGGGGTGAAACGAATGGTGTTTCTGACGCTGATGGCCACGGCTAGAATGGTGATTTGGACGACGCGAATGGAGGAAGTCTTGCGGGGCGACCGTCTTTCTTATCAGCATCTAATCCAATTCTTTGAGCATCAGCGCAAGATGAAGATTGGATCTGATAGAAAACGATTGCATTCGACAGTCTTTAGCGAAAGGTGGGTAAAAGAGGCGAGCTTGGTTCGTGTGACCGGGCAGAATACAGTGGCCTCTCTGTTTTGAGGGTTGGACGGTCCCTACTAACATTTGTTATGTTTAGTTTGTATTTTGTGTTTAGATTTATTTATTGTTGGGTCCATCTCCCTCCCCTTGCATTCTATCATGGTTGAAATTTTTATGTATAGCATTTATGTATCATCATATTTTTATGGATTGGGGCGCGTTTTGGTAGGTTCCCTTGGAGTGGATGTGGTATTATGGTGGTTGAAGGATTGAACGGTGATGGATGAGTTCTTGTGGTGAATGAGTAAATTGTAATGTATGAATGGGTCGTGAGTCAGATTAGCTAGGTATAAGATAGTTAGTGTTGACCAGCCATTCCTCCTCCCCTTTCCGGCCTTGTGCCACAATTGTAACTCTTGTTGCAATAAATCTTGAGAGCTTTCGGCTCGTGAGAAGGTTGGACGTGCGACACCGGGGGTTTTTGGTCACCCCCCCTCCTCACGGTTTCTTTGTTCCTACCTGCTATCATCAGTTGAGTTGTTGCGTTACCTCCCACATTCATAAATTAGATACAATAACAGATTAACAAGATTCATTACTGTAGTTCTTATTAAACAGAATTAAAGATTACCGACAACAGCTTATAATTAATTAGAATAATTATAATAAAATAGATTAGGCTAGTTCTGGGACAGAAGATTTATTTTTATTGTAGATCTTCGTAATCTCAACATATGATTTTTCCTTCCACTTTTAAATTGGGAATATTCACCATTTTTTTAATGCTTTCAACCCCCAGCAAGGCAACAAATCTACTAAGATGCACGGGGTACTGTGTATGAAAGAATATAAGGAAAAGAAAAATTTCATTAAAAAGCCAGAACACATAGCCCCCATAGATAAAAGCATTAATTGGATTCAGTGACTTGACCCAAAGAGTTGTGAGGTCAATACCTGGCTACTGCAGTGAGGAACAAAATCTTGGAGTGTTGAGTTAAAGCGAGATAACTGAGACATCCGGGGGAGGCGGAACTAGAACAATCTACCCGGGCGCACGAAGTAAAGATTTCAGTTCGAAATTCCAATCACCTGAAGAAGGCCGGAACGTACAACGGCCGAAACGTCGTGAATAGGGCAACTTAGATTAGGGCAACAGACCGAACAATGTAAATAAGGAGCGAGAACAATAAAAGAACAGGGATTAAGAAGACAGAAGATAACGATTGGCATGTACATTTTTGAACATCAAACTTGACTGGGAAGTAAAAAAACCAGAAGAGAGTTCCAGAAGCGGAATATGTCAAAGAGAATCCACTAAGTGTTTTCTCTAAGTGAGAATCTGCAATGTTATTGGTCCTGACCTGGCATCTCGGATTTATTGCCTTTCTCACCGCCGTAATGTAGCTTCCCTGTGTCATTTCTATAAATATTTTATGGTAATTGTTCTGATGAACCGTCCTCTTTGGTAACCTACAATTTATGAATTTGAGCGCAGTACTATATTGGCGGCTAGGTTTCATCATTTTCCAGTTGAAAATGTAAATGTAACCGTAAGTTCTATGATAGCAGTTTCTTCACTCGCATTTCTCTCGAGAATATCCACTGCAGCGCCCTTGTGCCAGACATAGTTCTGCTTAGTCGTGTTCAGAATGCTTGTCTTGAAATATTTCAGTTTTATATTCACTAGTGCTCCATTAATGCCGCCTTGTGCCAGGATACGTTAATCTGTTAAAAGGACTTTAAGTTTTTGCCAATTAACAGGATTAGCTGCGTTTATTTTTTATTTAAAAGTATTCTTTTAATTTCTGAATGATTTCTGTTGTCGTTCGTCAGGTAAATTACCTTGCATCATCCAGCAACTGACACCTGACTGGGTATAAAAGCAGTATCAAGTACATGGGAATGCTTTCACGCCCACGACTCTGGGCAAACAATAATGTATTTGTGCTCTCTCTCTCTCTCTCTCTCTCTCTCTCTCTCTCTCTCTCTCTCTCTCTACTTTAAGAATAGAAAGCATTGCGGGTGGTGAGAGGTTTTGAATCAACAGAACCGGTGAATCAATAATAAACAATACATTATTCATGGGAAGGTTTTCCTCACACTGATTTTCGTTGGACAGTTGACAATTCAAATGAATATAAAGGGTTCGATATTTGTATTGGAAGTATTTATAGGTTCAGTGGTCAGACCAAATGATTGGCTTTACACTGTTTATTTCATTTGTTTAACGAAAAATTTTCTCGCATTATTTTTATAATTTTTGTTTATTTATATAAATTCATAGCATGCGTTGTTGACATAAAAAGTATTTTTCTAGTGTTTTATGATCTTATACCAACTTTCTTTGTTTAATACTTCTTTAGTATTATACAAAAAATATTGGTTATATAATCTTGCCATTGGTCATATGATCTTGTCATAAAATCATGGTATTAAATCTTGGAAAACCCATTAAGCTTTCTATGACTTTACGCCAAAAAAAATGTGTAACTTTATTTGTATTTGCGATAGAAATAATTTTTAAAAAGGATTAGAAAGAAATAAATCTATATTTTTTAAGTTTTTATCGACATTTTATTTAAGCTTCCACATGTTCTCCATCATTAGAAATACAAAGGGTAATACGATTTTGCAGTTCACGAAAAATATTTGCCAACTGATTTACAGTAATGCCAGAAACCACATTAGTTATTTTAGCTTTCAAATCTTCTAATGAACTAGTTTTGATTGCATATACAATTGTTTTCACATGTCCCCATAAAAAAATCTAATGGAGTCAAATATGGCGACCGTGGAGGCCAATAAAATGGTTCACACCTTCCGATCCATCCGTTAGAAAATTCCTGATTTAGAAATTCTCTAACGCGCAGATCAAAGTGACAAGGAACTCCATCTTGTTGAAACACTGCATTATAACATTTTTACAGATTATTTCTATCGCAAATACAAATAAAAGTTATAAATTTTTTAAAGTGCACACGAACTTTATGGACACCAGTATTTGATATTTTATGTTATTTTAACTTCATGTTTCTTTTGCTATGACTCGTTATTAGAAGTGGACGCGCATTAAGTATAATTGTAACGGTATCTGCAACAGTTTCCTATCAAGCTAAAGATGTTGGAAAAATGGTCGATTTCTTGCACCGTTCTAGAATATACCAGACTCTTCCTGGCAAACTCTACAAGAGTGAGATCAAACCTAAAATGGAGAACTACTGCCATATCTGGGTTGGCGCTGCTTAATCCTCACTTTTCAGCATTAACCGGTTCAAAAGAGTTTACGCGGACTTATGGGTGATGAATTACTCCGTGTAACACAATTTTTGTCTTTGAATAGTAAGTGTTATTTCCTATTTGCTTATGCCTAAAAAGTATGAAGAATGGCAAATATTTCCTTCAAAAGTTGCTTTTGTGGTCAAGATAATAATATTTCTGAAATTGACCTATTCCTTTATCCACTGTGCCATGTGTCCTCGAGGCGTTAGTTAAATCCAGTGACAGAACCCAAAGAAGATGAGTTCAATACCCGGTTAAGGCAGTGGAGAACTTGGAGAAAGGAATTAACAGGAGATAACTGATAACTAAGATCCATTAAACATGGCACGTGGAACTAGAACAGTCTACTCCAGTGAGCGAAATAAAGGATTCAGTTCCAGATTCCAACCACCTGAAGAAGGACGGAGCGTACAACGGTCGAAACATTGTAATAAATATGGCGATGAGGATAATAGTCCGAATAATGTATATAGTGTACATCTCAGAAATATAGGCAAAAACGACATATGATTCAAAAGTACTATTTATTTATTCTATGATTAAACAAGAGAGACCACAAAAAAACTTTAGAAGAGAATAGTTTCTCGCGATTTACACCTTTACTGTAAAAAAAAAAACAAATATGGTCACCCATCTACATACTAGACTACAAAAGTGTTTACGCGGACTTGTGGGTGATAAAACAATGTCCACCCTTTCTCAAAAATGAATGTTTGTTAGCCTACCGCTATTGTATCACTATTTTCATGGCAAAATTTTCTATTGGATTCAGGTCGGGGCTCTGGGCTGGCCATTTCATTATGGAGATTCCTTCTTCTTCAAATAAAGCCATATTCTTCTGAGCCTTGTGGCAAGGTTCATTGTTCTGCACGACAAGATTATGGTGTAATCTTGGTACCACATGCTGCTGAAGAAGCCTTTTGTAAATCTCAGCATTGATATTGCCATGTACGCGGATGATAGGGCCACCAACTCCTACAGATGAAATCATTCCCCACACCATCACAATGCCGCCATCAAACTTAACGGTTTTCTTAACACATTGAGAGGACAGTCTTCGCCTGTTCTCTCGCATACTCTAGGCGTGCCCTTTGGTTTCACTTTGAAATGAGAGGCTTCGAAGCTGTCCAAAGGTCCAAACAAGCCACATTCATTAGTTTCACTAGTTCAGAACTTCACAACTAGGACCCGCCATACTATATTCACAGAGTCGACTCATCCTCTTTCCCTTCGTATTCCATTTGTAAGGAGGAAGTTCCACTCAGACAGCTTCTTCTCCAGAAATGTTATTTCATGGAACCGGCTCCCGAAAGGATGCTTCCCCAATCACTTCGATCTTAACCTCTTCATGTCTAAGGTCGACACACATTCTCATAATATACACTTTTTATCTCATCCATTTACGCCCTTATAATAATCACCCTCTACATTGAGTAGCTCTTGGGCGTTGTATTGGATGAAGAGTAGTATATTAAAAAGCGCATTCTGATCATCTCCCCCAGTAATTTAAGATGGTGCATATTAGCATCGTCATCATCGTCATCATCATCATCCCCTTGACTTTTGTAATCGCAGTGGGGGATCCGAATGCAGGAGCCATATTGGATCTCCTCCACAACGGGTTATCAACTGCAGCCATCAGTAATTCTGGTATAGTCGTACTTGCCAATTGCTTGACATTATTCAACCATTTTTTGCATTGGCGTCCTCTCCTGCGTTCACTTTCGACGGTGCCTTGCATGATGGTCTTCCACAGGCTGTCGTGACTTGTAACGTGTCCAAAACTCGCCATTTTTCTCAATTTGAGATTTGTGAGAATAGGTTCCTGATGGCTCACAAAACTTTCAACCCTTTTCTGCACATTGGTTTTATGTTCCCAATGCAGATGCCAAGATGTTTTCTCGTGCATTTGTTCTCAAACGCTTGTATACTTCTCTCTGTTTCTGCAAAGGTAAAAATGAACACGTTTTTCGAAAATATTGTTCTTTTTTGGCGATCACGTCATTTGATGGCAATGACTGATACAGTGATTGAGACTGTGCGTGTGTGTGTGTGTGTGTGTGTGTGTGTGTGTGTGCGTGTGTGTGTGTGTGTGTGTGTGTGTGTGTGTGTGTGTGTGTGTGTGTGTGTGTGTGTGTGTGTGTGTGTGTGTGTGTGTGTGTGTGTGTGTGTGTGTGTGTGTGGCGGTGCGGAGGGTGTAAATGCGCTGCCAGTTTTATAATCAAGAACAGACGTGACAGTGTCTGAACCGCCATTACGATTCTTTCCTTTATCTTTGTCTTTTTCTCTCTTTTTTTTGGATTAGGGGTTGTCAGGATTATAATAAAAGTGACAACGGCGTTTTCCGGTGGGGAAATTGACAGACCAAATATAACAATAAGTGCTAGAGTGCAACTTCCTACGATTAAAATAAGACTCTTCATATGATTATAAAGAAACACACAACACACACTCTCTCTCTCTCTCTCTCTCTCTCTCTATATATATATATATATATATATATATATATATATATATATATATATATATATATATATATATATATGTATACCGGGTAAAAGCAGAATTGTGCAAATCGGGTAATAGTATAATTGTCAATCCCACAAAAATGTTAATAGCTAAAAAAAACACAAAAAAAACAATAAACTAATTGAGTTTCTTCCAGGTTTACATATCAGATGCTTAGCCACCTTGACACAATTTGTCGTAAGAATCACTGAAAAAACCTTTGAGTTATTCAGCTAAAAAGAGAGAAAGTTAAAATTGTTTTGTGTCAGACCCACTGTCTTCCCAAATGAACAATGGTGAGAGGAAAAAGATCATTCGTGCCTTCAGTAATGGTATCAACATTCATACTCTGACTTCTATCTTCAAAGTCCATTCAAGAAGCATCAAGAGAACAGTGAATAAGTTTAAAAAAGAGGGAACATTTAGAGAGGAAAACTGGATCAGGTAACAACAGAAAGAGGGATAATCATTTCAACTTAGTATATATATATATATATATATATATAACGGGTGTGACAGCAAAATTGTCCAAATCGTGTAACAGCGAAATTGTACAATTCTTAGATTAAGCTGTGAATCGTTGTATCTTAGAAATTATTAAAATTATTTTACTGGAATTCTCCGAGGTTTTTTATGACACTATTGGATTCTACTTTGAGCAATAAAAAATCGTGATGAAATCGATCATAAACGAAAATGACTTGTTCATCATTAATTAATGATAGATAAGGTTAGCAAGCTCATGAAAGATTGAAATAAAGTTCAAATATATATATATATATATATATATTTGAACTTTATTTCAATCCTTCACCAGCTTCTGATCCTCAATTGATTAATTAATGATGAACATATATATATATATATATATGTGTGTGTGTGTGTGAAAAGTGTATATAAATATAAATAAATATATATATGTATAATTATTTATATATTATATGCGCGGTACTTATTAGAAAGCGCTCAATATCAGAGATAGAGCTAACATATTTGGTTGGATAGATGTGAGTTTGTGACCCTGGATTTCACGCTTTAGCGATCGTCAGACAAACTGATTAATTTTTTTTTAAATTTGGGTTTATGTAGATTGCGTGTACTCGTGTTATTGTGGAAGTGGTGGGGGAAATTTCGTCGCTTATGTCATCGTACTAACGCAAACATCGATGTATGCAGACACATATACATACTTGGTCGTCCGTCGAGACTCATACATATATACACATATGTGGGCAGTTTCGGATATGACATATGTATGTATACGGGTGGTGTTGTGTTTATACGTACGCATTTGTATGTTGAAATGTTGAAATTTAAAGATTGGAAGTGTGGCGGAAATGTCTCGTGAATGTCTCGTGAATGTATACAGGGTTTGTGTAAAATAACCAGCTTTAAATATAGCAAATAAACCCCCATTTTTTTTTTCAAAAATTTAAAAATAAATATAAATAATAATTTTTACCTATCATAATTTTACACAAACCCCACCACACGTATTTACATACATGCGAGGAAATATTATTCAGCGGAAAAATAAATAATATGACATGTATACATTCACGAGACATTTCCGCCACACTCCCAATCTTTAAATTTCAACATTTCAACATACAAATGCATATGTATAGACACAACACCACCCGTATACATACATATGTACTTCTAGAAATACCAAAGTGGGGCATGACCCCCAAATTGGTTATTAGCCCCAGACATAAAATAACAGGTGCAAATATAGACAGAGTGTGAATCTCGGTATGTCCAGATCGAAGATTAAGCGTGAGATCGATAGGAAAACTGAATACGAAAAAGGAAACAGTGCAATAGATAAAAACACAATTTTCGAATGAGAAAAATTATGTTATGACGTCGTAAGTCCCTGTGATTTTTTTTTCAGTCGAAACGTCCCTGTGATTATTGGCTCTTTCCAGAATTCAAAAAAGTCCTTAAATGAAAAAAAAAAAAAAATTTGCTGGTATCCCTGACATCCATTAGCACCCCGAGGCGGTGTAATGGTTAACAAGCTAGAACAATTACGACTGAGTAGTGAGTTCGGTCCTCATTTGGTGCCAAATACTTTCGGTCTTGTGCCACATCTACACTATGCTTAGAAAATCATTTGGGCACCCCGAGCCGGTGTAATGGTTAACAAGCTTGTCTCGCTAGAACAATTACGACTGAGTAGTGAGTTTGGTCCTCACTGGGTGTCCCATAACTTCGGCCTTGTGCCACATCTAAACTATGCTTAGAAAATCATTTGGGCAAACTTGTGCCACATGTAAGCTACCCTCGGAAAATCACTATCCCTGACAGCCAGTAACACGTGACTACATTACTGAAAAGTATTCTGGGAAACGCGTTCCATGAATGTTTCCATTAATACCACCATCGTCTAACGAAGTTCGTAGCATCACAAAGGGAGCATTTTAAAGGCGACAGAATACAACGGTGGTCAGCTCAGCAAACTTTGCCTTCACAGGGTATTCCAGGAATTAAATTATCACACCTCGTACAAATAGATGAACAGACTTGAAAGAAGGAATATTTTAGGCAATGTTTAATGTTCGTGCATTTGCCTTGTACAATAGTTGTTTGTTGATACACAAGTGAACATTGACAAGAGTGTTGAAAATATTTGCCAATGAAGAACTTATTGTATCGCTTTTACTTTAAGCTTAACAATGAACAGTTGGAGTCTTTTCCAGACAAGTAATATGTGGATGTAATTGAGGGATAAAAACGCAGAAAAGATTTTTTTATAAGCATATCACCCCAAGCAAGGCGGGAGTGCCACTAGCACGCAAGGGGTTACAGAGAGTGAGAGCAAGAGTAAAGAGGAGTGTTCGACGAAAGGATAAAGAGAAGGACGGGGATCAGAATCAAGGCATCAGAAAATGTCGATTGACATTACATTTGAATATTTGAAGGGAGTTCCACAGACGGGAATTGCGAGATAAAGAAGCTGTTGGAGTAGTTTTGACAGTGAAAAGGTGGGACTGAGATGCTAACCTTGTAGCACGTTTAAATTCATGCAGTTTGGGAACTAGTGAAATTAGCTCGTCGAAGTAGTTACTGTGAAAATACTTACAGAAAAGACAGGGGGAAGCCACGGTGCGTACTAGATTTAGAGAGGATTAAAATAGAAAAATAATATGTCCAGATTATTTAACCAGTATAAAACTGAATTAAACACTGAAAACATATCAAAAGAGCAAGTTCTTTTGAAATTTGGTAGAACTTAATTTGACCCCTACTGAAACGTACACCCTTGTGCAAATTAATTGAAACAACCGCTTTAGTGTCCTTTCCTTCACCATACAGTCAGTTTTAGACCGACTGGAGTGACAGGGTGTAATATATTTCTATTTTTTCTTCAGACTAGGTCATCTGCAGTGATGTGCAGTGAAATGAATCTATTTTCGAGGTGTATGATGAAATTTCTTTGGCCTTGAAAAAAAATGGCGTCATCCGTGATTGCATCAGATTTTTATCACAGCCAGACACTACTCTCTCGACTGTCGATTAGTTGTCATATGACCAGTGTCTGCGATGGACGTTACTCCAAAGTAGCGTACGAAAATTGTAACGTTGAACAAACACACTGGCAAGCCTTACCAGTAAGCAAATCAAAGTACAATAGATTGACCCGGAAACTCTCCTGAGTTAAATCCAATCGAGAATCTGTGGTCAATCACAAAGGAACGACTTCGTGGAATGAACACACGAAGTACTAACATGTGCACTGTGTTATGTTTTATTGGAAAAAAACACACAAAAAGTAAATAATAAAGGAATTATTCTTTTTGTTACAACTAATTTGCATAAGGATGTATGTTTGAATGGCAAATAGTTTTGAAGTAAAATTTACCAGTTGAACGCTGAGAAGATGAATGGAGAGCCGATACCTTGTCTACTGGCAAAGCGTACGAAAACTGAGGCTATTTAAGAGGCTCCAAGAAGAGATGTTTGTAATAAATGTGTATCTTAATTTTGATTGGCTGAATTTTCCCTTTGGATTACTATTTTTAATTTTTATTACTTATTTCATAACTATTAAATAATTATTACTTATTTATTATGATATATTGTAATATTACTTATTTATTATAATATATTATAACTTTTGCAAAGTTCCATAAGGCTTAAATCAATTTTTTTTCTTAGTTTTTATTGTCTTAAAAACATTTTTTTTATTTTCAGCAGAGTTTTTTTTACTTAACTATAAATTAAATATTACTTACTTTATTCATATATATTATAATCGAAACTTTTTAAATACTTTTCTTTTCTTTCTTTTTTCAGACTCCCAGAAGGCCTGATTGAAATTAATTTTTGTCTTAATTTTGATTTAAAATCTCTCTCCCACATCACCGCCATTTTTACGCCAATTTTGAATTGCTTGGATCCAGTCTAAATGACAAAAATATTTCTGCTATTCGAGTCGTGACGGCTCGCTAATCCAGTGACCTGGAAAAATTCGCAGGAAAAAATATTATGGAAGATAAATTATAAGATACGCTTTGTTAAACAAGAGGAAATATAATAATTTCGGCTTTTGTGTAAGAAGAAGTAATACATATAATATTCCCATTGAGTATATTTAAAAGTATTTAAAATATAAGAAATTAGGAATAAAGTCATATTTGTAGTAAAGAAATTTGTAGTAAAGAAATAAGTAATATTGAATAAATTAGTTTATTAGAACAAATAATTTTTGGTTGTATATAATATGCTTACATTTCCGATTAGAGTACACTTCATACTATCTACACTATTTACATTATTCGGACTATTGTCTTCATCTTTGTTGACATATTTATCACAACGTTTCTGCCGTTGTACGCTCCGACCTTCTTCAGGTGGTTGGAATCCTATAATATGAGCTTCTGCCAAGTAACGAGTCAATTGATTTTGAAAAGTACTGCTTGCAACTGGACGAATAAAAGGCAGCAATTCAAGAAAAACACTTCTGATTTGGCTTCCAAAAGACGTTTGAAATAAATTTTTATCTTAATTTTTCGATTGGCATGGCTTTTTTACTGTTTTGGGGCACCATTTTTAATTTTTGTTAGTTATTTAATTATTATAAATTAAATCACTGGCTGCCCATAAAGTCTCTTTACAATTTAAATATATTGCGAAGGCAATTGATGAGATATCTTAATCAGATTTCTTCTATATACTCAGCAGCTATCAAAGTTTTAATCACATTGAATTTATGTATTTCAGGTACCCTGTTGAATGAAAGAGGTACTGTTAAATGAACCCCTAATATTTCTAGACCGGCGGATTGGAAAGGATAGGCCCAATTCGCTGGCCACTTCGTTCACCAGATATCATTCTCCTGTACTTCTTTCTATGGGGTTATGTTAAAGATATCGTGTATCGAACAAAGATACGGGAGATCAATGACCTAAAGCAAACGATCACTGATGACATTACCACCATTAATGAGACTATGCTACAGCGAACACGGCAAGAAATCGAGTATCGTTATGATGTGCATCGTGCGAGTAACGGTACCCATATAGAAGTGGATTAAATTAGTTAATAAAAACTCATATTGTAACAATTTCCAGATATTCACATTACTTGCATTGTTCGGACTGTTGTCCTCATCTATATTGTCATATAGTGAATATGGCAATAAAGATGAGGGCAACAGTCCGAACAATGTAAATAGTGTAAATAATTACAATACCTCATCTCAGAAATATAGACTGAAATGGGGACTGCAAGTTCGTGGTTTTCCTAAATCAAACATTTTCAATTTGTAGATTACCCAGACCAATATGTACCTGAAGCAGACCGGAGGTCACAACGGCCGAAATTTGTTAACCACAACTAACATGAGGATAATAGTCTGAATATCTTCTTTTTATGTGCCGTGTCCCTTCAGGACGTAGGCGGTCATGGCTCTCCACTTCACCCTATCTCTTGTAGTTCTCAATGTTTTGTCCTTTTGTTACTTCTCCCAAACCTTGTTCCGTCATTCACTTACTTTATCCAGCTAAGTATGTCACGCGTTGCTTTCCCTTGTCTCTCTTTCCCTCTATCCGCCCTGTGAGTATCAGATTCTCCGAGCCCTCCTTTCTCCTTAAGTTTCCCAGAAATTTCAGTTCCTGATGTTAAGTATAAGCTTCCTCCTTGTTTGCATCCTCTTCAAAACCTCACCGTTGCTCACGTGTTCGGTCAATGGTACCCTTAGCATCTTTCTGCAGAACCATACCTAATGTAAATAGTGCGATGATTATTCAATAAAACTGCATTTAGCCAGGAGGACGGACCTCGATGCAGCCTAGGAATTCATTGAAATTCAACGATATTAAAAAAAAATCTATGATCGCCTACGTCCTGACTGGGTAGACATAAATTAAACTCTGTAGTGAGGTACCTAAGAAGCCTTCTTTTATTCTCTATATTTGTTACGACTAATTTTTATGTTTCGTGTGACCTGCCGCTAGGCGTACTTGATAAGCTTCTTGATTTCGTAAACCCCTGTCAGTGATTATTTTTTTGGTGGGAGATGAGAAAAATATCATAAACTATTTATTTAGTTACACAAACTAGTGGTGCTCCTTGTTTGTTGGTTTTGTTAAGCTTTGAGGCTCGTGGAGGGTAAGTGACACCCCCGTTGTCCGAAAATAATGACTACCTCCTGGCCCAGTTCATTCAACTTTATACAATATTATCAGAGCTTAGTCGGTGGTGATCACGACAACGACGACATTTAGCAAGAGACTATAAACTTACACGCACTTAAAATCGTAGAAAGAGAAGACTGGGTAAAATGAAGGCTGAGAAAGAAAACGAGTAAAAAAAAAAGGCGTTGACCTATTTTCTATTTGTTATTGTTGTACGACGGAATGTCCTTTTTTCTTTTCTTATTCATATTCGTCTTGCTTTTGTTCACTTGTTGCTGTTGTGACTTTTAAAACATTTCTCCCTATTTTCTTTTAATCTTTATTCTTTTGTTTTTCATCCTTCTCCTTCTTCTTCATCATCTTTGCTCTTTCGTTATCCCTTCTTCTTCTTCTTCTTCTTCTTCTTCAATTTATTTCTTTTCTTTTAATATTTATTATTTTGCTTTTAATTCTTCTTCTTCTTTATTTTTTTTCTTTTTGAATTTTATTTCTTTCCTTCCACTTCTTCTTCTTCTTCTTTTCTTCTTTTTGCTCTTTCCTTCTCTTTCTTCTTCTTCTTCTTCTTCTTCTTAGTCTTTACTCTTTCGCTTTCCCTTCCACTTCTTCTTCTTCTTCTTCTTCTTCTTCTTTACTTTTTCGCTATCCCTTCTTCTTCTTCTTCTTCTTCTTCTTCTTCTTCTTCTTTACTCTTTCCTTCTCCCTCTTCTTCTTCTTCTTCTTCTTCTTCTTTCTCATAATATTTACCACTTCTCTATCTCTTCTTCTTCTTCTTAATCTTTTTCTCTATTTCTTCTTCATCTTTATTCTAATAATCTTTACCTTTTCGCTATCCCTGCTTCTTCTTCTTCTTCTTCTTCTTCTTCTTCTTCTTCTTTTACACTTAACCACCGTCATCTGCCCCACATTAATGTGTTTTCCTCTTTCTCTTTGTTTTTCTCACGCTTATCTTCTGTTCCTCTGTTCTTCTTCCCTTCTTTCTTCATATTAACAAAGCTTCTTTTTTTTTAGATCCCCTTTATAGCAATCCCAACAGAAACGGGATTGTTTTTGTCAGTCGTTAATCAATCTACACAGGATCTTAGTCAAACTCAAACACAAGAGATGATCACATTTGTTTCTTTTATTTAAAGTTACTCAGAAGTGTGTGACAGAGAAGCGGGCCATTACACTGGATTAAACGCATGGTCAATGAAGCATCACGAAGGACAAAAATAAAATAAAGAGTGAAAAAAAAAAACCCAAAAAAAAAACAAAACAAAAATCGACCCACCCACAAACAAAAAAACAATGAACAAAAGGAAACTGCACCCAAACTAGAAGATTACGTATAACCTCCGGATATCCCCGGGGTTTTTACACTGACTTATCATGCATGATAAAGTAGACAATACAAAGTAAACGAAACTAGATAAATATAACTGAACGGCTACGAGGCCATTGTCAGAGATTTTTAATCACCTTTGACACTGCCGTCCACTTTTGACACTGTCATCCTGGGTAAGACGATAACCTACATCCAGCAGCAAGGCCTCTGATCAGGAGGTTTTGAGGAGCGTGGAACCACATCTTAATTGCTGGGGTTCCCAAGTCCACCCTGACCCCGGGTGGTAGCACCTGTTAGGAACCTAGCTATGGGCAAATAGTTAACCCCCAAAACAAGATCTCATCCTGGGTATGACGATAAACTACATCCGCTTCCTGGGTAAGACGTTAAACTCCATCTGTGTCCTGGGTAAGACAATAAACTACATCCAGCAGCAAGGCCTCTGATCAAGAGGTTTTGAGGAGCGTGGAACCACCTCTTAATTGCTGGTGTTCCCAGGTCCACCCGGATCTAGAGTGGTAGCGCCTGTTAGGGTCCCAGCTATGGGCAAATAGTTAACTATTACCAGCAATACTTTTTATAAAAAAAAAATTATTACCAGTAATACAATTTTGAAGGGAAAATATTACCAGCAATAAAAATTTTTTGTCGGCATTAAAGAATCCAATGAGGTTGATATGCCGTAAAACAAAATAAACCAAATAAACCAAACCACCTTTGACATTGAACGAAATTGTCCCTTCTTCCTTTCTCCCGCGGCTTATAATTTGTTAATTTTAATGTCGCGCATTAATTTCTTTATCTGTTACAAACTAAAGAAAAAAGAAGCTTAACTTCCGAAAACGGAAAAAAATGTTGAATATAAGGATTTATTCGAATTATTCTCACTGTAGATAGACTCATTTTTATGAAAATTTTCCCCGTTATAATATACGAACTTTTTCGAAATTGTTCTACTAAAAAACCCGAGAAACACAAAAAGTAGTGTTAAAAGGACGGTATTTTCTCTTGACACCGCTGTTACTGATTACACCCTTGACTCCCTCGGCAATGTTCGAACTTTTATCTACGAACGTATAATATAGTGATTTATTCCAACGTTTTGTCAGTGTATGTACACTTATTTACACTTATTTATACTCATTTACTCTGACTGATTCCCACAATATATACACTTATTCTTACGAACTTTTCTCACTTTTTGATACGCTGATTTGTTCGAAATTCTTCCATTTATAAGCTCCAGAAACGCAAAATGCGGTTTGCCAATAGGACGCTTTTTCACGTTACACCGTTATTATCAGCAATGTTGGAACTTTTTTCACGGTATAATAGATTTATTTATTCGAACTTTTCCCCCACTGTATCTTCAGTCCATGGAGTTAAATTTTCTGAAGAGCATTATCGATCACAACAACAGAAACATCGTAAATATTAAGAAAGCGAGTTGAAAAGAATAATTTGGACAAATTTAGTATCATTTTATTGTTTATGGTAATTTCTCATATTTGATATTTAAGCGAAAATGTTTTTCGGAATTACATTTGTACCCTTCATAAAACTTCTTGGTTATTTTATAATTTTTAATGGATCCTAGTATCTATTTTTTCTCTCAATTTATGTCTCGGGGTTATAGAATGCGACTCGAAGGTAACTAAATGTCAAAATGGAAATTGTTATTTGTTTTACTCCCTTAATATTTTGATTGACAAGTGAAATGAATAAAGGGCCATAAGGTTCTCAAGTCCTTTCCTTTTATTTATCTTATCGTCACAATAACCACAGACATATTTTTCGATAAATTGTCAGTAAATGACCCTGGGCGAACATAAACGGAATCTGCTATTGTTAAATCTTAGGTTGGAAACGTGGGATATTTGTGTTGATAGAAACCTCAGATAATCCTTTTAATATAAAATAATTAGATGTTAACGTTAATGTTGCTCTTTTAGCCGTATGGTCATTTCTATAACAGAGATATGAAAAAGTGTTTAAGAGTACAACCGTTGTTTTAATCTACAGTGGGCTATAAGTTTTTAGCCACCCTTGATTACAGCAACTTTGGATTGTGTAATAACGTATCTTCTTTTTTTTCAGACAATACTGTGTCAGTATCAAGCTACTCTCATCTATGAACGATAGTTGACTTATATTTTGCAATCAAAGTTCGCGGAAGTAAAGAAATTGGTGAATTTCAACGAGGGCAAATAATAGGATGGCATCAGTGTGGTAAGTAAAATAGAGAAATTGCTAGGTTTTGCCAGGTTAATCATCGAGCGGTTAATAATATTGTCCAGAAATTTAATGAAGAAGGCCATTGTCGTGTGGAATAATGTTGAAGAAGACCAAGCATCGTGTGTGAGCGAACGAAAAGGGCGCTGAAGAGGGAAGTCATCAGAAACCATCGTCAGAGAGTCAAAGATGTCACCAACAGCATGAAAATGTCGCCATACGCGATGAGAAAGATTCTGTAAGAGCTAGGGTATTAAAGAAGAGCTGCCAGAAAGAAGTCCTTGATTTCAAATGTTAACAGGAACAGGCGTATGAACTGGGCAAGAGAATTCGAGAGCAAAGATTATGAAATTTGACAGTCTGTAATTTGGTCAGATGAAAGTAAATTCTGCCAATATTCGAATTCGAGATTGGTTTATACTTGGAGAAATCAGAATGCGACTTGGAACACTGAATGCCTGCAGGTGACCGTGAAACATGGAGGGATTGGAGTAATGGTGTGGGGCACTGTCTGGTTTGGAGGGAAATCTGAGATGATTCTTGTTGACGAGCGGTTTGATGGTCCAAAATACTGTCAAATATTAGAGAAAGGACTACTCCTACAATTTGAAACTAATCAGATTGACAAGAATGTCTACCTTTTTCAAGAAGATGGAGCACCATGTCATATGAGCAAACTAGTAATGTCCTGGAAGGAATCGCAAGGAATCAAGTCACTGATCTGGGTACCCTAAAATCCTGATATGAATCCAATAAAGTACGTTTGGGAGTACCTTGACCGAAAAATTCGAGAGCGTGCAACCAAAATCACGTCAGTGGCAACCCTTAAAGAAACATTGCTAAAGGAGTGGCAAAATATGGATCAGACGATTGTTGATAACTGGATCAAATCCAGGAAAATCGGATACAAGGACTGAAATTAGCAAATGGAAGACCTACTCCATACTGATTTTACAGTCAATATATATATATATATATATATATATATATATATATATATATATATATATATATATATATATATCCTTCAGGGGTTATCCTTCTAGCTTAGTAAGGCCATAGCTAGAGAATTAATAAGAATCAAATATGATGTTATCTTGGCGCCATATTCTTATCAAGCCTCACGTATACGGCAGAAGGATAAATAGTTTTTTTTTTTGAAACTCATGGACTCCAGTTATATCTGAAATCACCAGACACTCTCAGATGTGTCAATGTTGATATTAACTGCTTCAGATGCAGATTAAAACTCGCACGTTTCGATAACCAAAGAAAAAGAATCAGAATTCATAGTCGTGTTCCCAAGGGTAGAAAAAGATTCTTAAGCAAAAAAAAAAAAAAAATCCTGCAGAAGTGTCGAAATAGCCACCGATCGGATTTGGAGTTGCCAGACCACATTCAACCAATAATCCAGCTAAGAATATCAGGAAATTAGAGTCTTGGAGGTAGCGAATCTTGGTAGATTATTTTGTTTTACGGCATATCAACCTCAATGTGTTATTTAATGCCGACAACATTTTGAGGATAGATTCGTATGAATAGAATATGTATTCTTTGGTTTAGATTGATTTGGTTTATTTTGTTTTACGGCATATCAACCTCAATGGGTTATTTAATGCCGACAACATTTTTAGGATAAATTCATATGAATAGAATATGTATTCTTTGGTTTAGATTGCTTTGGTTTAAACGGCATAGAATATGGGTTATTTAATGCTTTTTAGGATTTAGAATTATGTATTCTTTGGTTTAGATTGGTTTGGTTTATTTTGTTTAACGGCATATCAACCGCAATGGGTTATTTAATGCCGACAACATTTTTAGGATAAATTCGATAATATGTATTCTTTTGGTTTAGATTGCTTTGGTTTATTTTGTTTAATATCAATATGGGTTTCTTAATGCCGACAACATTTTTAGATAGATTTAGATTGGTTTAGATTGGTTTGGTTTATTTTGATTTGCGGCGTATCAACCTCAATGGTTTATTTAATGCTGACAAAATTTTTTATTGCTTTTAATATTTTTTGTCAAAAATCTGTTTCTGGTATTATTTTTCCCTTCAAAATTATTGCTGGTAATAATTTTTTTCAAAAAAGTATTGGTGGTAGTGGTTAGCTATTTGCCCATACCTGGGACCCTAACAGATGCTACCACCCCGGGTCAGGGTGTACTAGGGAACACCAGCAATTAAGAGGTGGTTCCAGAGATAGCGAATGGAGATAAATAATCCACCGTTAATGCGGAATGATTCACTGAGTTGTTTTTTACGGTTTGTCAATCTTTTGCAGGTTTATATTTTATTAAGCCTGAAAATATTTTTTTTTTAGAGTGGAAGAATGTTTCGGAGATACTGATACACGTCCAACTAATTAACCCATACCTGGGGAGAGAAGCGAATTGATAACTTTAATTAAAGGTTTAATTTCTGAAATAAGTGAATACAATGAACGCAACTGGGACTGGAACTAGGCTCTCCGATTTCCAATTCCGTGACGTTATCCATTACACCACTTGCACGTCCAAGATTCTAGTATCTTGAGGCCACCCATCCACATACTGACCAGGCTCGACGTTGCTCAACTTCGGTGACCGTACGGGAACTCTGCTCTTTGATTTCCAATTCCGTGACGTTATCCATTACACCACTTGCACATCCAAGATTCTAGTATCTGGAGGTCACCCATCTACATACTGACCAGGCTCGACGTTGCTCAACTTCGGTGACCGTACGGGAACTCTGCTCTTTGATTTCCAATTCCGTGACGTTATCCATTACACCACTTGCACATCCAAGATTCTAGTATCTGGAGGTCACCCATCTACATACTGACCAGGCTCGACGTTGCTCAACTTCGGTGACCGTACGGGAACTCGGCTCTTTGATTTCCAATTCCGTGACATTATCCATTACACCACTTGCACGTCCAAGATTCTACGACCTGGAGGTCACCCATCTACATACTGACCAGGCTCGACGTTGCTCAACTTCGGTGACCGTACGGGAACTCGGCTCTTCGATTTCCAATTCCGTGACGTTATCCATTACACCACTTGCACGTCCAAGATTCCAGTACCTGGAAGTCACCCATCTATATACTGACCTGTGTCTCCGTTGCTCAACTTCGGTGACCGTATGCGAACTCGGCTGTCCTATTTCCAATCACGAGACGTTATTCATTACACCACTACGGCGATCACCCATCCAGGTACTGACCAGGCTTGACGTTACTTAACTTCAGTGATAGTACAGGAAACCGGTGTTTCAGCGTGATATGGCCGTAAGTCCGCTAATTCTGAAATCTGCGATTGGACGCTAAGAAAATCCCATGACCTTTGAACTGAAATAAATTCTTTCTTTATTGACTTAAAGCTAATCTGGCACAAGGCCAATATTAAAGCAGAATTAAAATCACTCGACTGGTAACGTAACTAAGACTGACACTAAGCCCAAATACTGGTGCATTTAATGAAGATTATACCCATTATATTATTGAATGTTAGCATCTTTATGAAATTGAGCATTGCCTGGCACAAGGTCTAAGTATTGAGGAATTTAATGAAGATAGTACTCATATCGTAGTGATTTATAGGTTATTCCCCAAACAGTATAGATTGGCACAAGACTAAATTAGTGCGTCTCTGAAGTAAGTACACGAGCGATCTGGTCTGATATTCAAGCCATTGAAGTACGTTTACTATCATTTATGTGCAATGTCCTTCAAGATGTTGGCGACCATGGCGCTACACAACTTCCTGATCATCCCCAAGCAACATTTGCACTTTACCGTCCTTCCTTGTACTTGATCCAGCTATTCTCTCGCAAACAAAATCAAAGACAGTGTAAGTGTTTTTGAACACTTTCCAGTCTTTATTTATTTCCCACCCTACAACCTCTTTCTCACAATCGCAATATTGCAAGCATTTCGCTATTTCATCGCTACCTTCCATAGCAACTGTTCTGACGAACCCCATACTTTAGCGCTACCAACTCAGACCCGCCTAGCAATATCCGGAATGTTGATTTACCCCTATTCTCTAGGTATTCCTTTGGTAAGCAAGGAGTTCCACCTAGAAACCTTTTTTTTCAAGAACTACTTGAAACAGACTTTAGTGTGGATGCTTCCAAGAACACTACAATCTTAAACTCTTCAAGTCTAGAGTCAATCATTATTTATTCGCCATATTCTTGTAGTCTTCACTTCCTATTTTTACCTCCTGTTTGAGTTTGACGTTCCCAATGTTCAGCTCATGTCACGAACTGCCCTTTTTGCTCACCACTAGACATTTCGTCTTTTTAAAGCTTATGGTTAGTCCTTTCTTCTTACTTTCCTCTACGGCATTGTCTAATACTCTGTTCAGTTTTCTTTCAGAATCTGCCATCAATTGAGTGTCATTTGTGTCGTGTCTATTTTTAAGAGTACATCCGCGGATAATAAATCCTGGTGAGTCATGTAACACCATTAGAATTATCTCGATGTACAAATTAAATAGGAGTGTTTTTTTGAAGAATATGATTTTTGACAACCAACTTATTCTCAGAGATCCACGAAAACACTCTCCTAACACATACTTTTGTCTTTCTTCTTTTAATTGAACTGATGAGGCCAAAGGGAACATAAGCTAAGTGTTTCTCCGGCGAAACGCTCTTTGGTTAAAAATTTTCCACTAAGCAAAGTCAGTATTTGCTGCTCGAATGAAAGAACGTATTGCATCACGCACATTTGGCTCCAAGGATTATTGGCGTCTCTGCAAGAACGTACTTAACAATAGCAAACCATTTATACCTCTTTTGTTCAACCAGTTTGAGGTTCTGACCTCTTCTGTCGACAAGGCTGAATGCTTTGCTCGGAAAATTCTCATTCAATTCAACGCTCGACCCTTCCGGTGTACCCACACCCGATTTCCCCCTTAGAACTGAGGTTCTATTGAGCGAGTTGCATGTCATCGTTATTGGGCATAATCTCTAAATTAGACCCCCACAAGGCTGGTGGTGGAGACGGATACCAGACATTGTCCTGAAGAAATCTGCGCCTGAACTGGCCCCTGCCCTCTCCAAAACTACTGCCTCAATGAATCTTGTTTTCCAGCCTGTTGGAAGTCTTCATTGTTCCTGTCTTTAAGAACTCTGGAGACTTTTCTGACCCTTCTAATGACCGTCCTATCAGTCTCCTCCCCCTCTTCGGTAAAGTCTTTGAAGCTTTAATCAACGCCGAAGGGGTTAAGCCCCTTACATCTCATGATCTGCTGTCCGACAAGCAATATGGTTTCCGCTTTGCCCGTTCTACAATTGATGTGCTTACGACCATAACTGAATTTGTTTACCAAGCACTTCATAATAATAGAGAAGCTCATGCCGTGGCTCAAGATATCTCCAAAGCATTTGATAGGGTTTGGCATGCCGGCCTTCTTCGCAAGCTTCAGGGTTATGGAATTACAGGTCAATTGTTTGACTTAATACAATCATTCCTGTCAAACCGTGAATTGAAGGTCGTTCTCAACGGATTCTCCTCCAGCCCCTATCCCACGAACGCAGATGTTCCCCAAGGCTCCATCCTAGGCCCTACTCTGTTCCTTATCTTCATCAACGATCTTCCGGACGCCATTGATTCCCAAGTAGGCGTCTACGCGGACGACACTACAATTTACTCCTGCCTCAAAAACAAATCTAGTGTCGTTGACAAAACTAACATGGCCGTTCGTCTCGAAAAGGACCTCCAATCGGTTGTGGACTGGGGCAGGAATTGGCTGGTTAACTTTAATGCCTCAAAGACAAAACTGCTCTCTATTACTCACCAGACAGAACTATCCCTGCCTCCCATTAGAATGTCTGACGCTCATCTCCGCGAGAGCACCTCTTTGCGACGGCTCGGTCTCACCTTGTCTACTGACCTGAGATGGAACAAATACATTGAGTCAATAGCTTCGTCTACCGCTAGGAAAGTTGGCTCCCTGTGCCGCGCCAGGAAATTTCTCTTACCGGAGTCGATCCTTCAAATCTACAAATCAACCATTCGCCCTTGCATGGAGCATTGCTGACATATATGGTATGGGGCCCCTTCTGTTTCTCTCAAGGTACTTAATAAAATCCAGAGACGGATATGCAATGTAATTGGCCCTGATCTGGCATCTCGTCTGCAGTCGCGTCCCCCCTGTCTTTTTACAAATACTTTCACCGTAAGTGCTCCGATGAGCTGCTTTTGCTGGTTCCCAGACTTCATGAATTAAAGCGTTCAACTAGACTGGCATCTCGCCCTCATCCTTTCACCGTCAAAACTGTTAAATGTAGCCGTCTCTTCTATTCCAATAGCTTCTTGTCTCGCACTTCTCGCCTGTGGAACACCCTCCCCTTCTCTTTTTTCCCTGATACCTATAATCTCCAACTATTCAAATGTAATGTCAATCGACGTCTCCAGATGCCTTGATCTATCCCTTATCTTTCTCTTCATCCTTTCCTCTTTGCTCTCGCTCCAACTCTTTGTAACCCCTTGCGTGCTAAGGGCTTCCCTCCTTGTTTGGGGGTGAAACGCTTAAAAAAATACACAAACACGCACACCAGTACATTCACACAAACACATACATCTTTCGAAAAAGAGGTAACACTTTGTTTTCTAACTCGTTGTCACACTTGTAATGCTCGTTGTAGTAGAGACTTTGTAATCGCAGATACAACAATAGTATGTCGTTGAACAATTCTGATGTCAGACGCCTTCAAATAACACTCGCATTAATAGTACTTCGTATAGTGAATACAGTAGAGAACAGAAATGGTGATCCGTATAGTATAGAGGATAAACAAGATATAGCGAACAGGTGAGACGTCACGCAACTTCTTCTATATATGCGTTTCTTCTATAGTCACGTGGTCTTCTTAATTCAATAATCACCTGTATTTGCTCACTGTCGATCTGTGTTCAAACACAAGTGTCGGCAGCGATACTTCATTCCTATATAATACTTTGCTTTTGAAATGTTCTTAAAAATTATTTAATCACCAGTCACTTACCATCACCTGAAGAGGTGCAACATAATGCCGAAACACGAAAGCTATTGAGTAGCGATTTCAACATGTTTTTGTTATAATGACTTATAATAATAATAATAATATTAATATTAAATAATAATAATAATAATAATAATATATATATATATATATATATATATATATATATATATATATATATATATTCTGTTATATGGATATTCGTTTGTAACCATGGGTTTCACGCTTTTGCGATCATCAGACAAACTGCTTTATTTTTTAAAATGTAAATCTATTTATGCTTATTTGGGTTTGATTATGTGTGATTGTTTATATGGGTGGGTTTGTGTGAACTAAAATGCATACATTTGTATGTATGTGTGTCCATGTATATGAGAGTGTCATCTCAAACAAACACAGAAGAAAATTCTCCCCTCCACCACACACAATTAATCAAACACAAACAAGCATAAATAGATACAATTAAAAAAAAAAAAACAAAAAAAAAAAACAGCTTTTCTGGTGATCGCAAAAGCTTGAGGCCCAGGCTCATAATCTCATATCCATACAACTATATGTGTTAGCTCTGACATATACATCAGTTTGTCTGACGATCGCTAAAGCGTGAAACCCAGGGTCACAAACTCACATCTATCCAACCAAATATATATATATATATATATATATATATATATATATATATATATATATATATATATATATGTATATACATGTGTGTTATTCACAGAGAGTACGGTTTCACAGCTCCACAGTGCGACTAGCTAAGATCGAAACCCAACCAGTGAGCTATATTCACTCGGTAGAGTTACACAGCTAAATCAACCAAAGTGCTCCATTCATTTTACTGAAGAGTTTTGCATTAGCGCAGGTGGCTGTTGTTTATAGAATTAGCTTATCACTCAACAGTGCTCAATTGAAATATATTTTCATTATATATATATATATATATGTATGTGTGTGTGTGTGTGTGTGTGTGTGTGTGTGTGTGTGTTGGGATATGTTTCTTTGAATAATTTAGTTTTGTCTACTTATTCCCAATTGGATCCTTTCATATTCCGGGACAAGTTTTTTGGTGTCATTGTTAAAGAAAGCGAGAAAATCGCCGTGTTGATACATAATATTTTATTCCGAGTACTTTCGACATAGAACGATGTCATCATCAGGGTGTTGTTTATTCCAAGACAAATATTGTAGTGTTCATCATTTTCAAAGACAAATTTGCTGAAAGTTATTTTTTTTTATTGTGAAGTGAAGAACGCTGAGTGAGTACGTGATCGCTTGACACCGTTTCAGGGGAGGTAACTAAGTATGTCGTGTCGAGAGTTTTTAAGAAATAAGTATTAAATTATTAGTGCAAAATTATTAGTTTTAAACTATCTATTATACACATTTTAAAATATTTGTGCAGTATTCATAGTTAATTTTATTAAGGTTTGATTTCATTTTTTAATATAGATAGATTCTATGATACTTTAATAATGACACCAAAAATATGAATATGAAAGGATTCAACTGAAAATAAGTAGGCAAAACTTGTCTAAATTATTCAATGAAAACGCAATATATATATATATGTGTGTGTGTGTGTGTGTGTGTGTGTGTGTGTGTGTGTGTGTGTGTGTGTGTGTGTGTGTATCGTTATCCACAGACAGACTATTTCGATGTATCACAAACTGTTTCGATGTGATACAGCGAAACAGTCTGTCTGAGGTTATTTGCAGGGGGTGGAGTTGAAGGAAATCTTAACAGATACTACCGCATGATCAGAGTTACCAAGAGGGCAGAGTTGCGTGGCGCTACAGGACTCGGGAATAGAGGTAAAACACAGATCGAGGTTTTAACTTCCCTGTTGAAGGCAAAACGAGTGGGGAAGTTAACTATCTACGTGAGGGATTGAGAGACTGAAAAATTGAGCCTTTGAATGCCGCGTGGTCAGTAGTAGCATTCTTAAGCTACATGGTATGATGGGCGTTAAAGTCGCCAAACACAGATACGTGAGCAAACGCCTTGTCTATGCTGTCAGAAATGCTGTCGAGTATCCCACAGTCTTGAGAGGATGGACAGCGGTAAAGGAAGAAGAGATAGCTTACCGCATTGAGAAGAGATAGTCGGAGACACATGTACGACTGGTTTGGCGATTCGAGAGACAACTCTCTGGCCAAAGGGAGATGGTCTTTGACGTAGACACCAAGGCCGTGCATGTGGGTTAGAGAGTCTTTTCTGAGGAGAGGAAAGTAGCCTGGGATCGAGAGATCAGAGGAGGGGATAGACGAGTCGAGTTTGGTCTCACAGAGAGCCAGTATATCCGGGCAGTTTGCAGTGAGGAAAAGATTCCATACTGCAGAAGTTTGTTCTAATGCCACGGATGTTGGAGAACGAAATTTTTATGGGTTTAGGTGATTTTTGAGTGGCTGGTTTAGGATTACTTTTTCGGTCTTTGTAAGTCATGTGGAATTTTGGTTGGAAGATGAGAAGACCCGAAGTAAAAAAAGCAGACAGTTATCGACCGTGACGTGGGCAGAGAGAAGTTGGCACAACCTGCATCATAATGTGGCCTCAGGGTTGCCCACCGGAGGTGACTGCAGGGACACCTTTCCATGCGCGACATGGCACCACAAACACCCCGGTATTATACCACTGTTGATCAGAGCGGCCGCTCAAGACGCTATGCAAGAGTTAGGGCTCCTAACTACCAGTCGGAAACAGCAACCAGAGAAGTGTCAACCGTGTACCCTCAGAATGAAGAGGTGATGCCACAGACTGCACACATCACGGGAGAAACAGAGCTGCACTAATACAGAGGCCAGAGAGAGAGAGAGAGTACCGGGAACCCCTTCCTAAACAAGAAACAAGGCGTAAGCCGCTACTCATGTCCAAGAGAAGGGGGAGGAGTGTTGACCGGGCGGTAGGAAAGCCTACCTACTCCTATTACATATAACACATACGAGAACGACAAAAACAGAGGGAAGGTTAAGAGGGGGAGGTAATTGGCAAAGAGTCCTGGCTGACACTTGGATTTTACCCTTTCGCAACATTAAGTTTTAACATAGTATAAGTCCCATTGTCTATACTAAAAAGAAATTGAAGAAAATAAGGTTATCCGGATTTATTGGTATGTCATAATAAATGCCCCAACATACGTGGCAGCAAGTGTTTGTCCGCTTTCTTCCTCATGATAACAAGTGAATGTATGGCTTACCTTAAGTCCAAGCATCGACCTGATAGGAGGGGGATCAACGGCCAATCCTCCGCCCTCATCAAATAGTGGGATTGGGAGGCATGCTTTCAATAAAATTACGAACAACAGGAGAAAGAAACGGCGAAAACAATTCCAAGTTCAGACAATTTATCAAGCAAGAAGATTCGGTACAAAATAGAAAGAGACAAAATTATTCGTACTGTAGAAAATATCGTTTTAAATTTTTTATATTCCATTTATTGTGCATATAAAAACCTGGTATCATACGGGCATTAGATTGTGAGAAATGGATAAAAATATTAAAAATTGAAAAAAAATTGGGGGTGTACGAATAATTTTGACGTTGACTATAACCAGTGAGAAAAAAAATCCTTGTTGCAATCTTATTTTAGAGTATTTGTTAGCTATTTATATACAAGGCATCTTCATAGGTAGATAAGAGGATTGATATTACATAGCAATTCAGCCATCTTTGTTTCTTATGAAATTTTTCCAATTCTTAATATTTCGCTTAATTTTATGAATCATCTTTCGCTATTCCAATGCGCAGAATAGGAAGTTGTGGGGAGCTGTGATCATCCACGTCCTGAATGCATACAGCAAATAGAAGTATAATCTAACAAATTATTAGGCGTGTTCAGCGACCTGGTTTTGTTAGTCTTATGACGTCAATAGGTCATCGTCAACGCAGTCTACTTAACAACTGTAGCACGCAGAAGTCAATGATTGTAAGGAAGGAAAGAAGAAGACGAAAAGAAAGCAACATCCGGTAAAAGTTAATTACAGCCGTTCGCCATGTTGGATGAAGGATGTCCTGATTGATAATTCGTGAACTTCAATTTGTTTGTTTGCAGCAAAATTTATTGATTTCTTCCGATCATTCCTTTCTTTTTTTGTCTTTTTTTGATTTTGTTTCGCGCGCGATAAACGTTATTTACAATGAAATCATTGATTTTTCCCCCCTTTTGACGCATTGGTAAAACTATCTTAACTACACTTTTCTCGCAACTCTGGAATGAAATCGCTAAATGAGATTTTCTGGTTTTCAGACAAGTGGCAAATACGCTGAATAACCCGATGTATAACTTACAAAAGAATGAATTTTCAGCAGAAGTCAAATCAGGCGCACACACACACATACTCTTCCGTTTTAAGATTTTTCTCGAAAAACCGGTATCCGCTCAGTTTCCGAAATGTAAACAAAGCAATTGCTGAAGAATTAATAGATTTATTTTGAACCCAACATTTTTACATTATTTACATTATTAGGACTATTGTTCTCGTCTTTGTCGCCATATTTATTACAACGTTTCGGCCGTTGTACGCTCCGGCCTTCTTCGGGTGTTTGGAATGTTGCACTGAACCCTTTATTTCGCTCACTGGGGTAGACTGTTCTAGTTCCACGTGCCATGTTTGATGGATGTCAGTTATCAGTTATCTCCTGTTAAATTCCCTCTCCAAATTCTCCACTGCTTTAACCGAGTATTGAACTCTCACTCAAGGACACATGGCACAGTGGATAAAGGTGTTAGATCCAGTGACAGGACCCAAAAGCCAAAAAGAATCAGCAATATTATTGATCCTGATCTGGCAGATCGGCTTCAGTCACTTTCCCACAACCGTAAGATTGCTTCTCTGTGCTTTTTCGATAAATATTTTCATGCTAATAATTCGGTGAGTTCTTTAATATGGTAACTAGACTTTTTGAATTTAAGCGCAGTACTAAAATGGCGTCGAGATGTCATCAATTTACAGTTGAGCAGAGTTAGATGTAACTGTAAATTCTATGCTAACAGTTTCTTTTCTCGATTATAGAACCCCCTTCCGTGTCTATCCTTTCCAACCAACTGCAAAAATTTAAATGCAATGTCAATCGCTATCTACTGTCTCCCTGGTTCCTCTTTTTCCTTTCCATACATTAATTATGTTTCTGTGCCTAATTATTCCACACCATATAACCCCTTGTGTCTTAGTGGATTGACTGCTTTGCATGGGGTGATACCGATTAAAAAAAAAAAAAGATCGGAAGTGGAATTCATATATAAGAACCTTTGCTAAAGATGCTGGAAACATGGTCATACCTGACTAATTCTTCTATGATTTATCTTTACAAAAGTTAGATCTGACCAAAAATAGCTGTGCTATCATATCTGAGCGAGGTCTGCCCAGTCATCACTTTCCAGCCTTGACAAAAGTCAATGCTGTTTACGAGGCCTTTTATGGAATGACAATTTTTCAACCTTCAACCTCTTCCCCACAGACGCAACAAATATAAAATAAAAAAAAATAAAAATAAAATAAAATAAAATGTAAAATAAAATATAAAATAAAATATAATATAAAATGTAAAATAAAATATAAAATAAATATGAAATAAAATAAAATATAAAATAAAATATAAAATATAATATAAAATAAAATATAAAATAAAATATAAAATAAATATAGAATAAAATAAAATATAAAATAAAAAATATAAAATAAAATAAAAATAAAATTAAAATAAAATTTAAAATAAAAAATAAAAAAATAAAAAAATATAAATAAAAATAAAATATAAAATAAAAAAAATATAAAATAAATATAAATAAAAAAATAAAAATTAAAATATAAAATAAAATATAAAATAAATAAAATAAAAATGAAAATAAAAGAAAATGAAATAGATATAAAATAAAATATATAATAAATAAAATATACAATAAAATAAAATATAAAAGAAAATATAAAATAAAATAAAATATAAAATAAATATAAAATCTTCCCTATTTTTTAACGAGCCAATTTTTTAATTTAAGTCGTGCCGTAAATATTACTATAGTCAGAAATTTGATTCTCACTTGACCGCCTTCAGTTGTAGTCTTGAAACTAAAATAAATGAATAAAACTAAGCTGATATGTAATTAAAACCTATACAGCGATGCGATTCAGAGAGGATTAGAAATCCTGCCAGGATTCATTAGGAAGCTACAATCTTATCAGCATAAAGCATGCAGATAACACAGTGTTGATAGCAAACACAGAGAGAAAACTAAAACAAATACGACAGAAGGTAGTGAAGGAAAGCGAGAAGAAAGGACTAATCATCAACTACAAGAAGACGGAATGCGTGATTGTCACCAAAAAGATGATCTCAAAATGCAAATTACAAATCGGAGATACCAAAATCAAACAAAGTACAAAATTTTAATGACTTGGAGTATGTTTTAACAGAGGACAAAAAATGAGGCAACTGAAATCCGAAGGCGTATTGAAATAGCGAAGATGCCTTCCAAAAGCTAAGCAAATTATTAAGAATCAGAAAAACCTTCGTTAGAAACAAAGAAAAGAGTGCTGAACTGTTAGGTGATATCTGAGAGTGAATGCTGGATAATCCCCTCAAAGGAATCTTGAAGCAACAGAAATGTGATTCTACAGAAGGATGCTGAGGATACCTTTTTAGAGAAAATGGAAACAAAAAGGAAACTTATACGTAACATCATGAAGAGACAGTTTAAGTTTCTGGGACAGATGATGAGGAAAGAGGGTTAGGAAAATCTGATACTCACAGGACAGATTGAAAGCAAGGTGGACAGAGGAAAACAACGCATAAAATAGTGAGCTTTAGTAAAAAGATGGCGGAACAAGGTTTAGGGTAAATAGCAAATAGACATTTATTTTATTAATACGTTGGCTCCCACGTGACCTATAGGAGGATCGTGATGTTATGTCTGCAAGGCTCACACAAACCTATAATGAGTCGTTTTCCAATTTGTTTTTCAATTTGTTTTTCGTTTTCTTTTTGGAATTTCTACTGTTGTCTTGGGGGGGGTCATTTTTTTACTTTTACATACACGGGGCTGTATCATACATTCGTATGGGACGCAGGATTGTAAAATGGACATACTGGTGAGCCATGAGTAATAAAAACTATCTAGGGTATCCTTGCTTCATATATAAAATAATGTTAAAACAAAGTCGCTCGTAGCAAAACTAATTAAGATAAAGTGTTGAGACAAGGAAAATGAGGCTGAAAGCACACCACACATAAAGATGTGTACTTTGGTTTTTACTAGAGTCTGTAGGAACGTGAAGACGAATAAGAGTTTTTCAAGACTCCGCGGAATCGGTGTAGTTCATTTATTCTTGATGAAGAATTCTTGTCACGTTACCAGTCTGCAGAACATTCAAAACAATATATAAAGTGTTTTACTTGGCTCGAGTTGAGCTGAATATATGTTTTTTGTCTCCTCTTTGTGTGTTTGAATTGTTTAATGTCCACACGCACCTCGCTACATTTAGTTCGCCATTAGAAAAATAAAATAGAATCGTAAACAAAGCTTCGTTCATCGCATTCGAGAATTTCGTGAGTGCCAATTCAAAGTTGGGAAAATGTAAATATACTTTTCTTTTTTTTCTGTTGATGTCCATTATGTTCCGCTGACTCTTCCTGATTTTAAGTAGAAGTGTTGTTTCTGTTGCCATTTTCTTTCAGACTTGCTTACTCTCTTCGTTCATGGAATTCTCAGTATCCTTCTGTAGAACTACATTTCCCTTGCCTCCAATTTTTCCCCTCATTTGTTGGAGCATTGTCCAACATTCACTGCCTTATAAGAGGACGGATATCATATAGCTATTCGGCACTCATTTCTTTTTTTTTTTTCGAACAAAATGTTTCCTTTTCTCAACACCTCTGCTTAGCTTTTGGAAGGCAACTTTAGCGCGTTCAGTGGGTGTTCGGATCACAGTGTCACAATTTCCCCTCCTCTGTTAAAACATGTCCCAGATATTTGAACTTCTGCACCAACTTGATGTTTACATCTCTAACTTGTAACTCGCGTCTTCAGCTTTTTTTCTTGCTGATGACCAGACTTTCTGTATTCTTGCAGTTAGACCTTTTTTCACGCCGTCTTCTACTACTAAGAGAATTTCACAAACGAGAGAAGAAACTGTTAGCATAGAACTTACGGTTATATCTATCCATTTCAAATGTAAAATGGTGAGCCCTTGCCGCCAGTCTAGTACTGTGCTTAAATTCATAAAGTCCATAGAGAAAAGTTCATCAGGACAATTATGATGGAAGTATATATTGAAAAAGCACAGGGAAACTACATTACGGTGGTGGGAAAGTGATTAAACCGAGATGCCATGTCAGGACCAATAACATTGCTAATTGTTCTTTGTATTTTATCAAGAATCTCTAAATGTATAGCAAGAGCACCAGACCAAATGTGGAAGCAATATTCAAAGCAAGAATGAATGGTAGACTTATAAATATGTAAGAGACAATCTTGCGAGAATAAAATGTCCAGTTCGACACAGTGAGCAAAACTTACACTTCACTTTTGTTAAAACGACCACATTTACATGAAACAAAATATACCGTGATCCCTAAAGTGGGAGAATTTCATTGCTAATATCTGTATTTATTTCAGAGTGACAAGAATGGCACTAAACCTGACTCTTCATGAGTGTGCTCAGCTAGCATCCCGATGCAAAGTGTAGCAGTCTGTGATACAAGTGCAGAAATGGTGGCACAGTGTTCATAGACTTCATGCTTAAATAGATGCTAAAACGATCATAAATTGTCATTCCAATGTGATGGGTACAGGATCTGTGGCAGATACTCACAGAAGCGGTTGTACTTCAACATCAAAATATTTATTTATATGGCCACTTGATTTTTTTTACGTGAAGGAAGATGAAAGTGTCAGTTAAATTTCAGAAAGTCAGGTCTCCTAGCACCAAGTCCCAATTGGCTTTGAGACTTATATAAAAATTAATTCAGTTTCAGCAGCACTGTCTAGCAATTGCAGAATATGCCAAGAAAGACCAAAGAATAGCAATATAACTTGCCAATCTTAATAAGGTTTATTATAGTACTATTATTATTATTATTATTATTATTGCTAATTTCTAAAGTGTAGTAATCTGAATGATAAACAAAATATTTAGTCATGTTTTTTTAATTATACTTTGAGTTGAGGAAGTCACTAATCTAAAAGTTTCATATTACCAAAAGTATTGTTGCTAACGATTAATGACTTTAGCCATGACAATTCATTACAGACAACTTTTTAAAAATATCTTTTGGGCAAGAGTGTACCTGTGACGCACATGCAAACATTATATACAGGGTGGGTGGAAATAAACTCCCGATTGAAAATTAATTATAACTTTTGTTAATATCACAACATTTGCATGAAACAAAATATACTGTGATCCCTAAAGTGGGAGACTTTCATTGCTAATTTCTGTTTTTATTTCAGAATGACAAGTGTAGGCCAGAATGGCACAACACCTGACACTGTATGATTGTGCTTAGCTAATATCCTGATGCAACGTGTAGGGGTCTGTGATACAAGTGCAGAGATGTTAGACATGCGTGCAAAGAATTTTCAACTGTCTTTTCTGGATTTTGTGTATCAGTGATCTTTTACTGTTGTCATTTTCATGAGGAAGAAGGGCTTGGAAAAGAGCTTTAAAAATTTGAACGCAGTGTCAATCGTTATCTTCCATCGTCTTGATTCGTGTTCTTTTATTGCCCTCTCCTCTTAATAATGCATTATTCTCCTATTCTCTAGAACTCTGTAACCCGTTGCGTCTTATTGGCTTTATTGCCTTGCTTGGGGTGAAATGAAAATTTCAATAGGGATTTTTATTTAAATATAAATATAAATTGATTCTTTATATAGCAAAGCATAAAATTGTTCCCGTTCTAGATAATATCTTCTGACTATTATCAGAACAATGGTTTCTTTCACAATTTCCATCATGGTAATATCATTATTATAAATCGATTTGAACAGACTAGATTCATTATCTTGGTTGTTATAGTAATTTATGTAATTTTTTTAAAAAATGAATTATCATTATTATACATTTATCTATTCTGACTAGTTTATTCCTTTTAATCCTTATTGTCATAACGTTTCGATGGTTTTATTCTACAACGTTCTTCAGGTGTATGTCGCTAACAACAATAGAAAACGCGACACAATATATTGATGTACAATGATGAGAAGTGTTTCAATTTCATATCTGTTGTGGCCTGTTTAGGGACCAGAAAGAAAGACACGGAAGACGAAGGTCGGTTGAAATAGTATATTGAAGATATCTACAAAACAATAGTACTAGTAATAAGTAGATTAGCACTGCATCTACTACTCCGCTTCAATTCACACTCTTCACCTATCCGACTGTCGCAGTTTGTATTTATCAGAGGAGGAAGAGTTCATTATACTGTAAGAGGGTTTACCACAACAGTATCTGAGACGTAAACAAAGCAATTTCTAAAGAATTAACGGATTTATTTTTAATCCGACATTTTTATTACTTCAGACATTGCAAAGGGAACACTGTTGGAAAGTATATATTAGATTTCCTCGATTGCGCAGGCAATACGCATAGCCTGAAAATACATTGTCGCTACTTCTTGTTGAACACAGTGGCCACTTACACATTTATATATACACTACCTCTGAATTTCAGAGGAAAATTGTCGAAACGCTGTGTCTATAACAACAAAGATGAAGACATTAACCCTTGTCTCAGCATTTATGCATTATATTTATTACATTGCCTTATGTATGCATTACAGTACATTGCCTTGGGCATGTATTTTACTTATTTCCTGTGGTAGATAGTTACTAGAGTGTTTTGAGAAGGAATTTATTACACCGTATGGTACATGTACATATTTCATTGTCAAATGTTCATATTTATTGCATAATATTGGATTAATTACTTTTAGCACTGTCCCCGGTATATATAAATTATACGCCAGTGTTCAGCGTATTAACATGGTTTTATTATACGCCAGTTTAAACAATTTAAATTAAGTTCAAAGCGTGATTATTGGGGTATATCATCTGTTTATTATAGGTATATAAATATATATAACTGTTTATTATACGCCAGTGTTCAGCGTGATTATTGGGGATATCATCAAGGTTTTACATTAAGGTTTTGCAACGTAGGACAATACACATTGTTTAAACAATTTAAATTAAGTAAATAAATTGTTCTGAAAGCGTAAAAATGTAAAATTTTCCACAACCTTCTTTATCGTTGTGTATATAAATATATATAACTGTTTATTATACGCCAGTATTCAAGGTTTTTATTGGGGCAACGTATTAATACAAGGTTTAAACAATTTTAAATTAAGGTTTTGAAACGGAAAAATTTTCACAACCTTCTTTGTTTAAATATATTTAAATTATTATACGCCAGTGTTCAATTATTGGGGAATTGTTCTACATTAAGAAACAATACACATTGTTTAAAAATGTAAAAATTTGTTCTGAAAGCGTAAAATTCTTTTTCCATCGTTATCGTTGTATATAAATATATATAACTGTTTATTATACGCCAGTGTTCAGCGTGATTATTGGGGATATTATCAAGGTTTTACATTAAGGTTTTGCAACGTAGGACAATACACATTGTTTAAACAATTTAAATTAAGTAAATAAATTGTTCTGAAAGCGTAAAAATGTAAAATTTTCAACAACCTTCTTAATTGTTCAATGATCTCTGTACAGCTCCTTCGGTATCTTCAATATGGCCATACCGTCATTCAATAACTTTGTTATTTTTTGTTTTTTCAGCAGGTGTTAGATCGTTCCGTTTACATATGTTTAAGCATATATTATAGACAAAAATAAAAAATTGTTTTTATTAGATTTTAGAGGTCTTAAGCTAATATTAGTTTGTTCTGTATATTATCTTCATGTCAGTCCATTTTCATAGATTCAAAATACTAAGGGTGGAAATAGACAGGTTTAAATTTGACAAGTATTGATTGAGAACTTTTTGAGTTACTGAGGTTTATTTGATTTACAAAATAACTTCAGACAGGCTGTAATATAAAAACCTTGCATTTTTCTGTCTGTGTTCACTCAAAACCCTATGCATGTATAAAAAAAATGTAGCAGTGTTCATTTTTACGTGTGTGCGTTCTCCAATCCGTGTGTGCGTCTCTATGTGTGCAGATATGTGTGAGTGCGTTTGCGCGTGTTTATACTATTACGTAGTAGGGTGATATCAAATAAACGCGTTTATGCATTTTTCCGTCCGCCCACTCGAAAGAAATAAGTAACTTGACCGACATTAAAGTGAAACTCCCACGCCTACATGAGATTGGAGACAAAAAATTGCCAGCACTCTCGGCACTTCATCAGTGAGATGCCCCAGGGACTGATCATGTCCATCACACATTTAGTGCAAAAGGGAAACGTAATGCCTGGGTGTGAGCTTAATAATAAACACATTTTCAAAATTGCTTAATGTATATATGGTGCGACAAAAACTACGGCGCCTTCCTTGATGAATCTCAACTTAACATCAAGTAACTAATTAGAGAACTAGAAAGGATTATTATAAAAAATAATCATCATAGGCTTACATTCAATGAAACATATATATATATATTATAAATTAATTGATTTAAAATATGTTTTTTCGCTACACAGTTCTAACAATGTTTCAAAAATGGAAGCTAAAAGCGATTGTCCAGTTGAAGTAGATTTATCTGTAACCATGGAAACGTGATTTTAGCTGTGTCTTTAAAACCCAGTAATTTTAAAAGTTACTCCAAAATTGGCTTGAGGATGAGATGGAACTAATGTCTTTAATTTAATTGCAAAATTAAATTCGTGGCTTTTAGCTTCCATTTTTCAAACATGGTTAGAACTGGGTAGCGAAAAAAAAGCATATTTTAAATCAATTAATTTATAATATTAATGCTCTGTAAATTTACATTGAGCACTATTTTGTAAAAATAAAAATATCTATAAGAACACCGGATTATATATCTTACTGTTCTTTCTTTTTATTTATATACATATATATATATATATATATATATATATATATATATATATATATATATGTATGTATAAAAGTGAAATTGAAATCAACACTCAGAAGCGACAGACTGTTTCATGCCAGACGCAATAATCAGGCCACCTCTGAGTGTTGACTTCAATATTCACTTCTATATTTACACACACTGATATTATATCCATAAATATAGCACATCTTAAAACTATTAAAAATAGAAGTGTTTAACGTCTATTTCAGTGAAATAGAAAAAAAGTTGCCAGTTTCAATATTTTTGATTTGTACCCCCTTACTTCTTAAAATAACGACCAGCATTCATATTTATGATTGTTATTGCAAATATAAAATGAAGCGATAGGGAAACTTTTTACGGATATTTTATTGTCAGGAGATTATTTCACGGGTCAAAACTCGTAATTATAAAAGTTGTAGCATATCGATAATGGCTAAAAGAATAGCCGAAAGCGCTCGAATATGAAGAACTTTTGGACAATTTTTACACACTTTATGCCCAGAAAATAAAACACATACGAAGACAAGGAAAATTAAAAAAAATTTTAATCTCAATTCCTTTTCAATCTACTCTAGTGAAACGTATAAAGGTGGGATTGCTACCCGTGTACACAATATATATATATATATATATATATATATATATATATATATATATATATATATATATATATATATATATATAGTTACGGACTTGTAGCATATAGATGAACCACGGGTTTTAAAAAAAAGGAAAACGTGGGATCTTTTCTCGGTCTTCACTCAGAAATGGAAGCGCACACAAGGGAATCAACGAAGAACAGACACAAGACGATGGATTTCAAAATAAAGCATTTATTTATAAATATATATAAAGAAATAAAGAGAGAAAAAAGAACATTCATTTAACAAAGGGGGAGGAGATCATTTAAGAATAGAAGGCGCGAGCGAATACATACATATATGAAAACAGATCAAACCAAGAGAATCAACTTATCTTTCAGTCGAGCTGATGTTTTCGCACAAAGTTCTGATTCGCCGAAGCGAGAGTTCTGATGCTAAAACAACTTTTTGGCCGGCCGGCAATTTTCCTGGATTTCTTCTCTTTTCACAAGTGTTCGAGGGTCCACAGCATTTCATACAGGCGTTTGGTTGGGTTGATCAGTTCCATAGCAGTCCTTTCACCCCTAGTCGACAGACTTCGCTGTCTTCTTCATCTCGGTGGGCAGTCTGACGATTTTTGCCCAGCGACGTTCAACTGCCGCTGGTCAGAGGGAAACTGAAAATCCTTCTTTAGATTTTTGCTGTCCCCAAAGACAGTCACGTGGGTTCCCTTCGTCCTTGACCAGGTACGCAGGAGGATAGGGCGCAAATCACGTAGTGCTTGTGTGATGGCCAAAAGTTCAATCCACGCTTAGTATGTTCTGATCACGTGAATCGCAGCAGGAGACCCTGAGGGTGCCTGGAATTCAATCATGGTCAGCTGCCTGATAGCTGCGAAATCTTGGAACCAGGTCATTCTCGCGTCGGGTCACTTCAAAGTTCACGGGCCCTTGGCTTGTGGGTGGAAGAGTAGATAAAGAGGGAAAAGAATTTGTGGAGAGAAGAGGAGGGTATGGCTGATCACAGAATATATTCTCTCGCAAGTCGAAAGCCTTGGATTAAATTTCTGTTTTTATTTATTTATTTATTTTTCTTTTATATCTAACTAAATTTTCTCTTTATTTAAGATTTTACTTTGGGGTGCTTTTTAGCCTAACGCCTATATGGTTAATGAAATCGTGGCTACGTGACAATATATATATATATATATTTTTTTTTTTTTTTAGCATTTCACCCCAAACAAGGCGGGAAGCCACTAGGACGCAATGGGTTACAGAAAATAGGAAGATCAGATAGGAGTGATAGAAGAAAGGATGAGGGTAGTGGATAGATTAAGGCAACTGGAGATGTCGATTGACATTACACTTACACGCCAAAATGGTATGGTTGGAACACGTGTTCCAACCATACCATTTTGGCGTTCTTTTCATTTTCATTGTTTATTTAAAATCATTTGCCAACGAAAGACCCTGATGAAGTGTTGGCCGAAAGGTACCTAGGTCTTGCAAAAAAAAAAAAAAATGGTCATACAAAAGAAATTCATTTTCTTTAAATCATTATATTTGTTTTGTGGTATCAAAACATTATTCCAATATATATATATATATATATATATATATATATATATATATATATATATATATTCAGGCATGTTTGGTTAAATAATTTAGACGTATTATGTCGTTAAATGAATAGTGAAAAAATATTTTGGATTTACGCATGCACAGATATTTTAACCCCTGAAGATGGTCTCAGATGGGACTGAAAGTACTTGGAAAATAAAAAATATATTTGAAGGAAAATTTTGGTATTTTTCTTAATCAATTTTCTACAGCCACCAAGAAATTAATTCGTAGACTTGGAAGGATTAAAACTAAAATAGACATAATAGGTCAAAATTATTTAACCAAACATGCTTGAATATATATATGTGTGTGTGTGTGTCTGTGTATGTATGTATGTATGTGCGTGTGTGTGTGTGTGCGCGCGCCCGTGCGCGCACGTGTGTGTGTAAATTGAAGTCAACAGTTTTATGCTTGAACGCAAAAAAAGGCACTGTCGCCACTTGGTATTGACCTCAGTGTCAACTCGTATATATATATATATATACGAGTTGACACGGGCGCGCACTCCACACACACGCACACATACATACATACACAGACACACACACACACACATATATTCAAGCATGTTTGGTTAAATAATTTTGACCTATTAACCTTGACTCAACTTCCAAGATTTTCGTTATCCTTATATAGACATCTCGGAGTGGTAGCACCAGTTCTGGTCCCTGCTTTAAGCAAATAGCAGACTCCTAAACAAAAATAAACACTATAAAAGTATAAAAAAAAATTTATAGCAAAGTATCAGCAACAGTTTTATATATATATATATATATATATATATATATATAATTGCTAATCATGCCTATTTATATTAGAATGGCCAACAATGTATTTTATCTGTAGTTGAAGTACTAAAATTGTGTTTAAAATATTTCGATTTCGGCACCTGTCTCAAAGAAAAATCGATTTCAGGCCTTGAAATGTAACCCGACTTGAAATGGCCAAGCACATGCACTCTTACATTGTTGGCAGAATTTGGCTCTTTACAAAGCGCCATCAATCGACACCTTCATAAACTCAGCCTTGTGAACAGAAGCTGACGAGAAGTTCCTCATGAACTGACCAAAGAGGTGTTGCTATGCCGCTAAACGAAATCAACCAACCTTATATAGATAATTAATCAATTTCGGACTAAAACGGCGAGACAAACGTGAATGGCCGTTACCATTTAGTCCAGCCCAAATTAGTTTGTCTATAAAATTCATAGCCTCCTCTTAATCGCCTTTCATTTTACGTTTATCGATTGTTAATATTCATTTTGTTCACAAACATTTGATCTTTGCTGATCTGAAAGCTGATTTTCCTCGTCCAATGCACATCACCAGACAGAAAGTCAATCGAGACGATCGTCAAATCATTTACTCAGGTTTTACTTATCCGTCTCTCATGTAATAAGTAAATGAAAAAACAAAAAATAAATTGTTGAGAAAAAACAGAATTGTTCAACTTGTTATCGTTTTATTAATGTGGCTCAATCATGCTATATATGGTGGACTCTCATCGTCGTATTCGACGTATGAGAGTTGAGCAGCTCAGACACCAGCACATATGATTTGATTATAGTGGTGAAGGCTTTGTGCAGAACCAACGACACATTTTGAAGGGCTGAATACAGAGATCTGGAGTACTACATGCCAGAATATCCCCAAACGACGCTCCACTGGCTTTGAATTCAGAGTTGTCCTTCTTCTAGACCAGCTGCCATCCAAGGCTATAGAACCCAGTCTGTGTTGCTATTTACCCAAAGTTGGAGGGAGATGAAGAGGACTAATACCTTTCCCAAGGGTATTAGCACGTAAGTGAATACAATGGCTAATATCTATCTATCTTTCTATCTATCTATCTATCTATATGGGTGTGTGTGTGTATTTAATTCAATTACCAAGCATTTGTCTGACATAGAGTTTAAATATTATATACGCGCGTGCACACACACACACGCACATTTCTCTTCTCTCTCTCTCTCTCTCTCTATATATATATATATATATATATATATATATATAGAGAGAGAGAGAGAGAGAGAGCATATATACACGCTTACACATATCATACTCACTCACTCCCTAAGAACTAAATAACACACACACACACACACACACACACATACACACACCCACACACACACACTTAACAGAGACACATCCCCTCTCCAGGACCAATAAAACTGTCAAACTGACCAGGGGAATTCAGAGCAGCATGGATCCATCCAGCTCTTATCTCAAATAACAACTTAAAAGAGACTGTTTGACCAACACAAGGAATGTTAAAAGATTCATGTTAAAAAGATAAAAAAAATTTAAAAAAACAAATGAAAACTACAGACAAAAGTGCATTTTCTCCATCAAGACATTCATTTCTGTAGTTCACTGCTACCACCAAGCAGAAATATTTCTTCTCCTGATGATGGCCATTTTGTCCGAAACTAGTCGAGGAATCTAAATGAAATAATAATAATAAAAACGAAAGAATATTAATCTACAACCCAGTGTCTCTGAAGATTTTAATTTTTTAATATTTTTTATTGTTCAATATATATATATATATATATATATATATATATAATATCACACATTGAGTGTTGGTGTTAATAAAATAGTGCGTGACGTAATATAACAGAGCTATAAATGATATATTAATAATAAATATCTATTTTCCTCACTAGTAGCATGACTTTCATCCACAACGCAGTCTTCAAGTGCTGAATTTAGATTCTGTATTTATTGTATTTTCATACAGTTTTGGCACGAAGCTAAAGAAGAAATGAGGTTTAGGTGGTCTTCATTAACTATCCTAAACCTAGCTTATCAGATACCACGTACGGCCAGACTGTCCCTCAGTCGGCGAAGTTGAGGCTCCAACGCCAAAGCGTAAAGTAGACATCGGACAACCCTGACGAACCGACCGAAACAGCGCAAAAGCGCTCGATCGCTTTCCGTTCACCTACACTAGGGGGCGGGGAGCGAGACAGCAGGCTGATCCACTTGCAGAAATCGGGTTTGAATCCGGCGGCCTGCAGCGTAACAGCCGGATATTGATGATCGACCCTGATGATTACCTTGGACTGGTCCAACAGAATCTCTGGCAGCAAATGCTCCGTCAGGATCTTGACCAAAATCTTTAACTCTCTGTTTAGTAGAGTTATGGGCCAATAGTCATCTAAATACCGCTCCCCATGTTTGTTCTTTTTCAACAGTGTGACCACACCCCAGAAGATCCGGTCGTGGACGGACCCCTGCTGGAACCAGTTGTTGAACAGTACTGTCAAAATCAGAACAAACATGTACGACAGCCTCAAGTACAATACCTAGGACAGACCTTCAAGTCCCGGAGACTTTCCACTGCCTACCTTCTTCAATGCCAAGAGGACTTCGTCCTATGTGACCTTACCCTCGCAGCAAGCCGCCTCTGTCGACGAAAGTCAGCCAAATAGCAGTAGAACTCTTCGCCACATAGACCAGGCTCCTTGGTAAACCGATTCTGGAAATATCAGCGAAACGCTTTGGGCATGTCGTTGGCCGACCGCAGGGTACCCCTATCTGGGATGTCGACCTATCTAATGTAACGGTCAGAACCTCGAATTCTGCGACCAGGTTCACGACTTCGTTAGATATCTTGTTTAACCTATGTCTAAATACCTGACACTAGTAGCGTTCACTCCAGAGCTCGCCTTAGCTAGGCCTATCTTTAGGGACCCTCCTATCTGAAAACGTTCACCACACAATCAATGAAGATCAACATCTGACCATTGATGAGATAATTCGAGGTGATTGGTTTGTGTTCGGCTTCATGCCTGCAAATGTTTAAAAATTATTTAAAAATATGTTTCCACAAAATTCGCGTCTTGATTACTCACAGAGTATATACAAAAATAAAATGAAAAAAAAGATTTGTATGTATGCTTGACGATAGAAACATGTCTGGTTTTTTATCCAAATACTGTTGAAGGTTAATTCTGAGTTTTATTTGAAAGTGCTAAAATCTCTTTGCATCAAGTCCTGCCAGCCAGCTCTTTTAAACTGAAGGAGTGGTTGTTAGGTTGAAATGTGATTAGCCTGTAATAGTTATACATTTATTTGATAACATTTGGTCTTTGGTGATCATTTTGGTCGCTGTGTACATTTCTAGTCCTCGTTTGAGCTTTGATGAGAGAGGACCGACAAACCGATTTAGCTGTCCTTTTTGTAACCATGTTGTATTTCGATAATACCACTTTACGTCAATGTTATTTTTATTACTTTCCTTTTTGTTATTTTTGTTGAAAGCGATAAAAACAGAGATGTAAAAACAAGAAAAAATAACTTTTTAAATGCATACCTCGATTTTATCAAGGCAATAAAGTCACTAAGACGCAAGGTATTACTGAGTGTGAAATAATATCAGAAAGAGAAAAATTTTTGAGTTTGAACAAAAAATATAGAGATTAAGAAGAGAAAAGATAAGGACTGGCATTGCATTTAAATCTTTGAAAATCAAAGACGACTCGAAAGCAAGATGCCGGAATAGTATTCTACAAGAGCGACGTGCAAGAAAAGAAACTGTTAGTATAGAACTTACGGTTACATCTAGCCATTTCAACTGTCAAATTGATGAGACCTAACTGCCAAACTAGTAAAAATCTGATTTGCTGGAACAATTTCGAATCAGTCTGCTGTTTCTGTTTAAAGGTGTAGCCACAAGTGATTAATTCCGGTTGTTTAGGGTGGGGTTAAGACATCGTATTTTCGATCTGAATTTCTGGGATGAGGAGTTATAAATATTTACAATATTTACATTAAGCTTAATGTCCTTATATTTGCTATTATCTCTACGGATTGGCTGATCCGGCCTTCTTCAGGTGTCTGTCGATTCAGGTATCCTTCATGCAATTTCGAACTGGATGTAACAGCAAAATTGTCCAAATGGTGAGAGGAAAAATATCACTCAGACCTTCAGTAATGGTAGCAACATTCATACTCTGACTTCCATCTTCAAATTCCATTCAAGAACCATCAAGAGAATGGTGAATACGTTTAAAAAAAGAGGGAACAGTAGAGAGTAAAACTAGATCAGGAGTTTACAGCAGGAAAAGGGATCATCATTTCAACTTCAAGCTTAAAGAGATCAATTAGAAAAGATCCAACTCAATTTATAAGTCGTTTGGCACGTGAGACAGGAGTTTCAGCTCTGACAGTTCAAAGAGCAATGTAAAAACTTGAAAATGAAATCGTACGTGAAACCTGTAAGGTACCTTGTTACTATAGGGAAAAAGTTAAAAGTTTATAGAGGGCGAAGATCATTTTGAATAAGTTAGAAAATGATCCTGGCATAATATATATATATATATATATATATATATATATATATATATATATATATATATATATATAGTAGTATAGGATTGGAGTATACGGAATAAATTCCAATAACCAACAAATACTATTCTTAAAAGAGTGCTCAGTACAGAGTAGTGCAAATGCAATTATTTATTCGAAAATAATAACATAAATATGTTATAAAATCACTACAAAAATAGCCATTTTGTTTCAACACTTCTGGTGTCTTATCAAGTGATGGTGTTGACATTCAACACCATCACTTGATAAGACACCAGTTTCTCCCCATTTAGTTGGTTATAAATGTTTCACTTAGGTGAGGGACACCTTTTGCAATTTCGTGTGTGATTTTCGTATTTGCTGTTGTGTTTGGATGAGTGCGTGGTTAGAGTGCATGATTTCATTATTGTTCAGTCTCGCATTATTTCGCCCTTGTTTCAATTCAGGACACGACCTTCGTTCCTGTAGCGGATCTTCTAATTAATGTTTTATTATGTCATTTTTCCCCTATTGATTAGATTTTTTCAACGATATTTTTTGTTCTGTTCCCAAAAGAATTGGACAAATGAGATCTGGAACTCTATTATGGTATTTCAGACTTAAAGAAAATGGCAACAAAAAGAACTTTTATGCTCAGAATCAGGAAGACACAGCTGAAATTCCCTAATGAGGAAGGAGGGCTTGGAAAACTTAACCCTCGTGGAGAATATTGATGATAAAACAGACACTCAGGTCTGACAGTCCTATCTGATGAGTTTGTGTGACCGGTCACGACCTGTAAAGCTGAAAAACTGTTAAATCTATATTTGGATAAGGCGTTTCAAAGAGGCATAATTGTTTTAGTCCTTAGGGGGCCAGAAGAAAAAGCTGAACTAAGTAAGAATGCGGTGTTTTAGTGAATATTTTCCCATGCACGCATTTTCGATTGAGAAATTCTACACTAACTATAGGGCAGGTGATGACCAGCTTTCTACAACTCCACTTTCGGCCATGTGCCATATTTTATGAATTAAGGGTCTTCATTCTTGGAACATTTTGTTTGTAATTAAGTTTAAGCGTCTAAATGTTTTTTTTTAAAACCTAGATTTGGCAGATATTTGGATGATATTTTTTTCACCTTTGGGGCCATGACTTATTAACTATTTGCCCAGAACTGAACCAGACACTGATTTATTTACTGCTGACTTTTGATCCGTCTGGAGCTGGGAATATTGCAGCATTTTAGCTCCTTTTCAATGTGTTGATAAAATATTTCCTGATTAAACGGCTTCTCAAGTCTGAATTGGGAGGAGGTTTGTTTTCTTCTTTTACCCAGAACGGCACTTTTTTCATTTTGAATGAAAATTCATTTTTTTTTATTTTCCATAAACTCGCAAATTATGATGGATCATTATTTGATATATTGATTGAAGCCTCGTATTAAAGAACTAAATTTTCTGCAAATTATATCTGACATTATATTTTCTTCTTTCCTTATCACATTCTGGTTAAAATGTACACACACAGAGACACATTCTCCCCAGCTATATATATATATAATTATATATATATATATATATATATATATATATATTATCTAAAAATCCGAAAATTATTTTAAGACATTTAACTAACCTATACATTTAGCAATCATAAAACTCGGACATTCAGGCTGGTAAAGTTGTTTTAATACTGTTTATTAAAACGAATTAACTATAAATATTTGTTTCTATAAAAGAATGTATAAAAGTAAAATGTCTTAAAATAATTGTCGGACTTTGTCCAAATTTATTTGTTTGACGTCTATTGTTTACATTTGGATACGCCATGGCAAATGTGAAAATAATATCATGAAATAATCTGCCAAATTTAAAAGAAAAGAAAAATAAAATTAGACCTTGTTAACCGAATTCACATTTAAAATCGGTCCAAGATATTGGAAGACCCTGGTTCCATAAAATATGGCATGGCCGAGGTCGGAGTTGTAGAAAGCTGCATTCAGGCCCTAAATTAGTTTAGCTAGTGTTTAATATAAAAAGAGCATTTACTTAAATATTTGTATCTAAAAAAAGAATGTATAAACATAATTCAAATTTTATATATATATTTTCATTAATGGTTAAAAAAGATTAAATTGATTTTATATTTAGTTTTTCAGCATTCTTATGTTTTTCCGTTTTGTAGGAATAATAAAACGGAAATTTTCCATAATTTTCATTGATTCATTTCTTTAGCCATTTCAAGGGTTTTTCTTATTTTGGTTGTTGTTATTTTTCATTACATCTGTCCACCCAAATCCCCAGAACCTTGATTATTATTTGTCCTTCAACAGTTGAGCGAGAGACCCAGCTGAACTCTTCCTGAACACCAAAGATGAACTGAAGGAAATAATTATTGCCAAATTCACCAACTTAAACAAGGAGACCGTCCAGAAGAGTTGCAGTCTGTTTCATTTGTCTGAACGCAGTAGGGAGCTAATTAGCAATTATATTGAATAATTTTTTAAAAACTTTAAGATATTTTTGTGTAATTTTGGTAAATATACCTTTTTAAAAGAGATTTCAGTGTTATTTTTACTTTTTCCGTAACAAAGATGAAATTTATCCATCGCCTGAATATATATATTATATATATATATATATATATATATATATATATATATATATATATTAGTCGATTTCATCCCAAGAAAGGCAATAAACAACAAGACACAAGAGGTTACTAGGTGTGGAAGAATTAGGAACACACACATTAAAATGATCAAGAAAAAGCAATAAAAAGGACAATAGATAGCGATTGACATTGCATTCAAATTTTTGCAGATTAAAGTTGGTTGAAAAGTATGGAGCCAGAACGGAGTTGCACAAGGAAAAGAAAAAGGATTTAAATTTCTAGGTCTGATGAACTGGATCGTGATTACGATTCCAATGTAATAAATTATAACCATGGAATATTAGTGTTTGAGCTTTTTTATTATATTATTCCTCTGTCCTGGACATTGAGTTCTACCTGTAATTTATCCCTTCGAATTTATTTATTCACATACATACATACATTACATACATATATATATATATATATATATATATATATATATATATATATATAAATATATATTGTGTATATAGGTAGTAATCCATTTTTTATACATGTTTCACTAGAGTAGATTGAAAAGGAATTGAGATTAAAATTTTTTAATTTTCCCTGTCCAAGTATGTTTTTTATTTTCTGGGTATAGAGTGTGTAAAATTGTGCAAAAAGTTCTGCATTTCGTGCGCTTTGGCTATTCTTTTTACTCCATTATCGATATGCTTTCAACTTTTATTTTACGAGTTTTGACCCGTGAATTAATACTCTGACAATAAAATGAAAAAGTTCCCTATCGCTTTTTTTTATATTTGAGCTTAAGAAAATTTAACAAAATATTGTAATAACAATCATAAATATGAATGCTGGTCGTTATTTTAAGAAGTAAGGGGGTACAAATGAAATATATAGAAACTGGCAACTTTTTTTCTATTTTACTGAAATAGGCGTTAAACACTTCTATCTTCCCTTATTTCTTTCATTTGCTCACTGACTCCAATTAGCGTCTTTGATGTCCTTTTTCTGCACACGCTATCAAAACGAAATAGTCCATTATTTACGAGGTACTAGCACGTTAAACACTTCTATATTTCTTTCTTTTTTTCCTCTGAAACCAAGTAGCGTCTTTGAAAATCTTTTGTCTTTCCACGCTACTGAAACGGAATAGTCAATTATTTTTGCGGTATTAGCGGGGAGTAATAATCGTGCGGACTAACGAAAGCCGGAACTAGAATACTATTAATAGGATTATTGCCTACTAGATAATTATGAGAAAATGTTTCTTCGTTAAGCCTCGTGGTAGTGACGAGACATTTTTTTTTTTCAAAATGCCTCGCGATAGCCCAGAAATCAGGATATGAATTCATGTTTCTTATTTAAATCAAGAACCTTAAAACTCCATAAGACCTTGGGAACTGAGATTCGAGTTATAGACAGCAACTGATAGAATCTTTTGAACAAATCAAAACTCTTGTTTGTATATCATTTTGTACTTGAAATCAGTATCATGTGCAAACGGCAGACACTGCGATTAAAAGTATTAAAAACTGGGGAAAAAATTTAAGAAAAAGAACGAATAAAAGTGTTTTTCGCCTGATTTTGAAAAAGCCAAAAAAGGGCGAAAACGTTAACTAAATATTTGACACTATTTACTCTCAGTGAATGCAAAATAACGACCAGCAAAACAAATTTAAAAATGAATTTTAAACAATATTTTGTTAAATTTTTTAATCAAATTTTTATTAATGAAGGCTTTTGATTAATGAACACATAACGGATATTTTAAAGTCAGGAGATTAATTCAACGGTCAAACTTGTAACTATTAGAGTACTAGCATATCGATAATGGCTAAAAGAATAGCTTAAAGCATACATAATAGGATGAAATTTTTGCACTTTTCAAACAAGCGATAATGCAGAAAAAGACACAAGGGTTACTGAGAATTAAAAAAAATTTATGAAAAGAACATCAAACAGAACCGGAAACATAATCTTAAAGAGGAAACTAGGGATAAACCTATACCGGTGTTCAATAAACGGGATATATATATATATATATATATATAACCCATATGTATGTAAATCCTTATGTCCTTTAAATAAATTCTAAGTGGATAAATTATCATTGGCATGTTTATTTTTGTCCCTTTTTTTCTTTAGTTTAATCCATCTTTCTCTCCCATGTTCCATGGTTATAATTTATTACATTGGAATCGTAATCACGATCCAGTTCATCAGACCTAGAAATTCAAAATATTCTTTTCACTTGTGCAACTCCGTTCTGGCTCCATGCTTTTCAACCAACTTTAATCTGCAAAAATTTGAATGCAATGTCAATCGCTATCTATTGTCCTTTTGATTACGCTTTTTTCTTCCCGATCATTATTAATGTGTGTGTTCCTAATTCTTCCACACCTAGTAACCTCTTGTGTCTTGGTGACTTTATTGCCTTTCTTGGGATGAAATCGACTAATATATATATATATATATATATATATATATATATATATATATATATATATAATGGATGCGATGGATAAATTGTCATCTAAGTTACGCAAAAGTAAAAATAACACTGAAATCTCGTTTAAAAAGGTATATTTACCAAAATTACACAAAAATATCTTAAAACACTAAAGAGTATTCAATATAATTGCCATTAGCTTCACCTACTGCGTTCAGACAACCTCGAAATCTCCTGCAACTCTTCTGGACGGTCTCCTTGTTTAAGTTGGTGAATGCGGCTATAATTATTTCCTTCAGTTCATCTTTGGTGTTACAAGGAGTTTTGTGGGTCTCTCGCTCAACTGCGCCCCCACACATAATAATCAAGGTTCTGGGGATTTGGGTGGACAGATGTAAGAAAAATAACAACAACCAAAATAAGAAAAACCCTTGAAAATGGCTAAAGAAATGAATCAATGAAAATTATGGAAAATTTCCGTACTCTATTATTCCTACAAAACGGAAAAACATAAGAATGCTGAAAAACTAAATATAAAATCAATTTAATCTTTCTTAACCATCGTAATGAAAATATATATATATAAAGACATTATTATGTTTATACATTCTTTTTATAGATACAAATATTTAAGTAAATGCTCTATTTATAATAAACAGTATGAAACAACATTTACCGGCCTGAATGCCCGAGAAATGTTCGTCCTCCGACCTGAATCGAACCTGCATCCTATAAGGAACCATCATATAGCCTGACGTGCCTTTAACCGATTGGGCCACAGAAGAGCGTTCGGTTAACAAGGTCGATTTTATTGTCTTTAAACTAAATCCTCCATGATTATCTCACGTACATTCATATCTGCTCATGGCGTATCCAAATGTAAACAAATGACGTCACACATTATGAAATGGACAAAGTCCGACAATTATTTTAAGACATTTTTATGTTTATACATTCTTTTTATAGATACAAATATTTAAGTTAATGCTCTGTTTATAATAAACAGTATTAAACAACATTTACCAGCCTGAATGTCCGAGAAATTTCAGGGCGGTAAATGTATAAACATAAAAATGTCTTAAAATAATTGTCGGACTTTGTCCATTTCATAATATATATATATATATATATATATATATATATATATATATATATATATATATATATCAGTGTATGTGTCTCTGTGTGTGTACATTTGAGTGTATGTTGAGCAGGGAAGCCATAGAAGAAGAAAATATATTTTCATAAATATTTGCAGAAAATTTCAGTTCTTTAATACGAGGCTTGATAATATTTATTATCTCAAATAATGCACGCATCATAATCAGTGAGTTTATGGAAATATAAAAAAAAATGAATGATCATTCAAAATGAAAAGAAGAAGAAACTAAGTAAAAAGAATCGAAACAACACCTCCTCCCAAAAATTCAGACTTGGAGAAGCCGTGATAATGCATCGGCCGAAATATTATTATCAACACAAAAAGATAAGAAAAGGAGCTAAAATGAAGCAATATAAAGGGTGTTTCATTAAGACGGATCAAAGTCAGTATTAAATAAATCAGTGTTATTTGTGAAAATTTATTTATTTCTCTATTGGATCATGTTATTTAAGTCATGGCAATTATGTGTGAAAAATAATATCGCCCAAATGTACGTCAAGGCTTCGACGGCACACCTCCACTCGATGATCAAAATTTTTGATGATGTCTCTATATAGTTGCTCCTCGATCTCACCAATATGCCTTATTATCTCATCCTTCAGCTGTTGAATTGTTGTTGGCTTGTTGGCATAGATCTTACATTTGAGATGACCCCCCTAAGGAAGAAATCTAAAGGTGTCAAGTCGCACGATCGTGGTGGCCAATAGACTTCGCTGTTTCGAGAAAAGATGCGACCTGGGAACTTCTCATTGCATGTCTTCTCACTTGTGCAACTCTATTTTCCTAATCGGCTTCGATAAATTTAACACGTTGTTTGATTGTTAATCTTTCCATGGTTAAAATTGCCAAAAACTTAAGTAGTTAAATCTGAAAGTAAAAGAAAAAAATTACACCTGTACCTGTAACGGCATTCACCCATTAATTACACCTGTACCTGTAACGGCATTCACCCAAGGTGCATTGAGCCGGCTCCAATATTGCAGTTTCATGGGAATTTGGAATTCACAAGCGGTCCCCAACCGCATGTATAGCACATGAGATCTGATTATAGTGGTGAAGGTTTCGTGCAACCATCCACACTTTTTGAAGAGCCGAATACAGAGACCTGGTGCACTACGTGCCACAAGGTCCCCAAACGACCCTCCGCAGGTTTTGAATTCAGAGTTTTTCTTTCTCCTAGACCAGTTGCCATCAAAGGCTATAGAACCCAGTCTGTCCTGCTATTTACCCATAGCTGGAGGGAGAAGAAGAGGATTCACACCTTTCCCAAGTAATAATAATTTAGCACGTAATTGAATGTAATGAATTCGACTGGAATTCGAACTCGGCTCTCCGATTCCTCAATCCAAGCCGCTATCCATTACTCAACCGTACCTCCTCACGTGCTTAATTACACGCTTAAACTTAATTCACATTTAAAATTGCTCCAAGTTATTGGAACACCCTTTATAATCGTAATATTCTTCGCTTTCGAAATTCAAACAGGAAGAAGACCGAATGCCGCATCGGCCGAAATATTAAGATAAACACAAAATGATAAGAGAACAACTTCAAATGAATCAATGTATATTAGTAAGAAGATTTTATTTCACATATTCAGACATAAGAATGTCTGGAAGACACATTGAACGAATTATTTTGATAAACACAACGCAAACAAAAACATTAAGCCAAGTCAGTCAATGTATAATATTAATGATTCCTCATCTCAGGAATTCACATAAGAAATTTTACAAAGTTCGAAAAGCATTACACGCATGAAAATTGGTAGAATCAAAGACAATTTTTACATTGTATTTTTAGAGTGGTTTCATGCCATATTACGAAATCATTCTCACACTATTCCTACTTTAAGCGGAGTCCCATTTAAATAATGCATTCAAAGGATAATTAGCATGCAGCCGCCCCCGCAGACACAAGGACCCCCTCACACAAAAAAATTTGCCGGAGAGAAAGAGAAAAAAAAGCGCGCAGAAATTGTGTTTAGACTGCATGACTGACAAAGACTTAAAAAAATAAATAAAAATAGAAAAGCAAATGATAACGTCAAACCAGTTTTTTACGCAACGTGGCCTCTTCCGGGTTTTTACCATTCGTAAGCGTATGTGTGTAGATGGACGGGTATATGTCTGGGTTGGGGGTAGAAAGTGATGCGGTTGGGGGAGGAGCGCTTTGAGGGTGTAGGAGAACGAATGCACGCCATGACAGACTTAGTTATGACTCATCAGAAGTAATGATTTTTTTTTCCCTCAGAATTTTAAAAGTTCTGTTTCGTTTTCACAGCTGGGGAAAAAAATCAAATCTCTAGGTACCCCAAATCTCATGTACGTATTTAGGGTGACCTGTATAAACTGGCGTCGAATTCTCTACGTCTATATTGCAATGATCCGATTTCTACATACTTGTCTTCTTGTTAGCTTGCTGCAGTAAAAAAAATATCAAAAACTTTACTTCATAGTTCAACTTTTATTAACAGAATGCCATTAAAACATTCTAACTTGCAGAAGAAAGCAATCTGCAGTCCAAACGACTCCCGTGTGATTTTAATCAGTTTAGTATGAACTGACAAAAAAAAATGAGTCTCCAAGGGAGATAAATCCGGTTCTATTAAGTGCTAATTACATATTTATATCTCTTAGTTTTCTTTAAAAGAACATTGAGAATAAACAACGTAGAACTTGTAGAAAAAAAATGGTGATGAGAAGGGGGGGTCAAAAAGTGCAGTGCTCGCCGGGCAGGCCAGCTATTTTTTTTTCTTCTTCGGTCGCCTCAAAGAAATGCGTGGCTCCCTTTCGCAGCCGTTATACTGGGCAGTTGTGAAACAGTCACCAGCTCAGCCGCGCCTACTTCGACTTCCACTTTGTCTGTCAGTCAATCCGTACGTCCAACTCTATTGCACGCTGTCCGCCGAATGACTGCCCTCCTCTCGTGCTGCTGGAACCCCGCTTTTTATGCTACGGCCAAAATTTGCATGCGTCCAACTGTCGTCTCATTTTGGACGTGATAGGCGCGCATAATTTGCGTCTTCAATAGCGGCCATATTTCTTTTTATCATCACTTTGCAGGCAAGACACGTTCGCTCTCGTTTCAAATTCTGAGGTAAGTTATGTCTTTCGTCACAGAACCCCTAACCTCTCTGAAAACTTTTTTATCTGCCATAGGGATATAAAAGTGACAATCTGTTTTACGTGCTACGGAGCGTAGACAATTATGGCTCTCCACTATTTCCTTCTTTTGTTGCTTTAAGTAACATTTGCCTCTTTATTATTCCCCTTCATCTTTCTTCTGCCATTCATTCACACATTTGTTAAGTAAGTTACTCGTTGTTTCTCCATGCTTCTCTTGCCTTTAGTGTGTCATATGAGTGTTAAATTTTCTCAGTCCTCCTGTGCGCCAGAAATTTCAACTGTCTCATTCTGATTGTAAGTATACGTTTTTTTCTTGTTTTCTATTTTTCTTAAAATGTCCTTGTTGCCTGGATATTGTCTCATTGGAATTCTTAGCATTCGTCCGTAGAACCAAATTTCCGTTGCTTCAACTATCTTCTTCATCTACTTTTAAAAAATAACTATCTTTTAAAATAATTACGTTTTGTAATAATTAGCTTTTGCAAATAATAATAATGTACATTCGATAAATAGGAAATGGCTTGACATCAAACAAGTTTTGTCTAAAACAAAACTTGAACAATTATCTTGTGTCTTCGTGGCAGTGTTGTTAGCTTAGAAGACAAGTACCCACGGCGCGTAAGCACTCCTGACTGTTTGTTGAAACTGAGAACTAAATATTTACACTATTTACATTGTTTGGACTGTTGTTCTCATCTTTATTATCATATTTGTTTCGGCCGTTTTACTCTCTGGCCTTCTTCGGGTGATATACGCTGGACAACGTGAATAGTGTAATTAGTTACAATACCTCATCTCAGAAATATAGACAGATATTGAGAATTAAATCGTCATCTTGAACCCAATCAATGATTATGTCATTGAGCTGAAGTGTATCATTTGTCTAAAAATCATTTTAAAATTAAAGAGAAAATTCATCTATTTTTTGAGCGATTACCTTCTAAAATTTCTAAGTCTATGTGTCATATTCCAGCAAATAAGTACAAGCGATGACAAAAAAAAATTGTCTGGTCAGCACTATTTTTGGTGCCAAGAAAGAAAACATATATTTTAGCTAATTTGATGGTGCTGATTCCGAAAATGACCTTAGCTTTTCATGGTTAGCTACCATTTTTGCTGTACTGAAATTGCTCATTTTTGAAAAAAAAATATACTTACGATCTTGGCTAAACGAAAAATTAAAAACAAAAAAATAGTTAATAAAGGTAGTAGAAACCCATTATTTTTTAGGTAGGTAGAGAAACTGAAATAGAGAATTTTGTTCAATTTATCGCCAAAAATTCAAATTAACTGATAAACTTTATCAGTAATACAATTTAGTAAACCTGATAATTAAGGTGACCTCAAAAAAAAAAAAACGAAAAAAATGAAACTCTAAAATTTTCTGGTTGATATTCATAAATTTATCCCATCATTTTTATCCCTTCACTACAGAAGGAAACCAAGTACATTGAGAGGATTTTGTTTTCCCAGTTGGAAAGAAACTCCAACTAAAGACATTCCAATTGAATGCACCTATTCCATTGTACATGATACTGCTGGGATATCAAAAATGACTTAAATAACATTGAACATGACAGTCAGGAAAGAGAAAATTTTTACCATAGTTCTTATGTTCATGAAGGTTTTATTTCTGCTGTTAGTTTATTAAATGATTTGATGAAAATACTTGCGAGTCTTGGTATATAAAATTGTGTTATTTTTAAAGATTCAGGGTTTGACTTTTGTTGCAAATTCCTGTTAATAAGTACAAGCGATGGCAAAAAAATGTACATTTAAAATCAAAACAATAATATATATAGATAGATAGATAGATAGATAGCTGCTTGGGTTGAGAAATCCGAGAGCCGAGTTCGAACTCCAGTCGTATCTATTACATTCACTTACATGCTAATACTCTTTGGAAAGGTATGAATGATCTTCTCCCTCCAGCTACGTGTAAATTGCAGGAGAGACTGGGTTCTATGGCCTTGTTTGGCAACTAGTCTAGAATAATGAAAACCTCTGAATCCAGAACCGTCCTCGAGATGGTTGGTCTCCATCAGGCCATCTTGCCCAAGAAACACTATTTCTGCTGTGGCTCTAGGATAAAAAATACACCTAAATAATGTTCGTTTAGAGAAGGATAATAAACCTAAAAAGTTCTTGGTTTACCTAAAGAATCACCTTTTACAGTAGGATAATAAACCTAAAAAAGCAAACTTCATTTTTAAGCTAACAAAGAAATCTTTAAAACTTAATATCGGATTTTATTGCTCTGGACATGTTTTGGTAAGTAGGCTAAATTTTAAGGGCCAGTAGGAAATTTTGGGCCGAAGTATTTCACCTTAGTCGTCAATATTTACCACAGCTTATAAAAAATAGCTTCCAAAATTGAAAATTTATGTGTAATTATAAATTTACTAACGCAGGGTTTTCTAAAGTAGTTTAAATCAGGCATCCTGATCTGGAATCTGGTCCACAGTCACTTTCGCACATATGTGCTGTGGCTTCCCTCTGTCTTTTCTACAAATATTTTCATGGCAAATGCTCTGATGAGCTACTTTCACTGGTACCCAAACTGCATGAATTTAAGCATGCTACTAGTTTGGCATCCCGGTCCCACTCTTTCACTGTCGAATTCGTTGAATGTAGCTTTTTCTTCTATTCCAATAGCTTCTTATCTCGCACTTCCAGACAGTGAAATTCCCTTCCTCTTACTTGCTTCCTTGATAGCTATTATCTTCAAATATTCAAATATAATGCGAATCGATCTCTTCTGATGCTTTGATTCTGATACCCGCCTTTCTCTTTAACCTTTCCTCAACCCCCCTCTTTACGCCTGTCCCTCATTCACAGTGATCTTGCGTATTATTAATACTCCCACTTTTCTTGGGGTGATATGCTTAAAAAATCGAGATCACATATCACATTGTTTTTCTAATTTGCCACTTAAATATCGAATAAGCACTTTGAAAATCACGAGTGTTCTAATTTATGTGATTCACCGGGTCTGGGTGTGTCTAGGTCAAGATAACCTAACGAAGCCCATCTCTTTTTGGGCAAATTTTCAGTTCAGCGTTGGTCTTCTAGTCTCGTACTAAAAATAAAGAGCCTAGTCTATCATGCTACCCATAGCTGAATTCATGTTACTTTCTTATGTGGCGCGTTCCTTCAGATCATGGCTCTCCACATCTTCCTATCATTCGTATCACTAAACAATGTATGTCTCTTTAATATCCCTTCCAGTCTATATTCTGTCATCTATTTATAAGCTCGTTAGCTAGGTTAGGCATTGCTTCCCTCTTGTCTTCAATATGCCCTTTGAGTTACACATTCTCCAAGCCCTCTTTTCTCATTCTGTATCCTAGATTGATTGATTTTTTTATAAGCTTATCAACTTTTTGCAGGTTATTTAAAGCCAAAAAATATTTTTAGTTTATTAAAGTTTTGGGGGAGATGATAATTTTTACTGATACTTTATACTAAATAACCCATAGCTGGGAGGATAAGTGGTCGGTTCATATCTTTCCCAAGGTTATTTGCGCGTATATGAATATCAGTACCTGGTCAGTACTTAGATGGTGGACCACTTGTAAATAACAGGTGCTGTAAATTTGGATGTGCGGATGGTGCAATGGATAATAACAGGGAATTGGAAATCAGAGAGCCAAGTTCCAATTCCAGTCACGTTAGTTATATTCACTTACACGCAAATACCCTTGGGAAAGATATGAATCCACCTTTTCTCCACCCAATTATGGGTTAATTAGTAGGACTTGTATCAGTAAATCATTATTATCTCCAAAAAAATTCTTACAATCTAAGAATATTTTCTGTCTTTAAATAACCTGGTGACGGTTGATAAGCCGTGAAAAACAAAATCAATCAATTTATTCATCTGTAAGGAAATTGGCTATCATTCACATGTCATATAAGATGACTGATATCATATGGTACTTAATACCATTAATATCATATGGTATTCAATGCCAATGATATCATTGATAGCATATGGTACACAATAACATTGATATCATATGGTATTCAATGCCATTAACATCATTTTTTAATGTCAGGTTTACCTAAAGTGTATTATTGAAAAAGTTTATCAGTTAATTTGAATTTTGGCGATACAGCGGAAAAATTCGGATTTCTATTTTAAAATTTTGGACTCAAAACACGTTTTTCTTATAAAAATAGGTGGCTGGCATAAACTTCTCGGCCTACCTGAAAATTGTTGGGTTTCTATGAACTTTATTAACTAAATTTTTCGATCAGCCAAGCGTAAATTGATCTTTTTCACAAAAATGAGCAATTTTAACAGCAAAAACAGTAGCTAACCCTAAGGTCATTTTCGGAATCAGTATCTTCAAATTAGCTACAAAATGTGTTTTGTTTCTTGGCACCAAAATTTGTGATGACCAGTGTTATCGTTGCACCTTCAATGCTTTAAGAATAAGTAAATATTAATTTGTGCTCCTCTCTGTGAAATCAGACGGAAGATTCATTGAGTACAATAAATAAAGTCATAATAAATAGCCTTAAACATTTATCGATGTTTTCAGCAGTGTCAATATGATATGTTAAAGCAAATAATTTTCTCCAAATATTTTGGGTCCAGCTTTCTTCCGGATAACTGAATGCCTGCAGGACAACACCGACTCAATTTCACAGACGTCAGAAGAAAAAATGATTTAAAAACAAAAAAATAAATGCAATAGGGAACATAAAATCCGTCCTTAAAATAGATTGCTTAGTATACGTTTTAAATGCTGAACTATCACTAGTCACAATGAACGGATGTTCCTTGAGGGAGTCCCCATGCCTTGATCAACTTCTTTATGTGCCGTGAGGACTCTCCACAATTTCCTGTCCTTTGTGGCGCTTAATATAATTTATCTTGTTATCTCTCCCAAACCCTGTTCCGCCATCCATTTACTCAAACTCACTAAATATGTTATGCTTTGTTCTCCCTATTATCTTCAATCTGTCCTGTGAGTATCAGATTAGCCAAGCCCTCTTTCCTCATTATATGTGCCCCAGAAATTTCAACTGGTTTTTCCTGATATCAAGTATTAGCCTCCTCTTTGTTTCCATTTTCTTTAAAACCTCACCGTTGCTCACATAATCGGTATATAGTATCCTCAGTATCCTTCTGTAGAACAACATTTGCGTTGCTTCAAGTCTCTTCAGTTTTGAGGGTACACTCCAGCATTTGCTGTCGTACAGGAGTACAGAGATCACATAACAGTTCTCGTTTCTAATGAAGTTTTTCTGTCTCTTAATACTCTGCTTAGCTTTTGGAAGGCATCTTTGGCCATCCCAATGTGCCTTCAGATTTCAGTGTCACACTTTTCGTCCTTCACATATAGTTAAATTGATTTTGGTATCTCAAACGCCTTAGATTCAAACCAGATCTCAAGTGGAACTCGTACATACAAACCTCATCGTTGCTCACATAATCGGTATATAGTATCCTCAGTATCCTTCTGTAGAACAACATTTGCGTTGCTTCAAGTCTCTTCAGTTTTGAGGGAACTCTCCAGCATTTACTGTCGTATATGAGTACAGAGATCACATAACAGTTTTCTTTTCTTTGTTTCTAATTACGTTTTTCTGTCTCTTAATACTCTACTTAGCATTTGGAAGGCATCTTTAGCCATCCCAATAAGCCTTCAGATTTCAGTGTCACACTTTTCTTCGCCAATTAGAATACTTCACATATAGTTAAATTTTTGTACGTGATTTTGGTATCTGTTGAGCCTTAAATTTAAACCAGACCTCAAGAGGAACTCGTACATACAATCCATCGCTAAAGAGGCAAATAAAAATTATCGGTTCCCTGTGCCATTCAGTAAATTGTGCTATCCTCTTCCTTTACAAGAGCCAGGTCAGACCTAAAATTGGAATACTGCTATCATATTTGGGCAGGAGCTGCCTAGTCCTTACTTTCCACGTCACCGCCTCCTTTTTGGTGACAAATTATTTTCTATCCTACAACTTTCTCACAGACGAAACATCGCAAGACTCACAGCTCTATCGATGCTTCCATGGAAAGTGCTCAGATCAACTACATTCTTTACTACTATGAACAAAGATCTAGAGTGAAAGAGGAGATAGACAGACCAAGATCGATCGATCGATCGATCGATAGATAGATAGATAGATAGATAGATAAGAACATATTGAGATAGATAGATATGTAAAGATCGGTAGATAGATAGATAGATAGATAGATAGATAGATAGATAATGATAGATGAATACATACATACATATGAAAAGTGATAGATAGATAGATAATAGATGAATAGATAGATAGATAGATAGATAGATAAGAACATATAGATAGATAGATAGATGGATATATTGAGAGAGATGAACAGATAGATATGTAAAATATACATAGATAGATGAATATATACATACATACATACACATGAAAGCGATAGATAGATGATATATAGATAAGAACATATTGAGATAGATATGAAAATAGATAGATAGATAGAGATAGATATGGATAGATAGATAGATAGATGAATAGAGATAGATAAGATACATATATTGAGATAGATAGATAGATAGATGAGAACATAGATAGATATGTAATAGATAGATGAGAACATATTGAGAGAGAGAAGATGATATGTAAAGCCATACATAGATAGATGAATATACATACATACATACACATGAAAAGTGATAGATAGATAGATAGATAGATGATATGAGATAGATAGATAAGAACATATTGAGATAGATAGATAGATAGATAGATAGATAGATAGATAGATAGAATTGAAACTTAAACTGTCTTACATAAACCGTGTAAATGCAAAATTCAGAATTTCCTGCAGGTCACCCAGATCAATATACACCTGAGGATGGCCAGAGGGCACAATGGCCGAAACGTTGTTTGGTTTGGTTTGTTTTACGGCATATCAATCTCAATGGGTTATTTAATGCCCACAAGATTTTTATTGCTGGTAATATATTTTTTTAAATATATTGCTCGTAATATTTTTTCTTCCAAAATATATTGCTGGTAATAATGTATTGCAAGTAATAAGTTTTTCTTCAAAAACTTATTGCTGGTATTAAAACCTATTTTTAAAATTTCAAAGGGTTTTGACCCCAGTTTAGGGTTAACTGTTTGCCATAGTTGATTTTTATTGTTGGTAATATTTTTTTATTTCCAAAAATGTATTGCTGTTATTAAAAGCTATTTTTATACTTTCATAGTGTTTTGACACCTTTGGGTGAGGTAACTATTAGCCCACAGCTGAAACCCTGACATGCTACCACCCCGGGTAAGGATGGACGTGGGAACACCAGCAATTAAGAGGTGGTTCCACGCTCCACAAAACCTTCTGTTGGATTTAGTTTATCGTTTTACCCAGGACGCAGATGTACATTATCGTCATAACTAAGACGAAGGGCAGACTGAGATAGATAGATAGATAGATAGATAGATAGGAACAGACTGAGATAGATAGATATAACAGACTGAGATAGATAGATACTTAAATGATATGAACAGACTGAGATAGATAGATAATAGATGGATGATATGAACAGACTGAGATAATAGATGTTTTTTAAATGCGCTTTAAGACGTGTAAACGGCGGACGGAGTGCGTTGTTTTAAATATTATTCCAGTCGTGTTCACAGGAGGAGGAAAATTCTTTTCCGAACAAAGAAATCTTCCATCTGGCGTCTATGTTTTCGAACAGCTGGATCGCCATCTAAAATCAAGGAGTATTTAATAACGCCACACTGCAAACAACTGCAGTGGGATGAGGAAGAAGAAAGAAACGCAGAAAGGAAGAGAGAGAAAGGTCATAACTCTACCTCAATACGCTTGCTCAATACAATTACTACCAAATACATACAACATATATATATATATATATATATATATATATATATATATATATAGTATTTACATTAGTCAGACTATTGTCCCTATAGTATTTACATTAGCCATACTTTGTCACTCGTTTCGGCCGTTGTACGCTCCGGCCTTCTTCAGGTCGTTGGAATTTCGAACTGAACCCTTTATTTTGATCACTGGGGTAGACTGTTCTAATTCCAGGTGCCAAAGATGGATGTCAGTTATCAGTTATCTCCTGCTAATTTTCCCTCTGAAAGTTCTCCACTGCCTTAACCAGGAATTGAACTCACCTTCTTTGGGTCTGTCACTGGATCTAACCAACGCCTTTATCCACTGTGCCATGTGTCCTCTGGGTATGAACTTCTGAGTATTATAAACCTAATGTTTTCAGCATCATTTTTACCAGTGCTCATATTGCAATTTTTGCTGTTATCATTGCATGTCTTTTATCAGAGTTCATATTGCAACTTTGTTATCATTGCTTTTCTCTGGCACTCCTTATTACTGGTTCCCATATTGTATTTATTTCTATGCTTGGTCGGCTCAGGAGATTTTTGTGGCCTAGCATATGTGCTGATTCCTTAAGTTTACGAATTTTCCAATGGTGTTCCTTGTCTATGATCTCAACATATATATATATATATATATATATATATATATATATATATATATATATATATATATATATATATATAAAATCAACCAAAACGTTTGCGGTATTTCTCTTCTTTTTAATATATATATATATATATATATATATATATATATATATATATATATATATATATATATACAGGGTGTAACAACAAAATTGTCCATATCGTGTAAGTGCAAAATTGTCCACTTTTTAGATGAAGCTTTGAACCGTTGTACCTAAGAAATGATTAAAGATATCTTACCGGAATTCTCCGGAAAATAAAATAACACTATTGGACTCTACGTTGAGATATAGGAATGTATAATTACTCTACGAGCTTAAAAGAAGAATCGTGATGAAACCGATAATAAGCGAAAACGACATGTTTATCGTTAATTAATCACGGTTAAGGATCCGAAGCTCATGAAGGATTGAAGTAAAGTTGAAATATATATATATATATATATATCTTTCGTCTTCAGTCTTTCTAACTGAATAACTCAAAGACCTTTTCAGTGATTCTTACGACAAATGTTATCAAGATGGCTAACCAACATATCTGAAAACCTGGAAAAAAGAAATTCAATTAGGTTAGTGGTTTCTTAGATATTAAGGATTTTTGTGGATTGGATACTTAGGCTGTTACACGATTTAGACAATTTTGCTGTTACACCTGGTATATATATATATATATATATATATATATATATATATATATATATATATATATATATATATATATATATAAGATATTTTTGTAGGTACAAAATTTAATGATCGAAATAAAAGTATAAAATTTAATATTACAAGACATATTAAAAGAAAAAAAAAAAACACCTAAATAAACCTAAAAAGATCTTGGTTTACCTAAAGAATCACCTTTTACAGTAGTGTTGACTGGTTCACCGTGTTGTCCCGGTCTTACTTTTTATTTCATTTGAATGTTCTGGAGGCACTTTACATCGGGTCCCGCAAGCCTTCTTTGTGCAAACAACGTGAGTGCTTGTTGGGACTCGCTGTCATTTGTCTCTAGTTCCTTCCGCATATATATATAATTTTTTCCCCCCCAATTCCTTTTATTGTACATTTTTCTGTATTAATTTTAAATCTCCCGTTGAAGTCTGAAGAGCGGGAGCGAAACCGGTTCTTGTAGTTGTTTTTTTTTTCTTTTTAATATGTCTTGTAATATTAAATTTTATACTTTTATTTCGATATATATATATATATGTTTTTTTTTTTTTTTTTTTTTTTGTGTGTGTGTGTGTGTGTGTGTGTGTGTGTGTGTGTGTGTGTGTGTGTGTGAAAAGTGTGTGTATATAAATATATAATTACTTATATATTATATGCGCGGTACTTATTAGAAAGCGCTCAATATCAGAGATAGTGCTAACATATTTTGGTTGGATTGATGTGAATCACATCAATCCAACCATATATATATATATATATATATACACTGCTTCGTGTGGCCAGACGTCCAGTTTCCTCTAGCTAGTATCGAAACCCGATTGAATTGGCATCAGTCGGAATTCTACCACAAAGCCGTTGGCACACGACAGGGAAGAAGGTGAATTTAAGCGTATTTATTTTTAGATAAACACACAGAGACTGAGAGAACTCGATTCGATTTACCGAAGAGTCATGTATTATTAGAAGAATGTACTAAGCATCAATTGTAAAAAAGCAGAAGGTATGGTTGAACAGAATAATACAAATAGCTAGAGTGAAAAAGGGGACAAAAAGATTGAGTTTGGTTTGGTTTGGGTTATTTAATTCCGACAAGATTTATATTGCTAGTAATTTTTTTTTTTCCAAAAATGTATTGGTGGTAATATTTTTCCTTCCAAAATGTATTGCTGGTAATAATGCAATACTGGTAATAATATTTCAAAAATTTATTGCTGGTATTAAAACCTATTTTCACACATTCATAGTGTTTTGACTAAAGTTTTGGGGGGTCAACTATTTGCCTATATTTGGAACACTAACAGGTACTACCTGTATCCTATACGGAAATGTCATATATTAGCTCCTCTGTGGCTAAATCGGTAAAGCACGTCAGGCTATGTGACGGTTCCGTATAGGACACAGGTTCGATTCCTGTCGGAGGACGTATATTTTCTATGAAAATTTCTCGGATATTCAGGCCGGTAAATGTCGTTAATACTGTTTATCATAAACAGAGCATTTACTTAAATATTTGTATCTATAAAAAAAGAACGTATAAACAGAAAAAATGTCTTAAACCATAAAGATATGAGGTAGATAATGGATATTTAGATACTTTCAAAACAAACTCATTATTGGATGTAGTCGGTCTGCCAAACCTTTCATCTATTAAAAATTTTCAAAAAACACACGCTCGTCAGTAACGACAAAATACAGTCCAAAGCAGATATTTTCAAAAACCAAAATAAAATAAAATAAAACGTGACAAAACTTCCCACCACACTTCCGTCTTCAATTTGTCGATAGTAATTGAACAATTTTGCAATTTCATTATTAATAATAAAGGCGTGTTTAATGATATTACTATGATTAAGCCTTGACTTAGTAATTCGAAAAGTAATATGTCGGACACTCTCGATTATTCAAACAGTTATAAAATCAGGGTAGGAACTACCTACTTACACCAGACGTCCCCGGTGTATGTATATATATATATATATATATATATATATATATATATTTAAGACATTTTTATGTTTATACATTCTTTTTATAGATACAAATATTTAAGTAAATGCTCTGCTTATAATATGAATAGTATTAGTATAATATCAATAGTATTAAACAACATTTACCGGCCTAAATGTCCGAGAAGTTTTCATAGCCGGTAAATGTCGTTAATATTGTTTATTATAAACAGAGCATTTACTGAAATATTTGTATCTACGAAAAGAACGTATAAACGTAAAAAATGTCTTAAAAAATAATTGTCGGACTTTGTCTATTTCATAATGTGTGACGTCATTTGTTTACATTTGGATACGCATTGAGCGGAATGAATGAATGAGAGAAAGTCTTGGAGAATTGTGTTTAAAAACAGTAAAATCGACTTTGCTAGCCGAGCTCTCCTCTGTGGCCCAATCGGTTAAGTCACGTTAGGCTATATGAGGGTTCCGTATAGGATACAGGTTCGATTCCTGTCGGAAGACGCATATTTTATATGAAAATTTCTCGGACATTCAGGACGGTAAATGTTGTTAATACTGTTTATAAACAGAGCATTTACTTAAATATTTGTATCTACAAAAAGAACGCATAAACGTAAAAAATGTCTTAAAAAATAATTGTCGGACTTTGTACATTTCACTATATATATATATTATGCAGTGTTACATTAGAACATGCACATATTCACAACAAAGTTGCACATTTTTGTTTCAACGTCAAAAAATGGGAAAAACCTTTTTTAGACGTTTAATCACGGTGTTACTAAAAACTTTTATTCAGAAATACAGTTATCAAAGCAAATATCCCCCACTTCCGTTCTTTGGAAATTTTCATAAAATGTCTACTAGAATTTATATGTAGAGATGGGAAGAATCTAATACATGAAGTAGTCGTGTGTAGTCTTTGATATATATATATATATATATATATATATATATATATATATGTATTCAATTAAAAGAAAATAAAACAAAAAAACATCCTTGATGATGGCTAATAGAATAGCCGAAAGCACTATGATATATAGAACATTTGAACAGTTTTTATGCACTTTATATCCAGAAAAGAAAACACTTGCACAAATGCAAGAAACATTAAATAAAAAGCAGTAACTTGTTAGTCGTCTTTAATAAAACTTGTATAAAAGAAGGACTACTGCTTAAATACACAATTATATGTATCTACAAATCATCAGCCGGTCTAAAGAGGCACATTAATAGATTACATAAAAACAAAATGACCTTCAAAATTCTCATTACGTCATTCATTTGTCATTTATGTAAGAAAGCTTGTAAAAGTGCAGCAGGGTTAAAGAGCCATTTGCGTGCAAATGAACGTCGCAATGTACTGTGAGTTGCAGTCACTATCATAAATGTGAACTGGCTGTATTTTGTTTTAAAGGTTTCTTAACTGGGTTTTATTCCTTTCATCATTTTACTAGCTTTCCTTCTTTTATATCCTTTTTAATATTCTTTTAACTGTAAGTGTTCACCACTTAAAAAGGACAGGCTTTTATAAATTGTTTGCAAATGCGAGTGCTTTTATTCTACCATGTTTCATCCATTTTTAGTTTTTATCGTTTTAAGGTCCTTTTATATTACTTTTCAAACAAATCTTCATTTTAAAAGAAAGAAGAGCCGATAGTCGTCTATAAAGAAGTGGCAATCCTCTTAAAGACAACTGGACGTCTAGCTACATTCTCGCCATCCTTCAATATCTTTTGTAGTTTCCTTTCTATGCCTGCTATCGAAACTGTGTCATCTGTCTACTGTTAAGTTTGTGGCTGCAAATAATGAATCCTGGATTTCGCTCAGAGTTGCTTCACTGTAAAGATTGAATAAGGCTGGTGAGAAGGCGCATCCTTGTCTTACACGCCTTTCTATTTTTATATTTACTGAATTGATTTACTATACGTATGCGGGCTGTTTGTTCCCAGTATAAGTTCTGGATAATTCTAATATCCTTCCCAAATAAATCTCACATCTCCCCAGAAATGTTCCGACTACTTATGGAATGCAATGTCTTCACGGGGTTAGAGAGGATTCTACACGATACTAAGCAACTTTTGGCACGTTAGGGTATAAGAGCATACGTACGGGATATCTCGCGTATATGGGTGTTGGTGCGTATAAGTGATACCAGTGCAACCAGACACGTCAGTAATATTTGGACACCTCTCATTGAATCAGGGTATACTGTTGTGTAACGATAATGACGATGAACGTCTCGCAGTTCAATAATGCGATATTGTTTCGGTGCCACAAATATGGCCTTGTAGCAGATTAAATAAAAATAAATATCCACACAAAATTTCCCGCCACAAAATGTCACCAAGATGTTTGGCATTTTTGCTGCTTTTGTTTCGAAATAGGGTTTTTGTTAAGTTAATCAATTTTTAAATATATTTTCTCAGGGAAGCTTTAATGGAACGTAATAGTGTTGATCCAGTCGAATTTTGAAGTTATAACCAAAAAGTCAACTGGTTGGAGTGAAAAATGAATACATATATATATATATATATATATATGTGTGTGTGTGTGTGTGTGTGTGTGTGTGGAGTTAGGCAAAATTCCCTCTTTTATATATGTTTTATCAAAGACAACAAGGTACTGCGATTGAGCTTTTGATTTAATTTTTTCTTCTTTTCGAACAAGTGTTTTCTTTTCTGGACACAAAGTGTGTAGAAACTGTCCAAATGTTCTGTAATCCCGAGCGCTTTCGGCTATGCTTTTAGCCATTATCAAGGATGATTTTTAATTTTTAACTGGGTGTATGGGATGGGTGTATCTCTCTATAGTTATAGGGATGTTTTATTTCCCGAACGCAGTCAGCACATTGTGGCCGTGTTCATAGTTAATATTATTGAGTGTTGGCTTTTTCTTTTTTATTATTAGGTCTTCCATTATATATATATATTTTTTTTTACATGTGAATGAGGTTATTATACTTGTATTTTCTACTAGTATGTTTGGGAGGGAGTTTGGTAGGTTTGCAGATGTGTGTTTAAATGAGTTCTAATGGAGCTGTGGTCGGATAAGTGTAAGGTAAGTCGTCTGGATAAGCATGTTGTAGTGTGACCGATCTAATTATATATATGTATATCGAAATTTCGATAAAAGTTACTGTATTTGAGAAGCCTAAAAAAATATTGAAAAATTGATTTTAATACAAAGGTTTTATAAATTGCCACGTGCATATGAAAATCATCACTTGAGGATTTTCAACAGCAGCAACAACTAAAATGAATAGCATAAGATCTTTTACTTTGTCTAACTGGTTGGCGGCACAGAAGAGAACTGAAGAGACACCGGGGCAATTTAACGCTATCCTAGGCGGGTTATTCTAGAGTTATGAAAGGTAGGCAGGGGCATTTTTGGCTGCCAACTTTTAAATGTCATTTTCTTTATGTGTCGTTTTCTCTATCTATTTCTTTGTATCTCTTAATAAATGTTACTTGTTTTGTTATTTCTAATCCTGTTCTGCCATCCATTTCCTCAAGCTCACAAAGTAGGTTGTTTTCCGCTGCCCCTCTTGCCTTCAGTCCGTCCTGTGAGTATCAGATTTTCCAAGTCCTCTTTCCTCATTATGTGCCCTAGAAAACTCAACTGTGTCTTTTTGATGTTAAGTATAAGTTTCCTTTTTGTTTCCATTTTCTCTATGTTGTGGTGTCTTCCCTCAAATGAGGCTATTGTGGACTCTTCCACTTACTATAAAGTCAAGAAAGTAAGCCTTGGGTGAACAGTGATATAGATAGCTGGTCAACCGATACACACTCCCAAGTCGTTTAATACTCTTCTGGGGTATTTACTGTTCAATACACGATTTATATGCAACCTCTTGTTTTGTTATTTCTTAAACATTACTTGGTCACGACATTCTACAATTTCATTGTTGCTCACATATTCGGTCCATCGTATTCTCAACATCCTTCTGTAAAACCACATTTCTGTTGCTTAAGGTCTCTGCATCTGAGAGAAGATTTCAGTATTCTTTTCTTTGTTTCTAAAGATTTTTCATGTTTTTCAATACTCTGCTTAGCTTCTGGAAGGCACCTTTGGCTATCCCAGTGTGCCTCGGTATTTCAGTGTTGCACTTCCCATAAAGTGAAATTTGTGTACTTGTTAGATTTTGGGATCTCCGATTTGTAATTTGCATTTTGAGATCATATTTTTGGTGATGACCACGCATTCCGTCTTCTTGTAGTTGATGATTAGTCCTTTCTTCTAGCTTTCCTTCACTACCTTCGTGATATAAAAAACCAAATTCCAAAGTACTTGCAATGTTCCAAGCACCATCCGTGTGAGCGGGGCTACTTCGAAAAGATGCACGAAAAACATCTAACAAAAACATCATTATAGTGATTTAGTATCGTAGCTTAGATGTGGCAGAAGGCCGCAAATAATGAGCACTCAGTGGGGAACGAAGTCACTACTCACTTGTAAATGATTTAGCGAGACATGCTTACTAAAAATTGCACCATATCGAAGTGACCACAAAACATCATTATAGTTATTGACCTACCCTCCTCACTAAGACTGAACACAATATCCTTTCTCTGTTGGGTCCCCTATATTAAAACAAATTCCAGATATTTAAATTTCAGCTTTTGTTTGATTTTAGCATCTCCGATATGCAATTCGCGCGATGGACACATCCGTTTGCAAACAAATATGCATTCCATCATCTTGCAGTTGATGTTTAGTCCTTTCTTCTCGCTTTCCTTCACCACCTCCTCTAGGATTGTTTGTAGTTTTATTTCTGTGTCTGCTATGAACACTTGTCATCTGCATAACCTATGTCGTCAAGATTGTCGTCATCAATAATGAATCCTGGTAGAGCATCTAGTTCTGTCAGAATCGCCTCGCTGTATAGGTTAAATAAATTTTGGTTCCATTTTTTCCAAATCTTCGTCGGTGCTCACATGTTCAGTCCACGGTATCCTCAGCATCCTTCTGTAGAACCCCATTTCTGTTTCTTCGAGTCCCCTCTTCAGCTTTGAAGAGATTTCCAGCATTCACTGCTATCCAGAAGGACAAACATCACATAGCAGTTTAGTAATCTTATCTTCGTTTCTCAGGAACTTTTCTTATTTCTTAATCTTCTGCTTAGCGTTTTGAAGGCATCTTTTGCTATCCCAATATGCCTTTTGATTTCAGTGTCGCACTTTCCATCCTCTATTAAAACACTTCACAGATATTTAAATTTCTACATTTTTTTTAGTTTTGGCATCTCCGATTTGCAATTTGAAATTCGGGCTCATCCTTTTGCTAACAACCATGTATTCTTTCTTCTTGCAGTTGATGCTTAGTCCTTTCTTCACGCTTTTCTTTACTACCTTCTCTGGGAGCTTTTATCTGTGTCTGCTATCAACACTGTGTCATCTCATTGCCTTATGTTGTTAAGATTGTGTACCGCCAATAATGAATCCTGCTAAGACATCTAGTTCTCTCAGAAATGCCTCCCTGTATAGGTTGAATAAGTCTGGTGAGAAGACTCATCCTTGTCTTACACCCCTTTCTATTTTTGTATATCTGCTGAATTCATTTTCTATTCGTATACAGGTGGTTTGTTGCCAGTATAGTTTCTGGATTATTCTAATATCCTTCTCAAATATATCAAGGTTGCTGTGCAGTTCCAGCAGGTCTTTTGGCGTATTTTATCGAACGCCTTTGCGTAATCTATAAAACACAGGTACATGTGCTTCTTCATTTGTATTGCTCTTTCTGATAACATTCTGAGCATAAATTTCGCGTTCCTTTTCCCGGTCTTTACTCGAACCCGCACCGTTCTTGTCCTATCTCCCCTCTGATTCTGTTGCACGCTCTCTTTATCAGAATATGGATGATGCTCATTAAATGGCTCATTAAACTGATTGTCCGATGGAATTCGCATTCGTTTGCACCTGGCTTCTTAAGCAGTGCTATCAAAATAGATCTACTTAGGTCTTACGGTATATCACTGTTGTAGATTTCAATTATTATTTCTGTGATCTTGTCTATGCCGAAATAGTCTAAGGCTGTCGGCATCTCTATTACAGTTCCGTCTGGCCCTGTTGCTTTGTTTCTGTTCGATTTGGTTACTGCAGAGTCCACTTCAGATTTCAATATTTCCGGTCCGTCGATATTTATGTGTATTCCTGGTTGTTCTCTTTCATCGTGGAAGAGTTCTTCGATATATTCATTCCATGCATGGAGTATTTTTCTTTCTCTAATATCAGTGTTCAATCCTTGGACATTACGTATCCTGTTGATGAGCATATCTTTTGTCCTGTTAGTTCTCTCTCTTTTTATGCATATCTGCTTTATCTGTGATACTCATTCATTCTGTTTCTGCACAATTTATTTTGAGTCATTCCTCTTTAGCTTGCCTGCATTTGTTCCCAATTTCTTTGTGCATTGTCCTATATTTTGTTCTATGTCTTGTTATTATTTTTTATTCTCCTTTGCATCATGTCAAGAATTTCATCTGTCATCCATTCTTTTTTTCTTTGTCTATTCTTCTTTGGGATTGTCTCCATTGTTGATGTTACTAAAGCTTCTCTCATTTCGAGTTTCTATTTTCATTTTGTCCATTGTATTTGCTTTTAACGCTGTTCATTTACTATCCGCATTCGGGTCTTTCGAGAGTGTGCTACGTTTCCATTTGGGTACTGCCTCTCACTTTCCGTAGTTTAACTCCAAGTTTACAGATCACTGGAAGGTGGTCGCTCCCTCAGTAGGCTATGTTTGGCAATCTAAAACTACATTCCTGAGTTTCTTATGTATAGTTATATAGCCGATCCGTTTTTTCGTTCCTCCTTCTGGAAACAAAAAGGAAACCTGTACTTAAGAGACAGTTGCGATTTCTACAGTGCGTAATGAGGAAGGAGGGCTTGGAAAATCTGATACTCACAGAACGGATTGATGGGAAAAGGGACAGAGGAAAGCAGCTCGTAACATACAGGATAGGCTTGAACAAAGGGATGGCGGAACAGGGTATTGGAGAAATAACAAAATGACAAAACTTATCAAGAACTACAAGGAACAGAAATATGTGGAGGGTCATAATCGCCCACGTCCTGAAGGGACACGGCACATAAAAGAAGAAGAATCCATGGATTTTATGCTTCCTGTTGACGAGCATCTCTTTTGTCTTGTTAGTTCTCTTATTTTTTTAAGCATATCTGCTTTATCTGTGATATTCATTCTGTTTCTGCTTTATCTGTGATATTCATTCTGTTTCTGCACAATTTTCGTTGAGCCATTCCTCTTTAGTTTGCCTGCATTTATTTTTTATTTCATTGTGCAGTATCCTATATTCTGTTCCGTGTTTTGGCATAGTTTTTTGTCTCTTTTTCATCATGTCGTTCACAGGCAGCGGCATTTGCATCTAATGGATTTTTTGCTATGTTAAACGAGTCATGTTCCGACTGACGCATTTTTGAAGTGAAAAGTCTACATTTTTAGGGTTCTATATTCCGTAGAATTCCGTTCTTAAATCAGTTCCTTACTTAACTATATTTCTACCCAACTTAACGGCCGTTCCGCCACTCTCTAGTGGGAGATCAGATGATCTATCCCATAGAAGTTGATTATCACTCGAATTGACGTCGACCAAATGAACAGGTCTTGAGCAAAAAAAGTGTAGCAGTAAATTCTCTTTTTTTCTTTTTATGGCGTAGGACGTAGGCGATCATGGCTCTCCACTTCCTCCAATCCCTTGTAGTTCTCAATAGGTTTCATGCCTCTACCAACTCCTCCAGACCACGTTCAGTCATTCACTTGCTTAAGCCCGCCAGGTATGTCATGCATTGTTTTCCCTTCTGTCTCTTTCCCTCTATTCGACCTGTGAGTATCTGATTCTCCAGTCCCTCCTTTCTCGTTACGTGTCACAGAAATTTCATCTGCCTCTTCCTTATGTTAAGTATAAGCTTCCTCCTTGTTTGCATCCTCTTCAAGACCTCGTCGCTGCTCACACGCTTGTTCCATGATATCCTCAGCATCCTTCTGCCTCGAGTCTCTTCTTCATCTTTGAGAAGACCGTTCAACATTCGCTGCCGTATGTCACGTAGCAGCTCAGTACGCTTTGCGCCAGTCTTAAATGTAAGCTATGTAATCTTTATGCAAGTAATTTGAAATTTTGTTTTTTTTTTTATTTATTGATTTCTTTTTCTCTCTCTCTTTCTCTCTCTCTCTCTCTCTCTCTCTCTCTCTCTCTCTCTCTCTTAAATAGGCCTTGCCTTATAAATATCCGTTTACATCGTCGCTTCGGTCATAATCGTCATCGCCAGACATCATTTTTTATTTCTAGCTTCCGTATATTATATTTTTAATGCATATCTACTTTATTTGTGATACTAATTCTTTCTATTTCTGCACATTTTTTGTTGACCCATTCCTCTTTGTCCTACTTGCATTTGTTCCTTATTTCTTTGTGTAGTATCCTACATTCTATTCCGTGTCTTGGCATAGTTTTTGCAAATTTTTTTCATGTCGAGAATTTCATATCATTCATTCTTTTTTTTTTTAATTTTTTTTTTCGTCTACTTTCTTTTGGGGTGATCTCGATTGCTGATGTTATTAAAGCGTCCCTTACATCCTCGTATTTATAAATCCGATCCTCTCAAGGCGTATAATCTATCTTGGTCTGTTCAGATTTGTTTATTTACATTACTGCCATTCACTTTAATGTCTTTAGATTTGTTATTATTAAAAGGAACTGAACCGTTTATTTAATCTATGGAAGAAGCAACATTTAAACGATTCAGGGGTTACCCGAACTGTCTGAATATTGATTTAAACTTGAAGAGGTTCTCTGGAACTTACGAAGATTACTTTATACAAAGAAACTTGAACCCACAGCGAAGTTTATATCTCTCTGGCGTTTAAAGATTATATATATATATATATATATATATATATATATATATATTGGCTTATCTTCGCGAACGAAGATTTATGAAATGAAGTGAGCTGTCCACGTCGACTGCAGGCACACTGATGAGCAACTAGGCCGATACGGGACAGGCAAGTCCGGCCCCAGCGACTGCAATTAAAGGTCTGGTCTGGTCTGGTGTAACTGCTGAGGTTTCTCGTTCCTTCCTCCCAGGGCGTTTCTCCTTCAGGTTGAGAATCGAGTGCGAAAGTTGAGACGGTTTGATGGTCAGCAGCAAGTGTCGGCCAATGGCGATGGTCAGTGTGGCAAGTACCGAGGGAATTCTTGAGGGAGTCCTTATAACGCTTCTTTGTTGCCCCTCTGCCACGGTGGCCAGTGAAAAGTACACCGTACAGGACTATCTTGGGCAGGCTATGGTCTCTCATTCTGGAGACATGCCCTGCCCAGCATAGCTGGGACTTCAGAAACAATGCTGGTGATTTTCGCCTGTTCGAGGACTCCAACATTGGTGACTTAGTCACTCCGGTGAATGTTGAGGATGGCACGGAGACAGCGTCGATGGAAGCTCTAAAGTAATCGTAGGTGGTACCGGTAGTGTGATGAGTACGACAGCTCTATAGACACTGATCTTAGTGCCCTTCTTCAGATGCTTGCTTTTCCAGACTCTTTTGTAGAGTCTGCCGAAACCGCTTGGACATATAGTTCAGAGTTCAGAGTTCAGAACAGATAACATTAGAAAGATTTTAGAAGGCCATAAAGTTAGGTGGATTCTGCGCCTGAAAACGCTCCATCCAGACGGGCTTAATCACAAATTTAACAGCATAGATAGAATTAATATATAACCCCACAAATCAGACCCTAACCACATTTCTCACCCACACAAGACAGACATGCTTGCGGGGGTGTTGAGGCCTCACACATATACACACACCCATACTAATATGCACACTTGCATACATCATACTTACTCCCTAAGAACCAAATAACACACACACACACACACTTAACAGAGACACATCCCCTTTCTAAGAACCAATAAAACTGTCAAAATGACCAAGGGAATTCAGACTAGCATAAATCCATTCAGCCCTTATCTTAAATAACAACTTAAAAGAGACTGTTTAACCAACACAAGGACTGACCACTGTTAAAAAAATAAAAAACAAATGAAAACTACAGATAAAAGTTCATTTTCTCCATCAAGTCATTTATTTCTGTAGTTCGCAAGCATAATATTTTTCTCCTGATGATGGCCACGCTGGCCGAAACTAGTCGAGGAATCTAACTGAAATAATGAAAACGAAAGAATATTAATATACAACCCAGTGTGTCTGAAGATTTTAAATGTTTAATATTTTTATTGTTCAATATATATATATATATATATATATATATATATATATATATAGAGAGAGAGAGAGAGAGAGAGAGAGATGGTTAAATTGTCGCCATTTTATATTTTTAATTCTACCAGACATTTGGAAGCGGTATGCTGTACTGCTTGGCATTCGCACCGGAATCTGTAAGCTAATGGATAATATATTAATGGTGTGTATAATAATAATGGATGTCAATAATATGTATCATATATAATATGTATAATGAATGTTAATAGTGTGTATCATATATATCCATTTACATCCGCTTTTGTTTAATGTCAGAGCTGCCATTTCTCTGCAAATCTATGACCCATTTATGAAAAATAATTTCTTAATTTTTGCTTCTTCGCTTAGTTTAAATTTAACGTAGATCATATTCGATTGGTTGATCTGAGTAAAGTGCACAAACCTTATAACCACCTCCCACTTTTTTTTTCGTAAAAGAGGTTTACAATCGCCTGAAGAGATGCATTGATATGCATCAAAACACGACTGCAATTATGTAGCGATTTTGACATGTTTTTGGTGTAATATCCTAAAATAACTGATATTGCTCTACTTTTTATATTGCGCCCTCTTTTTGAATTAAATGTTACAAACATTGGAATTGTACTCTATTCGTTCTCATCTTACCTGGATATATATATATATATATATATATATATATATATATATATATATATATATATATATACAGGGTGTTCATAAGTTCGTGTGCCCTTTAAAAAGATTTATTTGTATTTGGTTGGTATTTTTTACATTTTACATTGATTGGTTAGTGTTATTAACATCTTATATGAAGAATCTTTATTCAACAGCCACATATTATTTTACCAAATAATTCTATACGTTTAAAGTATTTACTAATTTCTTAAAAAAGGTATTTATTTATCAACTATAATTAGCTGCCAATCTAATTTTTTAATTTTTGCTTCTTCGCTTAGTTTAAATTTAATGTAGGTCATATTTCATTGGTTGATCAGAGTAAAGCCCACAAACCTTATAAACCCACTTTTTCTCTTCTTTTTTTTGGTAAAAAGAGGCTGTATTTTGCTTTTAAATCAGAATAAATTGTTAATTAGCCAGTAATTTACAATTGCCTGATGAGATGCATTGATACACACTGAAACACGACTGCAATTGTGTAGCGATTTTGACATGTTTTTGTTGTAATATCCTAAAATAAATAATATTGCTCTACTTTGTATTGAGCGCTCTTTTAAATTAAATGTTACGGACGTTAGAATTGTACTCTATTCGTTCTCATATTACCTGGATATATATATATATATGTGTGTGTGTGTGTGTGTGTGTGTGTGTGTGTGTGTCTGTCTGTCTGTGTGTGTGTGTGTGTGTGTGTGTGTGTGTAAATAGTTAATGGATTTATTTTTAACCAACAGTTTTATTACTTCAAATTATATATATACTAGCTTAAAAGCCGCCCGATCAGGCGGCATTTAAGCTAGCTCCTGGGCCATCATCACAATATTTTGGGAGGAGTAGATGAGATAGGCAACAATAAACTACAGAAGAACTCAAAATTTATCGCTGCATTTAAGAATTGCATTCATATTGAAGCTTACCTTTTAAAGATTCAACGATAATTCTTCTGTCGCCACTAAATTTAAAGACAATTTGATGTACGTAGGTACTTACTTTCCGTACAAGCAATTATTTGTATTTCATGGATGACTTTTGTTGGATTCTGCAAATGATTTCGATTATTCTCAAATTTATTTCCAAGTTATAAAAAATGTTTTCGTGCCTTAAAAATTTGTCGCAAAAAAATCACGTAATATAATCGGCGAAAACAATCGCAGTAATGAAAACTTGGGAATCCAAAATTTCAGCATCGCAGGTCTGGATCCAAATCGGACTGTTTTTAATTTGCTCATGGAGTCGGTCTGATTCCAAAACATGTATGATATGTTAGGCTATGGTCTCTAGGTAAAGTTGAAAAAGTGTGACACACTGACATTCGCGTTTATTATATGTGTGTGTGTGTGTCATGTATATGTGTGTATGATAATAAATATAGAAATCAAGCCTACATCGCAACTACCCATTAGTGTTCTGATGATCACTTAAGGTGTGAAACTGACAGTGACAATGCAGTTGATTTCTATGTTTTGACTGATTATATGTAAGAAGGCTCTAAATCCAATACTTAGAACTCTTCTCCCATAAATACTGCAAATTTTAAACAATATATATATATATATATATATATATATATATATATATATATATATATATATATATTAGATAGATAGATAGATAGATAGATAGATAGATAGATAGATAGAAATCCTTAAAAATCCATCTGGTTATAATTTATTTCGTGGACTTTATATCCATCTCTTCAGACCAGCCTTTTGTTAATAAATGAAGTTCAGTTTATCCAGATGTAAGGAAAAAAAAAAGGAAAAAGTTTTAATATCAAAAAAAAAAAGAAAAAAGAAAGAAAAAACAAAAATCTCAATATAAGCTTTTGGGGAGGGGAGGAAAAGACAGAGAGAGCGAGAAAGACAGAGAGTGTTGGGAGAGAGGGGGGAAAAAAAGGAGAGAGTGAGGAAAATAAACAAAAGAAGGAAGAATCAAGCATGATTCGACAGGATAACCCAGAAATGACTTTTTCTTTCGAGGACTGGACAAGTTAAAAAAACAGGGTGGGGGAAAGGAGTGATCAAATTTAAAATAGATACATTGGATTGTCTAGTCATTTTCAGCAACGAAATCATCATCATCATCATCATCACCCTATGACCATAACAATTACACATTGATAATAATAATAATAATAATAATAATAATAATTGACATCAATATAATAAAATAAGTTAAAGTAAAATAAAGTTAAAAAATATATTTTTAAAAGAAATTAAAATTTATAACAAAATATACATAAAATATTAATTAAATCAACTGAAAAATAAAGAATCATAACTAAAAAACCTAATATTTATATATATATATATATATATATATATATATATATATATATATATATATTTTGAACAGTAAGAAAATAAAAGATTAAAAATTAAAATCATTCGACACACTGGGTTTGTAGATTAATATTCTTTCGTTTTTTTATTATTATTATTCCATTTAGATTCCTCGACTAGTTTCGACCGAAATGGCCATCATCGGGAGGAGAAATATATCTGCTTGCTGTTGGCAATGAACTACAGAAATGAATCTATGATATATGATAATGATATATATATATATATATATATATATACGGATAATAATAATAATAATAATAATAATAATAATAATAATAATAATAATAATAATTGACATCAATATAATAAAATAAGTTAAAAGTAAAATAAAGTTAAAAAAATATATTTTTAAAAGAAATTAAAATTTATAACAAAATATACATAAAATATTAATTAAATCAAATGAAAAATAAAGAATCATAACTAAAAACCTAATATATATATATATATATATATATATATATATATATATATATATTTTGAACAGTAAGAAAATAAAAGATTAAAAAATTAAAATCATTCGACACACTGGGTTGTAGATTAATATTCTTTCGTTTTTTTATTATTATTATTCCATTTAGATTCCTCGACTAGTTTCGACCGAAATGGCCATCATCGGGAGGAGAAATATATCTGCTTGCTGTTGGCAATGAACTACAGAAATGAATCTATGATATATGATAATATATATATATATATATATATATATATATATATATATATATATATATATATAATAATAATAATAATAATAATAATAATAATAATAATAATAATAATAATTGACATCAATATAATAAAATAAGTTAAAGTAAAATAAAGTTAAAAAAAATATATATTTTTAAAAGAAATTAAAATTTATAACAAAATATACATAAAATATTAATTAAATCAAATGAAAATAAAGAATCATAACTAAAACCTAATATATATATATATATATATATATATATATATACGGATAATAATAATAATAATGATAATAATAATAATAATAATAATATAGATAATGAAAATAAAATTAAATCTGTCTTGGGTCTACATTTGAAGATAAGTTTGTTATACACACACACACACACACACATATATATATATATATATATATATATATATATATATATATATGAGAGGGAGATAAAGTGGGAGAGGGAGCGGGACAAAAAAAGAGAGAAGGAGACATAAAATCTTTTCGCCTGATAAATGATGGAAGTTAAAAAGGGCGTATCTTCCTGGACACGTGTCTGTTTGATGTGACAAGTCCCAGCACAAGCAGGAAGCAATTATGTCGAAGACAGGAATAAGAAGAAGAAAAAAAAAGAAAGAAAAGAAAATATCGACTTCAAATGCAAGTTCTTCCACTTCACACCATTTCCACCCCACACCACTACACAAGACAAATCCTTCCCGCCAAAACGTGAAACGCCTTAATTACTCACCTAAACATTCTTATTCATATATACTAGCCTTGTAAAGCATTAAGTTGAGGTTCTCAACAACTATATCCTTGTGCCATACTTAGTCAATTATCGTAATAATACAATGCTTAAGATCCACTAAGGCTGAAAATAATTGTTAAAAATGTTTATGATTAATAAGCTGTGTGATATAAATGAAAGAATTGGTGGCCGGAAGTGAAGATTATGAAGATAACAATTAGCCTTAGAAGTTAAGAGTGTGATGCTCAAGAAAGCATCCACGTGGGAGCCTGTCAAAAGAAACAAATCTTTGCAAAAGCTGTCTGAGGAAATGAGGCTGTTTTGATTCTGTGGAAGTAGAATGGTCAGTCCGATCTGTGAAGATCTGGACTGGTGGAAAAAAGAATGGAGCGCCCATTTGAACATTTGCCATGGAAACAGCGAGAGAGTAGCGAGAGGCTTAGCTGTGAAGGTCTGAACTGATGGAAATAAGGAATGTAGCTCTTGTGATTATAAAACATAGCAGAAGGATTCAGGTGCTTCAGTAAGTATTGAAACGAATGCTCCAAATTGGTGTCCCTGAGTCAGACTCAGTTTAGCTGATATCTACAATTTGGAACACTTCGTCGTAGAGTTAGTGACCAATGTAATGGGTTCGATGTCCCCTGGGTGCTGCATGTTTGCGACCCTATGGCAGAATAGTTCGCAAATAATTCTTTGGGTCCTATTGATCACGCTGAAGGTGTTGGTTAAGTCCAGTTAAAGAAATAGACTAATGGGGGAATTAATGACAAGAAAACTGTGTATAAATCATCTGCCGATTTAGGTTACATTACTCTCCGATTGCTATTGGTAACATGCATCTGAGCACTACTTGACGTATGTTCGAGTCATAAGCGGCTAAACTGGTTCGCCACCAAGATATTCCGTGAGGAAAATGGGTGGGGAGGGGTAAAAAGCGGGATTAAAACCTGTCAAAAAGCGAATGAACTTAATCGAAAGGTCAAAGATCATCACGTACACTGGGATAGACTGGTATCTTTTTTTTAAAAATATCTTTCTGAATATTGTTTTCATTAGTAACAAAACATTTGCGCCAATAAATGCTTTAACTTTTCTGGTGTCATCTTCTGGCTATATCACGCCGAGCACCTGTTCCCGGTTAAGCAACGTCGAGCTTGGTCAGTACCTAGATGGGTGACCGCTTTATAATACCGGGTAAGCTTGGATGTGCGTGTTGTTTAATGGAAAACGGCTCGGAATTTCAGTTGGGTCCGTTATATTCACTCATATGCAAATAACCTTGGGAAAGTTATGAATCCACCTTTTCGCCCCCAGCTATGTGTTAATTAGTAGGACATGTATTACTAAACCATTATTATCACTCAAAAATTCTTACAGTTTTAAAATATTTTCTGTTTTCAAAATAATCTGTAAACCATAAAAACGTATCAATCATAGAACAATTATTGTGAATATAATAAATAAACTATAAAAAATATAATAAATGTAAATATAATATAAATAAAATATAATACATAAACTATGACGCCTGTCGAAAAGTGGAGTTAGAGAAAGCTGGTCATCATCTGCTCTACCTTTTTTTTTCTTTTTTTTTAAATTTTTAATTGGATAAATTTTTAATTGGATAAATTTTTAATTGGATAAGTCACTATTTCAGTCGTGTACGCACAAAAACATTCGGGAAAGGTGTCAAGGTACTCTACCTGCCTCTGTCTATTAGTTACTAGAGTTACTTTGAGTGCTGAAACATGAAAGCTATTGTGTAGCGATTTTTGGCGTTTTTATTTTAATCTCATATAATTACTAATATTAAGCTCTACTCTATATTGAGCCCTTTTTTTTAATTTAATGCTAAAGACAGTGGAATTATTATTACATTTCTTCTTATCCCAGATCTGAATATATATATATATATATATATATATATATATATATATATATATATATATATATATGCACAAACACACAGTAATTAAGGAATTCGTCGAGACTATAAGAAGCCTCAACCGAATGCAGAAAGCACTGGACGGCTGTTTGTCCTATATTTGGGACTCATCAGCAGTGCGCACCCACTACCGATAATTGAAACCTATTACGATATGAGGCAAACGTCATACCAACTGTATCAACGGGCCTCGGTGACAAAGAGGTTACGAATTAGACTCGATATAGCGCCGCTCGATCACATATTCCGTGGCGGAACTCATCCGAGTTTCCTTTAACCATAGGACTGTGCTCCCAAGAGTCACGACTACTACCCCAAAATCGCCCCATCCAAATATATATATCCAGGTAATATGAATTTATAAGAGCCTGGTGAGATGCGTTGATACACATCAAGACACAAGTGCAATTGTGTTGCGATTTTGACAGGTTGTTCGATGTAAGTATATATATATATATATATATATATATATATATATATATATATATATAAGTAACGAAAGTCTTGGTAATCCGTATGGATAATCCCAAGGAGGATGAAATCCAGAGAGCTCAGTGTTAAGTCAGAGCGAATAATTTAATTTAAATAAAAAACAGACCACTTTAATGGTCCATTGTTATAATTTATTTCACCAGAGATTTTATTCTTCTCTGGATCTTCAGACTTCACTTTCAAGGGTGAAAAAATGAATTTAAAGTTTACACTTTTAAAGGGCAGTATTAAGCTTATATAAGGTTACATAGAGGGTGGTGAGGGATAGTGTGACAGACATAGACGAAATTAGAGAGGAAGGAGAGTTTTAAAATTTATTTTTATTACAATCCTTAATATATATATATATATATATATATATATATATATATATATATATATATATATATTCCTTCTTCGTCTGTTCTGTTGTTGTTTTTATCTTGTTTGATGCCAACTATATCCCTTATAGTTTTAGAAGGTTATGTTGATTAATTTTATGTCAAGTTTGGACATGTTTTTTTTTTCAACTGTGGCTGTTATGGAGTAGGTAGTTTGGATTTTGTTTTTGATTTTTTTATGGTTGTTGGGAATATTATTATTTGAGGGTTTTTGTGTCTTTCATATTTCTGATCACTTTGTAATTTTTGCATCTGGCATTGAAAAGGAAATCATTCGGGTATTGGAAGAGTCTAAGCGTGTTTTTGACATATTCCTCTGCTTCGGGTAGAAAATTGGGGGCTACAGATTCTAAGGGTTCTTAAATCCAAGCTTATGATCACTCTGTGTAAACAGTTGCATGGATATACAAAGTAATCTGTACAAATTGCCACGCACACACACAGATATATATATATATATATATATATATATATATATATATATATATATATATATAATTCTAGCTCTATGGATGAAATCATTATTAATATAAAAATGTTATTTCTCAGGGCGAAATTAATATAAAAATGAAATTTCTCAGGGCGAAATGCTTTGCTTAGGAGATATTTTTTCATTAACAACTCAGTTCAGTTATGTGCCATGTGTGATACACTCTTAGGCGATCATGACTGACGAGGCAGGTTGTCATTTCTTTGCCATCCAAGGCTATTTATCCATAGCTGGTGGGGAGAAAGGTATTCATACCTTTCCCAAGGGTATTAGCTCGTAAGTGAATGCAATGGATTAGACTGGAATTCGAACTCTGCTCCCCGATTCCTCAATCCGAGCCGCTATCCATTGCTCCACCGTGCCTCCTCATTAACAACTATTGGTCTGATATATAGATTTATATATCATATGTTCTTGATAAATATAGTTCAAATTCTGATCGAATATTGTTTCTTTGCACTCGCATTAATGTATTTAATTGGAAAAGCACGAGTCGGTCTTGCACCAGGCAGGGGGTTAAATAGTGGGACACTCTGGTCTCTTGATTTGGGCGACAACCAGTCAGAAAGGAAAATTCTGAAGAGGGATGGGCTCCATCACTGTATCCTGCTCTAGATCCACCCACTTAGCTGCAGATCATGTGGTACCCCTACTAAGTTACGGGTCTGGTGTCTGTGCTCTCTTGTTTGGTATATTTGATTGAAGACTTCAGAAATAATTGGCGGGGGGGATATTTTTTTCTTCCAAGTGTCTTTACTCATAGCTCAAGTTCATATATATATATATATATATATATATATATTAATTATTAACAATAAATTGTTCTATGTATATATTTAGTATTATTGTCTGTCATATTTAATGATGCTTGCATATATATAAACAATTTATTTCCAGTTAATACAAGGTAACCAAAAAAGTTCTGTCCGTTTTTAAATGACAAAAAGAAAACGCTTGACAGTCTGTGTAACTTATATTTAGTCTTCGAAGTAATCGCCATCGGCTTCTAGCAAGTCTGCTTCATTGGTGAAGGATTTCCCACGAAGATGATTATCCAGGGAGTAGAAGAGGTGGTAATCGGATGGCGCAAGGTCAGGTGAATAAGGTGTATGGCACAAAGTCTTCCACCCAAGTTGCTGTATGGCATCCCTGAACACTCGCGCGACATGCGGCCTGGCGTTGTCATGGAGGAAAGGCACACTTTTGCGATTCACCAGTGCTGGATCCTTCTGGCGCAATGCCTGTTGCACACGTTTCAATTGCTGCGAGTATAGGTCTCCAGTGACCGTTTGGCCCGTTGGTAGCAGTTCATAATGAACCACTTGACGACCTGTCCACCAGATACAAAGCATAATCTTGCGTGGGTGCATAGGCGGTCTTGCGGTGTGAGGGACAGCATCCTGAGGAGACAGCCAATGTCTGGAACGCTTGAGAGTTTCGTACAGAACCCACTTTTCATCACTGGTAAGCACTCGATTGAAAAAGGATGCGGTACGGTGGCGAGAAAGCAGCGATACACAGGCTGCCACTTGTTGTTCCTTGTGAACCTCCAACAGCGTTTGCGTAACCCACTTGCTCAGTTTGTACGTCTTACCTAGGCGGTGCAGGTGAAGTCTAACTGTTTCATCTGAAACGTTGAACTGTCTTGCAAGTTCACCACACGTTAGACTACTGTCCTCTTCAATGGCCGCCTTCAGGACTCCGTCATTCAAGACCTGTGGTCGTCCACTGCGAGGCTCATCATGGAGAGACAAATTTCCCGACTTGAATTTTCGAAATCAACGACTTGCAGTACGTTCATCCACAGCACTATCCCCAAACGCTTGACATATGCGGCGACTTGATGCAGCTGCTGATAAGCCCAGTTTGAAGTCGTAAAGCAAACAGCCCCGAATGAGATCTCTAAACATTTCCATCCTTCTCACATCTGTCCGGCTTATAACTGATGGCTGGGCACAGTGCGCGTGTTTTTTTATAACGCCTGATGTTCCTACTTCCGGCTGTACGAATTTGAAAACAATTGCTACACGCATTTCGTATATATTTCAACTTCATTCAATGACTAATCAAAAAACGGACAGAACTTTTTTGGTTACCTTGTAGTTAATATGATTTATTCCATACTTGAAAACGGCTAAATGTATAGCCGAAAGCGATCGGAAAAATAAAAGATTTGGATAGTCTTTGTATAATTTATAAGATCCTATGAGAAATTATATAAAAAACTTAATCAAAGCACCTTCTCTGTCATATTTTATGAAGCTTGCATAAAAGAAGGATTGCTGCCTAAATACACAATATATATATATATATATATATATATATATATATATATATATATATATATATATATATTCGTTTAAACGTTATTTTTAATGTATATTCATATTTGAGTAAAGGCTCTGTTTTTATTAAACAGTATATTTATTTATTTCTATCAACTGGCCTGAATATTCGAGAAATCTTGTAAGAAAAATATGCTTCTTCTGACAGGATTCGAGCCTGTGTCTCCCTAGCAGACGCAGTTTCGAATCCTACCGGAGGGCGCATATCTTTCTAACAACATTAGATTTTTTTGGCTTGTACATCCTTCCACTTGTCTCAGGAGACCTTACGGTCGAAACCCCGGTTGCGAGTTTAGTGGCATTTTAGCCTTTTCGTAAATGCCTTTTCGTAAATATCTTAACTCTACATTCGATTTTTGTATTGAGCACTTTTTTGTTGTCTATACCTTCAGGCGCAGCTGTCTTCCTTTTATATTTCTATACGTATATATATATATATATATATATATATATATATATATATATATATATATATATATATATATGTCATCCACAGACAGCTCATCAGTGTGGCTAGACGTCCGGTTGCCTCTAGCTAGGGTCGAAACCTGGCTGAATTAGCGTCAGTAGGAGATTTTACCCTTTAGCCGTTGGCTTAGGGGAAAAATCTCCGCACGGTAGTGATGAATGTGAATTTAAACGTATTTATTTTTTGATAAACACACAGTGACTGAGAGAACTCGATTCGATTTACTGAAGAGTCTAGCATTATTAGCCGTAATAGTCACTGTTTACAAACCCACACTTCCTCCCCAGAGAGCTCAACCGAAATACATTTTTCAGGAGCATATTATAATATTTTTGTTATGATAGATTACAATAAAAACATTTTACAGCGCTACACAAAAACTTTCATGTTTCGGAACTTTAATCTTTGAAAGTTAAAAAGGTGGAGGAAGCTTAATGTCTGAATTAAAACATATACTTGTGGGCATGTCTGGATTAACCAATTAAAATTCAGATCTATGCTAAAATAGAAAAATAAGGTCAGAGGGTGGAGGGAGGTTAGTTATAAGTTTTGATAAATTGACACTCTAGACATGTCAGTGTCGAACATAATGTAGTGAAATCCAAAGTTCAGATTTGGTGAAGTAGATATAGAGTAAACTTGAACAAGAAACAATATTTTTAAAAATATTTCTCAAAGGGACCAAATAAATAAAGTTAAAAGAAATTTTTGGTGGAACTTTAATATACGATGCTAATTATATTGAATGGGCAGTAAAAACAGAGCAATATTAAAGTTGAAAAGATCGGATAAAAATTGAGTGGACCATTATATACTTAAAAAATAATGGCTATGTAATTGCAATGCATAAATTATTTATGGAGAATTCTTTTAACTATATTTTAATGCAAAATTTAGACAATGCCTACATAAAACATTTAATTCATTTCTTTGGTTTAGCAGAACTTTATAATATGCAGCTTTTCTTGTAAACACAGGGAACATGGGTCATATAAGGATTTACAAATTCTCGTTTTCTATTTTGCTTTACGTTTGTATTGAACACTTTTTAAAAATGATATGTTAAGAACTGTGGTTTCTAACTCCATCTGTTCTTTCTCTTTCTTAAGATATAGTCGAGTTCGACGTATGAGGGTCAAGCAGATCAGTTCCCAGGAAACCGACAGCCCGACAACAGCACATGAGATTTGATTATAGTGGTGAAGGTTTCGTGTAGGACCATCCACACTTTTTGAAGGGCTGAATTCAGAGACCTGGTGCACTAAGCGCCACAAGGTCCCCAAACGACGCTCCGCAGGTTTTGAATTCAGAGTTGTCCTTCTCCTAGACCAGTTGCCATCCAAGGCTATAGAACCCAATCTGTCCTGCTATTTACCCATAGCTGGAGGGAGAAGAGGATTCACACCTTTCCCAAATATATATATATATATGTGTGTGTGTGTGTGTGTGTGTGTGTGTGTGTGTGTGTGTGTGTGTGTGTGTGTGTGTGTGTGTGTGTGTGTATCTACTGTGTACTTACTGTAATGTGATTATTAACAAAGATTCTTTAATTAAATCATTGAAACTGAAAGTGAGTTTAATCTTAACGGGACGCAATAGTAGACCTCATGATCGCTGAATTAAACATGTACAATTACAAATCAATGCAACAATATTTTTAAAAAAGTGTAATACAGTGGAACTGTAGTGAGTGTGAAATAATAATGGCTCTCTTCGCCTATTTCCTTCAAATTCTGAGGACTGAAGAAGAACAAGAACAAGCAGAACAAGAAGAAAGGAATTCGAGAGCCTATGTGAAATTTTCTTTGGACCAATGAAAACCTTGCTTTCAAACAAATTGACCAGTGAACTGAGAAGAAGGAGGGGGAAAGGAATTTACAAGCCTATATGAAAGTGTTTTTGAACCAATAAAAGACTTGCCGTCACAGAATTTAGCCAGTCAGGCGAGAAGAAAAGAAAGTAGCGTGAATACGCGAAATTCTTTTTAATATAAAATGAAGAGAAAAATTAAATGAATAAGAAAAGAATGTCAAAATAAATATTTCCCTAGGTGCATGGACACACGCGCACACACGAACACAGAGAATACAGAAGAAAACTTTCATCTGTGTTGAATATAAAAAAAAAAAGAAAAAATTGAAAAAGTATAAGCAGTAAATTGCTGATATCCGCTGAAGAGTGGGCCGACAGGTCTGCCTAGGAAACTCTGGAGTCGGGATGCTGAAGGTCACATCAATCATTTATGTGACAAATTTTCCTCACATTAATCCGATATATATGTGTGTATGTCATGTTGTGTGTACGCCCTCCGCCATTCTATGTATGTGTGTTTGTGTGTGTGTGTTGTGTGCGTGTGTATATGTATCCATGTGTGTGTGTGTGCATGTGTGTGTGCATGTGTGTGTGTTGTGTGCGTGTGTATATGTATCCGTGTGTGTGTGTGCATGTGTGTGTGCATGTGTGTGTGTTGTGTGCGTGTGTATATGTATCCGTGTGTTTGTGTGTGTGTGTACGTGTGTGTGTGTGTTGTGTGCGTGTGTATATGTATCCGTGCGTGTGTGTGTGCGTGCGTGTGTGTGTGTTGTGTCCGTGTGTATATGTATCCGTGTGTTTGTGTGTGTGCGTGCGTGTGTGCGTGTGTTGTGTCCGTGTGTATATGTATCCGTGTGTGTGTGTGTGCGTGCGTGTGTGTGTGTCGTGTGCGTGTGTATATGTATCTGTGTGCGTGCGTGCGCGTATGTGTGTGTATGTTGTGTGCATGTGTATATGTATCTGTGTGTGTGTGTGTGTGCGTGCGTGCGTGTGTGTGTGTTGTGTGCGTGTGTATATGTATCCGTGGGTGTGTGTGCGTAATATGTCTGTCGAAGTGACAACTCGTCAGGTCAAGCAAGGAAATCACTTGCTGAGTCGAGTGATTTTGAACCACCCGAAATACGTTTCGGCTTTAAATAACCAACAAAGGGTTGGTAACCCGTAAAAAAATCTGGTTACCGAGCTTACGGCCATATCGGTTGTGAATACCGATTACCGAAGTTAAGCAACGTTGAGCCTGGTCAGTACCTAGATGGGTGACCGCTTGGGAATACCAAGTGCAGTTAAGCCCTAACCAACACGCATCGGGCCAATATGGTTGAGTAATGGCCTATGAACGGCGAAGCGGGAAAATCTAGGGAAGGCCTACGATCGACTTGAACAGGTTGATTGAGATAAGATGACAACTTTGAATTCACGATAAAGTTCCGCTTAAAAATGTGTCTACTTCACTTCTCTATTTTTCTTTTCGCCATAAGTTGTCATATCAGCTTAGCCCGCGCTACTGGGTGGGGCTTTTAAACGGCCAGATGAAATGGGTGCAGGAAGAAGAAGAAGGGACATTTTCTGATTATCTTGGTTAGTGTGTCACTTTTTCTCATAAATGTTTCAAGTTTCAGAAAATGGTGATTGAAGATTTCAACGTGGAACTGACGTCAGCAATAGAACGATTTCGAAAAGAAAGAAAAATCTGAAAGTTTTAAAATAAAAAGGAGGCTTGCTTGCTGCTTATTTCTCTTACTTTGGGTGGAATAAGGACTTTTGGATAAAAATAAACGGCTGATAACAATAAATATTAAAAAATGGTACGATTTACATAATTGTTATCATTATTAGTAGTAGCATTAATAGTAGCAGTTAAAGAAGTACGGTGGAGTAATGGATAGCGGCTCGGATTGAACTGAGTTCGAATTCCAGCCGGATCCATTACATTCACTTACATACTAAGCAAAGGTATGAATTCAACCCCCGCCCCCCATCTATAGGTAATTAGGAGGACAGGCTGGGTTCTATAGGCTTGGTTGGCAACCGGTCTAGGAGAAGACAAACCGGTCTGGAGAGATTTGAGCTCTGTCAGTCTTCTTTCCTAAGAAACACCACTTCTAGATGTGGTGTCCCTACGAGACCTAATATAGGAATCTGAGAGTTTGAATTTCAGTCGTATCCATTACATTCACTTATGTGCTAATACCCTTGGGAAAGGTATGAATCCAACTATTCTCTCCCCGCACCCATCTATAGGTAATTATGAGAACAGGCTGGGTTCTATAGCCTTGGGTGGCAACCTGCATCAGAGAAAGAAAACTCTGAATTCAAAACTCTATGTAGCCCTGGCGAAGCTCGTATTATGCAGCTAAGGAAAGGATCGTTTCATTGACTTGATCCCGACTATTGTCGACTCCTTAACAAACTGGGTACTATAGCCTTGGGTGGAAACCGGTCTAGGAGAAGACAAACCGGCCCGGAGAGTTTTGAGGTCTGTCAGGCTATCTTTCCCAAGAAACACCACTTCTACAGTACATGTAGTGTCCCTACGACTCTAATATAGGAATTGGAGAGCCGAGTTCGAATGCAAGTCAGATTACATTCACTTACGTGCTAATAACCTTAGGAATGGTATGAATCTTCATCTTCCCCCTACTTATAGGTAAATAGCAGGACTGACGGGGTTCTATAACCTTGGATGGCAACTGGTCTAGGAGAACAACAACTCTGAATTCGAAACCTGCGGAAGGTCATTTCACCACTATAAGCAAAGCATATGTACAGGCGTCTGGCTGTCGGTTCCCACTGAATTGCTTCATACGTCGGAAAAATAGAGTCCAGTGTAATAGTAGCGGTAATAATGTGGAGGACACTTAGTGAGGATCACTTTGGGTTAGGGATTTTTTAGATAACAATACCCGACGTATAGCATTAAGTAAGAAATATCCAAATTTACATAATTCTATTATAACTGTTCTTGTCCCCAACTTCGTTAGTTCACTCGACCGTTACGTCCTGCCAATACCTCATAAATAATGGATTATTCCGCGTTGTGATAGCACGGAAAGAGGGGAAAAGACATTACTTGATTCCAGTGAAAAAATGAAAGAAAGAATGTATGATTGAAGTGTAGAAAGAGAAAATGAGATTAATCTAATATAAACAGATACGACACTTTGATCTCAGCCAAAAGACTGAGAAGTAAGGGAAACCGTGATAAAAGAACCATTTTTCGGACAGAAAGTATTGAACGACGGAAACCGAGTATGGCAATTGTCAAAAATCCATAAATTAAATAAAATAACATTTGCTGAATTATTTTTGAATTATGATTCAGAGAAATCTTCGTCAGATTGAGATTTGGATAGAAAAAAAAAAAAAAAAAGAAGTAAGGGAAGATAAGTGTTTAAGGTCTCTTGCTAATACCTCATGAATAATAGATAATTCCTTTTTGAGTGCGTGGAAAGAGGGGACAAGACACTATTCTGTTTTAGTGAAAAAATGAAAAAAAGAAAGAAAGAAAGAAAGAAAGAAAGAAAGAAAGAAAGAAAGAAAGAAAGAAGGGAAAATAGAAATGTTTAACGGCTGTTTCAGAGAAATGAAAAAAGTCAATTTCAAATCTCTTCATTTGTATCCCCTTACTTCTTAAAATAACAATATCAGCAGTCATATATATGATTGTCACTGCAATATTTTGTTAACGTTGTTAATGACGCCATAGGAGAATTTCTAAGGATATTTTATTGCCGTAAAATTCGCCATGAATTTATTCAATTATTACGTTAACAATTCAATTCAAATAGGAAAACCGTCAAATTTTCACGGGTCTTTCTAGTTATTATTATTAGTAGTAGTAGTAGTAGTACTGATATTATTATTATTAGTAGTAGTAGTACTGATATTATTATTATTAGTAGTAGTAGTAGTACTGATATTATTATTATTATTAGTAGTAGTAGTAGTAGTAGCAGTAGTAGTAGTACTGGTATTATTATTAGTAGTAGTAGTAGTAGTAGCAGTACATCTTATCATCGGTTTGTCATTCCTCCTCCTCCACCTCCTTCTTCTTCTTCTTCTTTCCTCCTACTGTTTCTTCTTCTGCCTTTTTATTTCTCTTCTTCCTATCATTGATTTGTCATTCCCGCTACTTCTTTTTCTTTATCTTCTTCTTCTTCTTCTTCTTCTTCTTCTTCTTCTTCTTCTTCTTCTCACCCGCTTTTTCACTCGCCCTATTTCTTCTTCCCCTCCTCCTACCATCTTTTGTACTAAAATTCAACTAATCGAAATTTCAGGTGAAATTTCTAGGACACATAATGAGAAAAGCGAGCTAAAAGAATTTAACACTCACAGAATATATTGAAGGCGAAGTGAGAGAGAGAAGGAAACAACGAATAACAAGTTTGAGTAAATGGATGGCAGAATACGAAGTGGAAGAGATAGCAAAAACACAAAGCTTACTAAGAGCTACAAAGCATTGAAAGCTGTGGAGTGCCATGATCCTCAACCTCCTGAAGGGACACGACACATAAAAGAAGAAATATTTGATTGTGCTAATACCGTTAATGTACACGGTCAAATCAAATTTGCACAGTTCTCTGTGTATGACCTAACCCTACCTTGTTTTTGCATTTCTTTTGTGCCAACTAAGTGCTTTCATTTAATAGTTTTAGATTGTCATCTCTTATCTCCAACAAAACGATATTTGTCTTTTTTATTATTATCATTATTATTATTATTATTATTATTTTGCTTTGGGCTGCAATGATAAAAGATCCTGTAACTCCTTTTAGCTGTAAACTCTATAACCACGTTATTGACTCTTCTTCTTGAAATTGTAACATTATAATTGTCTTTTTTAAAAATCTATTTGATTATAACATAACAAAGGATATATGTTACATTTTCGATTGTACAATTGAAGGCGTTCTCTTTCCGAGAGATTAAATGTGTCTTTCATGGGGAGAAAGCCAACGAGTTCACCTACTTTTCATTACTAATTGAAATGTGTTCTTGATCGACGCATTCAGAAAACGTCTAATTGTTTTCTTGGAGAATTGTTACTAACGCTAAATGGATTTTACTTAAAAGTGCCTTATCGATATTTGAAATCTTCCATGTGTGTTAGATTTCATCGCATTTTTCATTTCATTACTTTGACCTGAGTCAACGCCTACGAAAAACTTGTTTTGTTTGCCTTCAAAAATTGCAATTGATTTTTGAAACATTTTTTTCGGATCCAATGCTTATTTATTTGCCAATTTTCAAAGACACACTTCCAAAAATATTAATAACGTAATTTTATAAAGAAAATCTAGAGCAGTTCTTTTTTCTTTTTTTTTTTTTGTCTCCTTCCAATTATCTGTTTGTCAATCCTACTTCTTCTTCTTCTTGTTCATCTTTTTTCTCATCTTCCTATCATCGGCTTGTCACTCCTCCTACTGTTTCTTCTTCCTCTTTATTTCTCTTCTTCCTATTATCGGTTTGTCATTCCTTCTATTTCTTCTTCTCCTTCGTCTTTATTTATCTTCTCCCTATCATCGATTTGTTACTCCTTCCATTTCTTCTTTTTCTCCTTCTTCTTTGTATATCTTCTTCCTATCTTCAGTTTGTCACTTGTTCAACTTCTTTTCTTCTTCTTGTTTATTTCTCTTCTTTTTTTCCATCCGTTTGTCACTTCTTCTTCTTCTTCTTCTTCTTCTTCTTCTTCTTCTTCTTCTTCTTCTTCTCTTCCTACCCTCTTCTGTACTAAAATTCATCTAATACAAAGCTAGAGAGCCTCTCAAGGTAGAGGGTTATTATCAAAATGGTAATAATTAATGAAATGTGTAATATAAATGAAGAAGGTGGCTGTAGTAAGTTAAGATTATGGTGAGGAGTGTAGATATCGATTGGCCCTTTACATTATGTGATAAAACTCAGATTGCTCGGAGAAGCACTCACACAGGAGCTTCTTCTACAAAGTTGCAGTTCTTGGAAAAAGAAGAATAAAATTTTCTTCTTTCCTTTGGAACACGGAGAAAATAAGGGTGATTCGTCTACCCCCCAGTTATGGGTTAATTATTGTTAGTAATTGAAAACAGTGGAAAACGCAACGGAAAACTACTCCACTATCTTTCTTAAGAAGTCATGGCAGTTCCCAGATAATAAAGAAATGAAATATGTGGAGAAGCAATTAGAAAACACTCCACTATTTCCCCCAAGAAATCATTGCAGTTTACAGATGAACAAGAAAAGTAATCTGTGAGCCTCCATTATTGCCTACGTCCTGAGGAGACGAGGTATTAAAATACACCCCTTTAAATAATAGATAAAACCTTAAGTAAAAGAAAAGATTAAAGCATTTTCAGGTACAATAATAATCATAATAATCTAATTCTAATAAGGCAATTTAAGAAATCGATTTTGTTTTAACACGAAAATACTTGCAAGAAATTAACAAGTCTTATGCTGTCTCAATACTTAAAATTCGTATGAAAATTGTTCGACAGATGTTTTTGCAGATGGTGTATTTTCCGGTGGAAATCGTATTGTTAGCAAAAATCCAATCTCTGATTCCTCGATGTACGTAACTTTTACGAAAATAAACTTAAATTTAAAATGTTAATCGGTGTAAAAGCGTTAGGCAGTTCTGTTGTTACTAGTATGCGTCGTGGGGTGGGGGTGAGATTGTAAACATAGGTGAAGAAAGTTATAGGTTGGGGAGAGGGAAAGACGTCTCGCGTGTCGCAAAGTATAGCCAAATATTAAGTCCCCGTGTTAGAACAGTCCCAACCTATGACAAATAATATTGTTTTGACTTATGCTGTTTGCCTCGTACCTAAGGCGTCGTGGTTCAGTTCCTGATTGTACGCCATATTGGATTGTTCTGCTCTTTTTCGTTTTTGTTGTGTTTGTGGAAACTTATCGCCCTTCATTATGTTGCCCAAGTGAAGTGATATCTCTTCTAATACCGCCATTAGAAGAGATATCACTTCACTTTTAAAGAAAAGGAAATCCATCAACAGGGAAGTGAATGTAGACAATGTTAAACACACTGAAAAGAGAAAAACAGTGGTGAACATTGACTAGTTGATTGGCTTAAGTTGTTCGAATGTCGCTTAAAACATGTACATGAGGCATGAGCGAGAGAGAGAGAGATAGTTTCCCTGTAAGAGATAAGGATATTTTCATGCAATACTACAAGTTGATGAAGTCACGAGAAAAAAGAACAAATTCATATTTGTTTTAACTTTCTTTAGCTTTCCTTAACATTTCCTTCATCATATGCTTTGTCCATCCTTCCGTATAACAATATCTGTTGCCTTGCCACAAGTCGCTCTTCATCAGTGAAGAAATCGTCTAAAATTCATTATTATACAGGAGGATCAATATTATATGGCAGTTCAGCATTCTTCTTGGTTTTTAACAAAATTTTCTTGTTTCTTAATACTTTCCTTTGGGACGTATTTTTTTTGACTATTTTAATTTTTGACTATTTAATTTTTGACTATTTTAATGAGCCTTCAAATTTCTTTTATCACTATATTCTCTATTATCTGTTAAAATACTTCCCATATACACTGTAACCCGGATATAAGAGAGTTGTCGGGACCGGAGAAGTCTCTTATATCCGGGTTTCTCTTATATCCGGGTTTGGTCTATTTTATATACATTAACACAGGCTCTAATTTGGGACCATAGAAAATTTCTCTTATATCCGGGTTTCTCTTATATCCGGGTCTCTTATATCCGGGTTACACTGTACTATGAAAATGCATTGGAAAGGGATTTTATGATGAAAATGCATTGGAAAGGGATTTTACAGTGTAACCCGGATATAAGAGAGTTGTCGGGACCAGATAAGAAGTCTCTTATATAAACGAGTTGTCCCCCCCCCCGGACGGGGCTCCGTGCATTGAGCGCCTCTTAGGACTTAAACTCAACCCAGACTTTAAATCCATCGCCTAAAGATTCTGAAAAACTCGTCGTTTCCCTGAACTATTTTAGTAAGTACTTGACTCAACCCGCTATCTTCTACCTTTACAAGAGCCAGATCAGGCCGAAAATGGAATAATGCTGACATATATGGACTGGAGCCGCCCGGGTTTCACTATCCTGCCTCGATAGAGTCTAAAAGCATCTCAGCATCCTTGTGAGTGATGAACTGTTTTATACCCTAAACCCCCCTTTTCCCACTGACGAAATGTTGCAAACACTCTTAACTCAGAAGATATTCCTTAGTTCCACCAGTTCTAACCTTCATGGCTAAGACCCGCCTTGCCTACGCATATTGTAGCGAACCAGCTTCATTCCCTTCGTATTCCGTTGGTGAGATGTAAGTTCCACTCGAGTAAATACTTCCTACGAACCGCTACTTTGTGAAATCTTCTCCCTAGAGAATACTTCCCTGATCACTATAATCTTAACCTGTTCAAATCAATGGTTAATCGCTATCTTCCTTAAATATCATCCTAAACTGTGCCTCTTAATCTATAACCCTCTAACACGAGTGACTCTTGGGCCTTGTACAGGGTGAATATTACTGTAAAAAATAACTGCAGATAAGCTCTCAAATTCAAAATATCAAGCGATAGCTAATATCAAAATCAACAATTACAATAAGCGTCTGGTTTGTTAGTTAGCCGCCATCTTGAAATTTATATCGTTTGCTATCAGTGAAAAATTAAAACAAAGACGTAAAAATGGCTTACAAGTAGTCGACTGCGTAGTTTACAAATGTCAATGGATTTTATTTAGTAAACAGATGCCCAAAATAGAACAAACTCTTTAAATGATAAGAAAACACGTTTCAGGTCAGTTTTTTTAAAATGGAATTAGAAATAACGCAAAAAATGATTTGAAGATGTTGAAAGTCTTGCCTTTTAGTGCCTAGGGCCATATCACGCTGAAACACCGGTTCTCGTAAGATAACGGAAGTTAACCAACGTCGAGCCTGGTCAGTAGTTACATGAATGACTGTTTTGGAATATCAGGTGCTGAAACACTGGTTCTCGTACGATCACCAAAGTTAAGAAACGTTGAGCTTGGTCAGTACCTACATGAATTACTGTTTTGGAATATCAGGTGATGTAAGCATAGATATGCGGGTGGTATAATGAGTTTAAGGCTATATCACGCTGAGATACTGATTCTCTTACGGTTAACAAAGTTAAGCAACGTCGAGTCTGGTCAGTACACTATGAGTGACCGCTTAGAAATACTAGGTACTGTAATCTTGGATGTGCGGGAGGTGTAATGGATAATGGCGTGCAATTAGATATCAGAGAGAGGAGTTTGAATTTCAGTTGGGTTCAATTCCGAGGAAATACCCTTGAGAAAGGCATGAATCTACCACTTACTTTAAACCCAACTATGGTATAATTAGTAAGACCTGTATGAATAAATCATTATTACATCCCCCCACATTCTTATAACCTAAAATATTTTCTGGCTGTAACGAACCTGCAAAAGGTTGATAAGCCTTAAAAAAACAAAACAAATCAATCAATAAGTTTGGCTTGTAGTGAAATGTAAAAAAATTCTTATATTTATCAGAAAGTTGTAGTCTGGTGGACTTCAGATATCATTTACGCCTTCACGCACACTAACGGACCTCTAATACACACACACACACACACACACACACATATATATATATATATATACACCTATATATTATATGTTATGGTAATTTACCCACGCACGAATTGAACTCTCGCAGCTATAAATAGGAGCAGGTACTGCCTTTTGGAGAGGGAAGTTTCCAGCAGTCAGCTCTGACAATCGGACCGAGCATTTTTGCTGTAACAATCTCGTTTGTGTATGTTTGTATTACAGTTTCTGTTAATATATTTGTTTAACTCAATTCCTCTCTTTGTGTCTTTCTCTCTGGCCACAACAATATATATACATACATATATATATATATATATATATATATGTGTGTGTGTGTGTGTGTGTGTGTGTGTGTGTGTGTGTGTGTGTGTGTGTGTGTATGTTTGCGTGTGTGTGTGCATATATATATATATCTGTAAATATATATATATATATATATATATGTATGGGTGTGTGTGAGTGTGTGTATGTGCGTGTGTGTGTCTGTGAATTTCATTAATCCTGTAATTTCCACCGTCCAATTTTTCAGGCAGTGAGAATTAGTGATTTTGAGGCAGGAGCGAATCATTCATACAGAATTTTTTTTTAATTAATTACTAATAAAATTTTTAATTAATATTGGATTTTTAGTAACCTGGAATGAATATTGATTTTCTTTAATTTTTTATTATTAATTCTGGATAATATGGCTTAATCAGACTGTTCGGTTGGGAAGGTGGAAGGCAAAACCAAAAATACAAATAGATAGATAGATAGATAGATAGATAGATAGATAGATAGATAGATAGAAAGAGAGAGATAGAGAGAGAGAGATTGATAAGTAACATATTGAGTAAAAGATAGATAGATAGATAGATAGATAGATAGAAAGAGAGAGATAGAGAGAGAGAGAGATTGATAAGTAACATATTGAGATAGATAGATAGATAGATAGATAGATAGATAGATAGATAGATAACATACTGAGATAGATAGATAGATAGATAGATAGATAGATAGATAGATAGATAGATAGATAGATAGATAGATAGATGAGGCATACAATAGACTCAGCACATAGCTACGTGTGTTAAGCATCGAAATATTTGTGTTATTGAGAGGAAAAAAATCTAGGATTACGCCAAGATGAAGCATAAAGACGCCGAAATGGCAAGTAAATCTCCTGCCAATGTTTTCAGCATCCATTGACTTCCATTCTGGCGCCTCGTTTAGTTTGCCGCCATTCTTCCGTGTGGTCGTTTTTAGTTTTCATAAATGAAAAGACATGACTCAGAAAATGGCTACGCTGAACATTGCAATCAAATCTGAATCATAAGGTAAGAAGAAAAATACAGAAGAAAAAAGAAGTAAAAGAAGAAGAAAAAAATAAGAAAAGTAATAAGAGAAAAAGAACAAGAAAAAGAACAACAAGAAAAAGAAGAAAAACAACAATAAAAAGGAGGAGAAGAAGAAGGGAAGAGAAAAATGGACAAAAAAAGGAAAAACAAGAAAGAAACAAAAAAGAAAGAAAAAAATAGGGAAATCGTAAAAAAGAAGGAAAATTTTTAAAATTCAAAGAACAATATACAGAAAAAAATGAAACGAAGGAAGAATAAAGAAATAAAGAATTGCCGAAAGACATAAAAACGAAGAAAAATATGGAAAAAAAACAAGGAAGAAGTGAAATGGAAACAAAATAAGGAAGCAACAGAAAGAAAGAAGGAACGAAAGAAAGAAAGAAAGAAAGAAAGAAGGAACGAAAGAAAGAAAGAAAGAAAGAAAGAAAGAAATGTGTTAAAGGCGTGAAAAAAAAGAAAAATAACGAATAACAAGAAAGAAAAACAATGAGAAGGAAAACTTGATGAAAGAAAGAAATAAAGGAAGGAAGGAAGGAAGGAATAATAAAAAAAAACAATCCCAAAAATCAAAGTTGAACAGTGGCAGCCATAAAGAAAACGAAAAGAAATAGAAAAGATGAAAAGCCATAAGACCGTTGAACAAAGACAAAGAATAGAAAAAAAAAACTGAAAAAGGAAAAAAAAACAAAAAATGTTGGAATGATGAAGAAAAAATGCAAGAGAAACAACCACAACCGGAAAGAAGAAGAAAAACGCATCCAGAAGAAGAAACAAAGCCAGCAGAAGCAAAACAAAAAAAGAAGAAGAAGATGAAGTCGATGGTGATAATGAACATGCCAATATAGTTGTAGAAACAAGCCAAGAAACAAAATGAATAAAAGAAAGTCATACTGAACCCGAATCAAAAGACTCACGTGTCCAAGGTTCAAAACTTAAGATCAATTTTATAAACAACTTCATTGCTTTAACATGACTCACAGCTATTTCCTCTGATAAATTCAATATCCTTTCATTTCCTTCCATTCAGCGGATGGCTGACGATAGGGGCCGCCCTTCACAGAAGATCGGTGCTGAAATTAGCCGTGAAAGTAAGCGATGTAAGACTTATATCATCGGAGGTGTCTTTTAGAGAATGCCAATTTCTGCAAGCCATAATATGATGGCTGCCTTAGAGAAACAGCGGGTTGCATGTAGGAAGGGAGGCAGAAAAGTTATCGGGTGGGACTCAGAGAGGAGTTTTTAAAAAATTAAAAACAAGGAATACCAAAGCTAACGTTTGGCCATCTGGTCAGATTTTTGTAAATGAATCATACTGAGAAGTGTAGATAGATAGATAGATAGATAGATAGATAGATAGATAGATAGATAGATAGATAGATAGATATGATCAGTTTGGGATATCTATCTCTCTATCTATCTATCTATGTACACTTCTCAGTCTGTTCGTATCTATCTATCTATCTATCTATCTAGCTATCTATCTATCTATCTAGCTATCTATCTAGCTATGTTCGTATCTATCTCTGTTCGTATCTATCTATCTATCTCAGCCTGTTCGTGTCTATCTATCTATCTATCTATCTATCTATCTATCTATCTGTTCTTATCTATCTATCTATCTCTCTATCTATCAATCTATCTATCTATCGCAATATGTTTCTATCTATGTATCTATCCCAAACTAATCATAGATACATACATACATTGATATTGAGATATATAGACATAAAAAAATCATTGATAGATAGATAGATAGATAGATAGATAGATAGATAGATAGATATGATTAGTTTGGGATATCTATCTATCTCAGTCTGTTCGTATCTATCTATCTATCTATCTCCATATGTTCCTATCTATGTATATATCCCAAACTCATCATAGATACATACATAGATACATAGATATTGAGATAGATAGACATGAAAGTCATAGATAGATAGATAGATAGATAGATAGATAGATAGATAGATAGGTAGATAGATAGATATGATCATTTTGAGATATCTATCTATCTATCTATCTATCTATCTATGTTCGTATCTATCTATCTATCTATCTATCTATCTATCTATCTATCTCAGTCTGTTCGTATCTATCTATCTATCTATTGCAATATGTTTCTATCTATGTATCTATCCCAAACTAATCATAGATACAAACATACATTGATATTGAGATATATAGACATACAAAATCATTGATAGATAGATAGATAGATAGATAGATAGATAGATAGATATGATTAGTTTGAGATATCTATCTATCTCAGTCTGTTCGTATCTATCTATCTATCTATCTATCTATCTATCTATCTATCTATCTCTGTTCGTATCTATCTCTGTTCGTATCTATCTCTGTTCTATCTATCTATCTATCTATCTATCTATCTATGTATATATCCCAAACTCATCATAGATATATACATAGATACATAGATATTGAGATAGATAGACAAGAAAAATCATAGATAGATAGTACACACTCTCACTTGCATAAAATAAAAAACGCGAATACATTTTAGAAAATACAGCCAAGGATACCCGACGTTGCCCGTAGATTTATAATTTCCAATATAACAAAGGAAAATGTTTATTCATGTATTTCTCTGTACATAACTCGACAGATGAAAAACATAAAAACAATCTCAGATCATTCTTAAATATTAATGTTGACGAATCCACTGTTGATGGACGTCATTTCAACAACGAAATGAATCGAAGCTGACAGTTCAATGGGGAAATCCCTGGTTTTAACTGTCATTACCCAAAAAACGAAACTGGTATCGTTTCATCATCACTGATTAGACTGAGTTCTTTCCAATCAATGAATGATTTCATTTTCAATGTGAACACATCGAAAGACCATCGAGTCTCAGTTTCACTCAAAATCTCAAACAAGACTTTTATATTCAATCTATTGCCAAAGGTTCTAGGAAAAAAATGGTCGCTTCATTCAATCACTCCAAGAGATAAGAATTACCTGACTTTTTCTACCATGCTTTATCTTTAGACCAATGATTCACAACGTGGGTCGCATGACCCACCGGTGGGGCATAGTAATATTTGGGTGGGGCATGCGTCGGATGTGCAACCTTCGACTTACTATACCAACGTAAGCTCAAATTTCATTTTGCATTATTATTTGATGATTAAAATAATCAAAATATATTACAGAATAAAACTTTCATTCAAATATTTTATATTTCTACCTTTCAGTTCTAAACTCTCATATGAACGTTATGAATGTCATCCAGATTATTTATAAAATACGAGGTGTGTCAGAATGTGGTTTTAGTGCCGTAAATGATTTGTTATTGGAGGAAAGAAATCAACTGGATATCACTAAACGAAGAGACTTGAGGCTTAAGCTGACTAAATTGGTGCCTAATATAAAATCAACCTGTAGAAGACATGACGCACAAGGATCTTACTAACAGTCATTTTGTGATGAGCGCAAATTTCATTTTTATTTCATGATTAAAATTATCAAAAGTATATTACAGAATAAGTTTTCATTCAAATATTTTATATTTCTGCCTTTCAGTTCTCTATTATATGTTTTGAAACTGTATATATATATATATATATATATATATATATATATATATATATATATATATATATATATATATATATCTTTTTGTTTGTTTTTTTAAAAAAAATTCTCTTTCTTGGATGACATGTTTTTTGGAGGCTTGTTTAGAGACTAAGTTAATGGCCTTTTAAGCTTCCTTCATGTGAATTACAGTAAAATATTGAATATATAAAAATTAAATATTACAGCGGGGGGGCCACCAGAATTTTAAAAATACCAAAGTGGGTGATGGCCCCCAAATCGGCTGGAACCCACAGCTTTATCCTAAAAATACAGTTGCTCAATTTTTCCAGCCTTTACGCGCTCTTGTGGTTGATGAATTATATTTTACTCTACAACCACTTCCCCACCGAAACATTTCGAATCTGTTGCTATTCTATTGCAATTTCCATTTCAGATTAGCACCTTTCTATATTCCCACCAATTTAAACTTTTATGGCTAAGAGACGCCATACCTTTACCCAGGAGTCGAATCACTCTTATTTACCCCGTGTTCAAGATGTAAGAAGAAATTTCCACTCAGATAGCTTTTACCACAGAACTTCTATTTTGTGGAATAGATAGTTGCTTCCTTAGACATTTCAATCTTGATTAATTAATTTATTCATGTTCTACGGCTTATAAACACTTTGCAGGTTATTTAAAGCTAAAAAATATTTTTAGATTGTAAGATATTTTGTTCCTGGAGATAATAAGGGTTTAGTAATGCAGATCTTACTAATTAACCCATAGATGCGGAGAGAAGACGTGGATTCATACCTAATCAGAATTTGATAAACTAAGACGAAATTATAATGTGGATAAAAAAAAAATGGGAGATCAATTTAATATTACAATCAGTATATAAACTGATCCCTTATTTTACGGCCACAATAATGTCTATAAATTTATATTCCACAGAATGTAAATAAATCTAAAAGACATGACTGTGTAGCTAATCAATATTTCATTGATTGATTTGTTTTTGTTGTGGCCTTGTCGGGGCCAGAAATAAAGACACACAAAAAAAGGAATTGAATTAAACAAATATATTAACAGAAACAGTAATGCAAACGACAGTGTTATTGCAAGAATGTTCAGTCTGACTGTCAGAGCTGACTGCTGGAAACTTCCCTCTCCAAAAGGCAGGACCTGCTCCTATTTATAGTTGAGAGAGTCCAATTCGTGCGTGGGCAAATTGCCATAACAGTTCTCGTTTTGGGTGATGATATGTCTCCAATTCGTGGCTTCCATATTGTATTCTTCCTCTGACTTACAATCATTTATTCTGTCTTCATACAACTGACCACTGACCTTTCCACTGACCTTGACTATATTGTCTAGGCTTTCCTGCAGCTTTCCTTGTGTTCGACATAAACACAGTGTCATCTGTGTATCTTATGTTGTTAAAATTGTGTCCAACAATACTAAATCCTGGTAGGATCTCTAGTTAGAATAACTAGAGATCCTACCAGCCTCGCTGTAAAGGTTAAATAATTCTTGTGAGAAGACACACCCTTATTTTCGTCTATTCTTTTTATTGTGTATTTACTCAGTTATTTTTTATGAATAACAACAACAACAGCAACAATAATAATGATAATAATAATAATCTCATGATGCTATCTTTTAGTCACAATTTGGAGGATTTGTAACACAGATGTTGTTATGGGACCTTACCCATAATAACATAATGGACTATTCCATACGTAATAAATACTGCGCCTCAAGAGGAAGCAGGGAGTTCAGCCCGACGTCGGACGTCCGGCTGATCGGTTGAACTCTCTGCCTTCGGGCGGAGAGGAAACCGAAGGAGGTTACGCCGAAGGGCGGATTCTCTTTCGGGGAGCTAAACCGACCCTGAACCTGTTTATACGGGTTCAATGGGCATATTTTTGGCCAAGCCAACGGGCTCGGAGATCCCACGTTAAACCGACCTTGTGCCACATGTGACCTCGTGGGGGGTGACTAAATACCGTTCAGTCTGAAGTCTGGAGTGAGGTCCGTCAGAAGTCCGTCAGTCAGTCAGAGCGAGCGAGTCAGTCAGTTGAGTCAGAGGCAATCCGAAACAGAGTCGCGTTCAGATAGTTACTACAAGACATTTGGAATAGTGATACTGGTCGAGACTACATTGTTCTCCCTACTAAACCTGATTGTTCGTACTAACACTTTTTTTACCTCTCTGTATATATTCCTGTTTGTAATATATCTGTGTTATTCCATACCTGTGTTCGAGTTCTTCTTTATTGGTTCTACCTTGGACTATCACCGTGGTACAAGGAACCGGACCATAACAGATGTGAATCTAAATTAGTATTTGGACTTTATTCTCTCTCTCTCTCCTCCTCTCTCTCTCTCTCTCTCTCTCTCTCTACACACACACACATATATATATATATATATATATATATATATATATATATATATATATATATATATATATATATATATATATATACTCAAGAAAAAACCTTCATTCATTTCGGTTATAACTTATTTCTTGAATATCTATATATTCATCTCTTCAAACTGAAATCACTTAGTAAATGGAGAGAATTCTAGCGGGTTTGAGCAAGTAGATGACAGAACGTGGTCTGTGGGAGGTGCCAGAGGGAAGGTACTTGTTGATAGCTACAGGGGATAGAGGGAGGTGGAGAGCTATGATCGCCTACGTCCCGAAAGGACATAGCACATAAAAAGAAAGAAAAGAATTTTACTTTTATTATTTATATGTATTTAAAATCCCTTCACTCTCACTATTTCTTTCTCTCTTTCCTTCTCTTTTTCTATCTCTCTTTCTTTGTCTCACTGTCGTTTTTTACCTCCCCCTCTCTCTCGCTTTCTTTCTCTCTCTTTCCCTTTTTCTTTTCTCTCTGTGCATTCGTTCCTGGAATCAGAATCAGTGATATGCGTCTGCCTTTTTAAATGTACATTAGGATTCAAGTTTTGTGAGGAAAAAAACATTACAGCTTCCATGTCTAATTTTGCTGTCAGTCAAAATATGAAACATGAAAGAATGTCGCGATCGAATTCATCATTGCCCTGACTACGACACGCCACCATTTTCTTCTTAATCAAATCAGACATTTTATTATCCTTCATTCTTTCTTTTTTCCTCCCTTTTCAGCTAAACACTCAGAAGCTAAATTCAGTATCTACCTACAATTTCTCTAAATCGTCTTCCTTTTCAATCTCCACACCATTTATTTCTAACAATGGCGAATCTTTTGTTCCATTCAGAACGAAAGATAAACAACTTGTCGCTTTACAGGTTACTTTCTCTCAATTGTTGACACATTTCAGGATTGAGTTTTCTTACGCTTCTATTTGGAGAAGGCAGCCGTTTGTTGTCGTCTGTAGTTTGGATGAAAAAAATGAACAAGTAGGTGTTTAAAGAAAGCGATAGACGAATTCTTTTATAGCTATGACACGCCATACCTTTACCCAGTAGTCGAATCACTCTCATTTACCCCGTGTTCAAGATTGACAAATAAGCATGGAATAATACAACACAAAATGTACGTTAACAAAATGTATTGAAACAAAGAATAGGTACACAATATTTACAGTTAGTTTGGTAATTCTTGGGAAGACTGTTCCTGCATAATGGGTTGACTAAATCGCAGTCAGAGTTTGGATTCAATTTCCCTACTATCTTCCCTGTCTTCCGGATGTAACCCATATTTATATGGTCGGTAGTCCGTTTATGAAATTTCCATCATCAGACAGACTTTTTACCCCAGAATTTCTATTTTGTGGAATAGACTCCCAAGGGGTTGCTTCCACAGGTTGCATAGAGGGAGAGAGACAAGTGAAAACAACACGGGATATGCCCTGCGGGTTGGAGCAAGTGGATCGAATTCATCATTTCCCTGACTACGACACGCCATCATTTTCTTCTTAATCAAATCAGAGATTTTATTATCCTTCATTTTTTTTTTTTTTTTTTCCCTTTTCAGCTAAGCACTCAGAAGCTAAATTCAGTATCTACCCACAATTTCCCTAAGTCGTCTTCCTTTTCAATCTCCACACCATTTATTTCTAACAATGGCGAATCTTTTGTTCCATTCAGAACGAAAGATAAACAACGTGTCGCTTTACAGGTTACTTTCTCTCAATTGTTGACACATTTCAGGCTAGAGTTTTCTTACGCCTCTATTTGCAGAAGGCAGCCGTCTGTAGTTTGGATGAAAAAAATGAACAAGTAGGGGTTTAAAGAAAGCGATAGACGAATCCTTTAGAATTTGACGTCTTGTAAAATAATAGGATTGTTTGAGATGACGAAAAAGAGTGATACACGGATTAAAGATGATCGTTTATTTCCAATGTTAAAGGTTCTTCAAATTGTGGGTCATAAAGTAAATAAAAAGAAAGTTTGTCATCCAGTCTTTTTGATTATCAGGATACGGATATTGAATGATTTTAAGACTATTAACAAGAATGCGACTTACAATCTAAAAATATGTTCTGGCTTTAAATAACCTTTAAAGGGTTGATAAGTCGTGAAAAACGAATCAATCAATCAAATACTGATTAGCTGTACTGGCATGTCTTTTAGATTTATTTACATTCTCTGGAATATAAATGTATAGAAACTACCATAGTCACAAACTGAGGGGTCAGTTTATATATTGATTGTAATATAGAATTGATCCCCCACTTTTTACCCACATAATTTCTTCTTAGTTTATCAAATTCTATTACGGTATGAATCCACCTCTTCTCCCTAGCAATCTTTTAATTAGAAAAATTTGTATCACTAAAGAACATCATTACCCCCCATCTACTGACAAAATTCTTACAATTTTAAAAAAAAACTTCTGACTTTAAATAACCTTGTAAAGAAAACGAATCAAAGTGAAACCCAAGTTCAAAAAACGAGAACAGCACAGGAGCCGAAAGGTTTATTGGATGATTAAGATATATGCAAATTGTGTAAATATATATATGCAAATTCTATAAATTCGGTAAATATATATGCAAGTTCTGTAAATATAAAAGATGATCTCAGAAAGAGATGGAAAGATTAAAATAAAAGTGATTTTCACTGTTCCAGTGCATTTCTTGCATCATTTGATTGTAATACACGGAAAAATCTCCGTGAATATGAAAGGATTATGCTAAAAATAAGCAAACATAATGTTTGTAATTTATTTAATAAGACATGCGTAAAAAAAAAAATTGCCGCCTAAATACACACACACACACACACACACACACACACACACACACACACACACACACATATATATATATATATATATATATATATATATATATATATATCCGAATGTATGTGAAACTAATATAAATTCTAACGTTCACAGCATTCAATTCAAAAGAGGGTTCGGCGTCAACAGTAGAGCAATAATCATTTATTATAATTTTTACATACGGACAAAAACAACTTGGTCACTACAAAAATGCATTCTGATTTCGAAGCGGCTGCATCTCGACTCTAGAGTATTGTATTTGTTTGCATGTAAAAATTATATATATATATAGAGAGAGAGATAGATAGATAGATAGATAGATAGAGAGAGAGAGAGAGAGAGAGAGAGAGATATCATAATTATTTTTTTAAAAATATGTTTCCATCGCGGCACAGAAATTGCTTAAAAATGGAACAAAACTTCAAATTGTAAGTTTAATTTTAATTTAAGTTTAATTTAATTTAAGTTTTGTTTTCGAATCATTTCACTGTCGCGATGGAAATATATTTTTTTTAAAATAATTATAATATTATGCTCTACTGTGTATTGTGCACTGTTTTTTAAAATTAAATGCTAAAGAACTCTGGATTATAAATCTAACTGTTCTTTTTTATATATATATATATATATATATATATATATATATATATATATATATATTGATTGACGGATTTTTATTTTCTAGTACTACATATTTTTATGTCTTTTTCCACGAACTTTTCCAGAAGACATCAGATTTTTTTCTCTTTTAGGAAGTGCTTCTGAGTTATACCAAGAACTTGTAAGAACATCTAATAGTCTTATTTTCTTAGTAATGTGATCCTTATAAAAGAAGGGGACATAAAAATCAGCTTTTTCATTAAGGCCTGATGCAGTAATAAGCATAAGTTCTCATATTTATTTTTAGAAACTAGGTTTTTGCGTTTGGTTGAGTGAGATAATTAAAAACTACCCTGATTATAAAAGATAAGACACATCATCACCCCACGTATATATATATATATATATATATATATATATATATATATATATATATATATATATATATATATATATAAAAATATATTGAAAAAATACTTTGATATGCTTTATTTATGGGTAAAAGTGCTCAGTATCAGAAATAGAGAGTATGAAAAATAAGAACGTGTATACTTAGGTCAAAAATCAATCGGTGACAGTTTGTTTCATGCTTGACCTCAATCCACAGGCCATGACCTGCGTTCAAGCATTAAACAGACTGTCGCCACTTGGTGTTGACCTCAATGTCTACTTTTGTATGTCGTATATATATATATATATATATATATATATATATATATATATATATATATTATAGTAAAAAAGAAAGAACAGTAAGAGATATAATCCAGTGTTCTTGAAATTTTTATTTTTACAAAACAGTGCTCAATGTAAATTTACAGATATTATAAATTAACTGATTTAAAAATATGAAGGAACCATATTTTTTAAATATGAAGGAACAAATTTTAAAAATCAGTTAATTTATGATATATATATATATATATATATATATATATATATATATATATATATTACTCCGACTTATTTTATTTCTTCATACGTTATTTTTAGCGGATACCCGTCTTTGAGTAGACGCTCCGTTTTTGTATTTTTTAAATATTGTTTTAAAAAACGCATCGTCTGGCAATGTCCAGTGAATCTGTGGAGCTGAAAGCGCTATTTAGTCTCGTCCGGCTTAATTTAGCAACACAAAATATATACTTGTTAACATATCCTCCAAATTAAGACCAAAGCTATGAGTGCCATGCCTGGCGTTGCATTATTATTATTATTATTATTATTATTATTATTATTATTATTATTATTATCATTATCCAGAAAATTAAATGATTAAGTACGCAATAAAAAGACTAGACGAAGAAAAGGGCGTGTCTTCTTACCGGAAGTATTTAAACTTTACAGCGAGGCAATCTTTGGAGAAATAGAAGTCCTACCAAACATTTAGTATTGGTGGAAGCAGTTTTAACATATACAGATGAGGTTACATTTGTCTTTCGTGTACATTTGTGGCTAGTCTGTCTTCAACGTTTAACGTGTATAGTAGTGAGTTCACTGAGAAGTGTTCCCTTTAACAATGGCAGGATATTCATATCGTGGGCAGACACACTACCAGCAACCAATGGTAATGGACGCGAGTTTTTCTTTAAACTTAATTCTCAAAAACGAAGGATTTGCGGACATATTATATGGACATGTGTCCTTTCGGTGTAAGGAACCCGCCCCCAAAGTTCGTAAAAGTATTTTTGATACCCACCTCTCTCTCTCTCACTCTCTTTCCCTCCCTCTCTCTTTCTCTCTCTCTCTCTCTCTCTATATATATATATAATACACATATATATGTATATATATATATATATATACACACACACACACATATATATATATATATATATATATATATATAAATAATACATACATATATATATATATATTTAAAATATATATAAAAAGTAATATATATATATATATAATATAAAATTCAAATACTAATTTAGATTCACATCTGTGTTACTAATCCTCCAAATTAACACTAAAATCTATGAGTGTCATGCCTGGTGTAGCATGAGGACATTATTATTATTAGTAGTAGTAGTAGTAGTAGTAGTAGTAGTAATATTTAAAAAAATAACTGAGTAAGTACACAATAAAAAGAATAGACAAAAATAAGGGTGTATCTTCTCATATGAATTATTTAACCTTTACAGCGAGGCAATCTTATGATAACTAGAGATCCTACCAGGATTTAGTATTGTTGGACACAATTTTAACAACATAAGAAACACAGATGTCACTGTGTTCATATTGAACACAGAAGGAAAACTGCAGGAAATCCTAGATAATGTCGTCAAGGTCAGTGGAAATTAAGAGTTAACCATCAATTGTATAAAGACAGAATGAATGAGTGTAAGTCAGAGGAAGAGGACAATATGGAAGCCACGAATTGGATTCATATCAATACCCAAAACGAAAACGAATCAATCAATGAAATATTGATTAGCTACACAGGAATGTATTTTAGATTTGCATTCATTGGAATATAAATGTATGCAAACTACCATGGTCACAAACTAAGGGATCAGTTTATATATTGACTGTAATATAAAATTGATCCCCCACGTTTTATCCACATTATAATTTCTTCTTAGTTTACAAATTCTGATTAGGTATGAATCCACCCCTGGGAGAAGTAGCAAAAGGAGAAAACTTCTTGAGAGCTAGAAGGGATAGGAAGAAGTGGAGAGCCATGATCGCCTACGTCCTGAAGGAATACGGCACATAAAAGAAGTAGAAAGATGTCAATGATATAACGTGCTACGGTTCGCTTTCTACCACTTACTCACCCACCTTTCATATAACCTCGTCCTGAGTAAGATTTTAAACTACATCCGCCTCCTGGGTAAGACGATAAACTACATCCATCAGCAAGGCCACTGATCAGGAGATTTTGAGGAGCGTGGAACCACCTCTTAATTGCTGGTGTGTCCCTGACCCGGGGTGGTAGCACCTGTTAAGTTTCCAGTTAACTATTACCAGCAATACTTTTTTGAAAAAAATTATTACCAGCAGTAATTTTGAAAAAAAAAATATTACCACCAATACAACTTTGAAGGAAAAATATTACCAGAAACAGATTTATGACAAAACAGAATATCACCAGCAATAAAAAATGTTGTCGGCATTAAATAACCCATTGAGGTTGATATGCCGTAAAAAAAAATAACCAAACCAATCTAAACCAAAGAATACATATTCTATTCATACGAATCTATTCTAAAAATGTTGTCGGCATTAAATAACCCATTGAGGTTGATATGCCGTGAAACAAAATAAACCAAACCAATCTAAAACAAAGAATACATATTCTATTCATACGAATCTATCGTAAAAATGCTGTCGGCATTAAATAACCCATTGAGGTTGATATACCGTAAAACAAAATAAACCAAACCAAACTTTTATATAACCGCCAGCGGAAACAAAACAACAACACGCTGACTCTATTTTTTCTTGGTCGTGTTTCGGGTAAGAAATATGGCAACGATTTTAGACGATCCTTTTCAGCGTCTCCTTCTCTTTGCCCACGTTAGCCTTAATCTTAGACTTACAAGCCCGTCTCCTAATCATCAGCGACTGTTTGGCCTACGAATCTATAACAGTAGGACGTGAAGCTTTTAAGCCTACCAACTATCGTATATCAAAGAAGATAGGTAAGGGTGGCAGTTTTCAGCCTGCCGTTAGCAGATTGAATTTGTAAAACTGTACACTCCCATCATGCACTGTGGTCATAAGTTACCGCTCCTCGGCCTCTTTTCGCAGCATTTTACTTTTTTCTTTATACTTACCAACTCTGCCTTATCTTCCTGTCCCTCTATTTTTTTCTGTTTTTGGTTTGAGCTATTGTTTTTTGTTTGTTTTTTCAGATTCAACTGATGTATCATGTATCATGTTTCTGATGTATTTTTGCACTCCCTGAAAATTGAAAATATATGCTTAAAACAAAAGACTTTCTATAAATTAATATTGGGAACAAAAATTTGGCAAACATGCACCTTCGCACCCGCATAAAACAAACAGAGTGTTAAAAGGACGGTTTTTCCCATGACACCGTTATTATTTTAACTACCTCCACGGTAAATCTTATTGGGCAAACATATACCTTCGTGCTCGCAAAAATAATGTCGAACTGAACCCTTTATTTCGCTCACTTGGGTAGACTGTTCTAGTTCCATGTGCCATGTTTAATGGGTGTCAGTTATCAGTTATCTCCTGTTAATTCCCCTCTGCATGTTCTCCACTGACTTAGCCGGGTATTGAACTCACACTCTTTGGGTTCTGTCACTGGATCTAACCAACGCCATTATAAAGAAATAAATATGAAAGCAATTTTTTATTTATAAATTTATAAACATTTACTAAATTATTAAAATATTTGAACCAACTATAATGAAATCCCTATTATTTACCATTTTATAAAGTTTGAATCAATTTACAATTAGCTGATGTTTTGCCAACCATTTCAATAAATAATGAAAAAATATTGTAAATAAATAATCTAATCAAATTCGGGTACTAACAACCGGGACGTGAAAGCATTTAGGCATTTTATCGACAAGTTTGTTCTTGTCGATAAGTAACGGAATGAACAGCCTCAGGAGGTAGTGTGGACTTGGACAAATAGGGGCGGGTCGGCTACGGAGGTGCGTTCTAGCCACTTCGACCGAATCTTAGGAGTCTTAGCATGTCCAAGTTTCCATTATATAGTTTACTCGGATCATAGGCCCGTCCGGGTTCGTGTAAACTTAGATAAGCCTATGATTAGGATGACTGCCTACTGGAAATTGAACTCATTTGAATTTGCTGAGCAAGATTTCCGGAACCAGCTGCTACTTCTTGAGAACTGGCAACAAAAATATTAAACACTATTTATTAGATTATTTATTAACAGTATTTATTATAATGTTTATTTGAATGATTGGCAGAATATAGGCTAATGTTAAATAATAGTGTCAGTGTATTTGGCTCTGACCTTCTGAGGCTGACCTTAAGGTCAACTGGTAGCCAAAATAGGGATGTCGATTTTGATTGGCTGAGCCAAACGTCGGAATGTTAGAGAGAAAGTTTTTTTTTTTTGACGTGTTAAATTTTAAACATTATGCACAACAGAGGTGTGTCTCTGGGAACTTGCTCCCCAGTGGGTATGATAGAACGACCCCACTAGCTAGTTAAAAATGTACACGTCGTGTTTAATAAAATAGATTAGTTTAAAATCAGCCGAGAGAAGAAAGAGAGGAAGACAACTTTATTATGGCCGTCGTTTAAGAGAACCCCAGAAGAAGGCGGCAATACAACATTAATTGCCAATTGATTCAAACTGTATAAAATTGTCAATAATAATAATAATTGGTTCACATATTTTAACAATTTGGTAAATGTTTATAAATGTATTAATAAAAAATGTTTTAATATTTATTTCTTTATAAATTTTTAAATGTTAAATATTGCATTGCAAAAAGCAATGATTAGAATTGTAATAAAACCTAAACATATGATGAAAGTGAATTTATATATTTTCTTGGTTTTTGAGAATTTACAACAAAAAATAATCAACACTTTTTATTTACTTATTGAATTGTTTATTGGAATGGTCGGCAAAATATCTACTAATTTGCCAATTGATTTGAACCTTATAAAATGGTAAATAAAAATTTACTTATAGTTTGTTCCCATATTTTAATAATTTAATAAATGTTTATAAATAAAAAAATTGTTTTCATATTTATTTCTTTATAAGAATTTACTTATAGTTTGTTCTCATATTTTAACAATTTAGTAAATGTTTATAAATTTATTAATACAAATTGTTTCCCTATTTATTTCTTTATAAATTGGTAAATGATAAATATTGCATTTTTTAAAGCGTTTCACCCCAAAGCAAAGTGGGAGTGCCACTAGTACACAAGGGGTTACAGAGAGTGAAAATAAGAGAAAAGACTGGGTATAGGGGGGGTGAGGATAAAAATAAGAACGGATATCAAGACAACAAGAAGATGTAGATTGACATTACATTTAAATTTTTGAAGGTTATAGTTATCAGGGAAGCAAGTAAGCGGAAGGGAATTCCCCAGTCAGGAAGTGTGAGAGAAGAAGCTGTTGGAGTAGAAGAGGTGGTTACATTTAACTGTTTCAACAGTAAATGAGTGGGACCGAGATGTCAACCTAGTAGCACGCTTAAATTCATGCAATCGGGTACCAGTGACAATAGCTCGTCAAAGATGCCATGAAAATGGTTGTAGAAAAGACAGAATGATTAGTTTTAACTGTATTAGTATTTAGAATGTTTAAAATTATTCTTGTAAATAAACAATAAGTGGAGATATACCGGAAGACCTAAGCAGCTCTATTTTCATAGCACTGCTTAAGAAGCCAGGTGCAAACGGATATGAATTCAATCGGAGAATAAGCCTAAAGAGCCACATAACAAAATTTATTATCTGAATTCTGATGAATAGGTCAGTACCAATAATATTGATGATTCTCCTTTGGATCTTATCAAAGAGCTCAAGGTAAATAGCAGAGCACTGGATTCCAAAAGCTAAGCAGAGTATTAAGAAAACAGAAAAATTTCGTTGGAAACGAAAAAAAGACTACTGTTCTCCTGTATGGCAACGAATACAGGACAATCTCCTTAAAGATGAAGAAGTGAAATGTGGTTCTACAGAAAGATGCTGAGGATATCATGGGCCGGACATGTTAGTAACAACAAGGTTCTGGAGAAAATGCAAACAAAAAGGAAACTTATATGTATACAACAAGAAGAGTCAGTTGTCGGTTTCTGAGGCACGTCATGAGGAAGGAGGGCTTGGAAAATCTGATACTCACAGGACAGATTGAGGGGAAAGAGGAGCAGAAGGAAACAGCATGAGTAAATGGGTGGTAGAACAGGATTTAGGAGAAGTAAAAAAAATGACAAAACTTATTAAGAGCTACAAGTGACAGGAAGATGTGGAAGGCCATGATCGACTACGGCACATGAAATGTTATGATATTTTTACTCAACTGAAAAAACATCATATTCGAAACAGCAAGACTTCAAATGCACTCAACTCAACCTCTATATATAAAGTTGTAGCCTCTGTCTGTCTGTTATGAAACTCCTCCCAGGGTTTTGGCGATAGATCCCTATAACCATAAATATTCTGAAACTACATTACCCAGGGTAATTAGATAAGTATATTGCATCTTATAGGCGTCACAGTGGAGTAATGGATAGCGGGTCGGATTGAGGAATCGAAGAGCCGAGTTCGAATTCCAGTCGAATCCATTACATTCATTTACGTGCTAATACCATTGGGAAAGGTATGAATCCTCTTCTTCTCTCAATGGCAATAGACTGGTTTTATAGACTTGGATGGCAACTGATGTAGGACAACTCTGAATTCAAAACCGGCAAAGGTCGTTTGGGGTGCACCAGGTCTCTGTAATCGGCTCTTCGGTTGGTTCTGCACAAAACCATCACCCCTATAATCAAATCATATGTACAGGTTGACTGGCTGTCGGTTCCCAGGAACTGAGATGCCTGACCCTCATACGTCGTAAAAGGGTCCCGGGTAGGTGCGGGTCAACTGCCCGCGTTGATCAACGACGAGAGAATACACGATATTTCATTATGGTCAAAGGGGTATGCAACACATGGCTCTCCACAACTTCCTATTCCTTGTATGTTGGTTGTTCCCTTATCCATCCAGCCTGATAAACTAGGACATCTGAAAAGAATCGAAAATATTTAAATGGCCTGCCGCATCGTGTCGGGTTCCGTGTATTTCCAACGAGAAATTAATGTTCGAAGCGACATAATAAAATAAAAAATTCTAACAAGACTGGAAGACCCTATGTCTGACAACAGGACACTGCACCATGCCACACATGCAGGAGAACCCAGTCATGGCTGTCAGACAATTTCTGCGACCACGTTACCCCTTTCATCTGGACACCTAAGTCCCCAGATTGCAACCCCCCCCCATGATTACTATGGCGTAGTTGAACGAGAGACAAACAAAACTCCTTGTAACACGAAAGATGAACTAAAGGCAAAGATCATGGCAGCATTCACCAACTTAAACAAGGAGACCGTCTAGAAGAGTCGCAGGAGATTCCGAAGTCATCTGGAGGCCGTGATTGAAGCAAATGGCGATTTTATTGAATAAATTTACTCTTAAGTATTTCAAGATATTTTTGTATAATTTTGATAAATATATCTGTTAAAATGAGATGCCAGTGTTATTTTGATTTTTGTGTAATTTAGATGACAATTTATCCATCGCACCCTGTATATGTGTCTGTGGAAATATTAATGGTACAGCGTTAGAATTTGAATAAATGTATAAAACTATTTTTTCAAGTAATTCTTTTTACTATTATTCGATTATGTTATGTTAAATACTTAGTTTAAATATTCATTTTTTTAAAGTATTTTTATTTTTTTAATTTAACTTTTTAAAAACCATTTAGTTATTTCTATTGATCGGGGGCTCAAAAGAAAACATTCAACGGTACCCATAGACACATTCTAGATTTCAATACAAAAGGAATAACGCAAATTAGCTAAAATGCTTTATCAGTTTTATTGCAATTTTCTACTTCTTATTTATGTGAATTAGGATTCACAACCCTAAATAACATCAAAAATAAGAAACAAGAAAGACTACACTCAACTGAAGAAGAAATGAGGATCTGCTTATTGCACCAAAACATTGAAGAAGTCGCGAAAAAAACACCAGTTTCACACTAAATAAGCTGCACAAATAGTTGAATAGAAACATTGAAATAAGATAAGTTCATATTTGTACGTGTATTTTTTTTTTTAATCTATGGTTTTTATTTCATAACATTTAAATGTGTAGCCTTTAAACATTTCGCTAAGCGTGCCGTGATATTTTAATTTTGTTCTAGGTGTGCCGTTGCTCAAATTAATTGAGAAACACTGGTCTATTGAGTCAGATCAAACGAAAAATGGACAGTTGCTGCCAAATCTTGGCCGGAACTACTCAATCTTCTCTTTCCAGTCTCGACCTAGTTCAAAAGCTTTTTACGCGGCCATGTGTATGATAAATTGTTGCTCACACTTCAACCACTTTCCCACAGACGGAACGTTTTTGGTTTCGCGTTCCTCTGTCGCTATTATCCTGTCAGGCGTTCGGGCGAACTAGATTCTTTGGTTCCTGCAATCAGGAAATTCACTGCTAGGACCCGCAGTGACATGTACACTGCCTCGACATCCTTATTCGCTCGTATTCAATTCATAAGAAGTTCCACTCAGTTTCTTTCCCAGAACTGTTGCATTGTGGGTCAGACTCCCGTGATGATACTTCCTGGGTCACTACGATCCTAACCTCATTAAGTCGAGAATCAACCGTTATCTATCCTACATATCCTCATAATATGCAACCCTTGCTCCCTCCCTATACACTCTTACAGCATACCCCTTTAGTAACACTCTACCTTGAGTGGCACTTTAGCCTTGTTTTGGATAAGTAATAGTAAATAAACTCACCTAACCATAAGATGCCTTATTAATAATGGTCAAGCAGAGCTGCTGAATAATCATTACCCGACAACAAGACTCCTACTTAATTCGTATTTATAAACATTACTGTTTTCAAATTATATCTCTATTCCGTTTGAAGGTCGTCCGATGAAATGTTTTTAACGCCTCACAAAGAATTAATGTATTTCTTGTGAGAAATTTAAAAGATGTTTCTAAAAATAATAGAAATGGGCTTCTGTTCTTCGCAACGTATCTTGTATCATGTCGAAGGAACAACATCACTTTCAGAAATCTCCGCCTGCGACGGCGTTTGCAAGCTAATATCACGTGATCAAACATCGTCTGATTACTCACAACATCGAAATGAGTTCTTTTTATTTCTCGTTTCTTTAATCCTTCATATATCTTAATGTCCCTTCAAAATATTCCTTTTTTTTTTTTTTTTTTTTTTTTGCTGTCTGCTTCGCGATTTCTTTTACAAATAGAAACTTATTAATGGCTGTCACCTTTTTACCATCTTTCTTTTCTTATTTGATTCTTTCTTCTGTTTTTTTTTTTTCTTTCTTTCTTTCTTCTTTTTCATTTTTGCCTCACCTTTTGGTATTTTTTTTTTGTTTTTATTGTTTCACCTTTTACGTGATATTTTTCTATTTCGTTTCTTATCATTTCATATAATTCCTTCTTCTTTTTCTTGTTCTTCTTCTTCTTTTTCTTCTTTTTCTTTTCTTTTTCTATTTTCTTCTTTTTCTTCTTTTTCTTTTCTTTTTCTATTTTCTTCTTTTTCTTCTTATTCTTTTCTTATTTTTTCCTCTCTTCTTTTTCTTCTCCTTTTTCTATTTTCTTCTTTTTCTTCTTCTCCTTTTTCTTCTTCATTTCTATTTTTTCTTTTTTCCCCTTTTTTCTTTTTCATCTTTTTCATTTTCTTTCTTTTTATTTCTATTTTTCTTTGTCTTCCTTTGCTTCTTTTTCTCTTTTTCTTTTTCTTCTTTTTCTTATTCTTTTTCTTCCCATTATTCTTTTTCTATTTTTCTTCTTCTCCTGTTTTTCTTTTTCTTCTTCTTTTTTCTTCTTCTTTTAACCTTTCACACTGCAGAATTTTATATTTGCTTTTACTCATTCAGTAGTCGATAACCCCAAGAATTACTCACTGATTCTTACAATGGAGATTAACTCCCAATAAATCGCCCAAATACTCCAACATTCTTCTGTTTTCAGTCGCACTATCGTTTGAATAATTCCAAATCTTCCCCTACTTTTCCATTCCTGCAATCATTTTCTTTAAGCTTGTTGAGTCCGTTCCGAGTACTCCGATGATAACCGGCACAACTGATATCTTCATTTCCCCATAACTTTTTCAGCTCTCTCTCCAATCTGCCGAAACAACGAAATCAACAATCCATTGCAAATATTCCTTTTCTTTCATTGTTTTCATTTTACTTTTTATTTACTTAGTTTACCTTTGTTAAATTTCTTCTTTTTTTTCTTTCTTTTTCCTCTTCTTTTGTTTTTTCTCTTCTTGTTTTACATTTTTTCTTTCCTTTTCCTCTTGATTTTTTCCTCTTCTTGTTTTACATTTTTTCTTTTCTTCTTTTTCTTTCCTTTTCCTTTTCCTTTTCCCATCCACTGTTCTTCGTCCAAATTCCTGTCGCACATTACTTTTATCTTTTCCCTGTAGTGATATATTTGCGTGTGAGAGATTATTAGTACTTAGAACAATCAACTGAAAAAAATCAACTTAAACGGAGAACGGCCAAATAAAGGACTAATAACTGCCCCTGTAATGGTCATGGGACACTTGCTATATAAGCGCCAAATTCAAAGATCCATTTACTTTTTCTTCCACTGCGTTATTCAGGCAACACGAAGAAAGTCTGTTCCTTTCATTTCTAACTCAAGACAGTGGAATAAGCTTACAGAAGAACGGAGCTAGAAATCTTAAAATACTATCTAAAGAAACTGTGGACTGATAGAGATCAATAAGGTCTGCTGGGCGCCGTTTCTCATAAACTAAGTCCGCAGATGCAAGCTGTCGGCAAACATTTTCTTTATTTCTCATTCTCTATTTTGCTAGTAAATATACTTAAATAGTACAAGTCCTGTTTCTTCCTCTTCAAAAGCGGTCACCCAGTTCGTTGAGCGCATGTGAATTGGGCGCTAACCTCCTCCCATAACTTGGGATTACATGCTGGCGTATTATCGTGAATATAATCGCTACAAAATTGCTTGCTTTACATACCAGAAGAGAACGAATATAAGGAGTTTATCTGAAATTGCAATAGCAATCTCCATCACGTGATTTCCTGAATGCTCTTCATTCTTCATCACTTCCTGCCACCATTTCCTCATGCTACCTCCTCTTTCCACACCTTATCTATCGACTTATCTGGTGATCATTCGATTGATCTATCATCATTTTATGCTACGCAACTTACAGAAGTACGCTATCACAGCTGTAATCTAGGGCAGGTTGATTTTTTCACGTTTTTTAGAAAATCAACATTGCACTCAACGTTAAAGCTAGGGTTTAATGCGACAAGTAATATCACCAAGACTAGATTCATAGATTTTTACCAATTTTTGAGCATTTAGTTTTAAATATCGTCTAAAATAATGTAAAAAATAACTAATTTCCGCATGATTTTGCTTACAATCTGACTTCAAAATTTTATTCCAAGAAAGATTTTAAATAAAATTGACATTTTTGTATTAGATACATTGAATAGAAAACATATTCAAACCATAATTCTATTTATGGAACACCACAAGCAAAATAAGCAATTTTTTTACTGTATTCAATAAGTAAAATCTCTGTAAAAATTGTTAAAGTTTACAAAAAAAGACTACTCAAAGAATAAGATTTGTTAGAACATTTGTTAGATCATAATTAATAAAAACCAAAAATAGATAAAAGGGTATTGTCATATAGCCTGACGTGCTTTACCGATTTAGCCACAGAGGAGCGTTTCGGTTAGCAGGTCGATTTCATTGTTTTTAAACTATAATTCACCACGATTTTCTCTCGTACATTCATATCTGCTCGATGCATATCCAAATGTAAACAAATGACGTCACACATTAAGAAATGGACATTTATAGATACAAATATTTAAGTAAATGCTCTGTTTATAATAAACAGTATTAACAACATTTACCGGAGGACGCAGATTTTCTATGAAAATTTCTCGGACATTCAGGCCGGTAAATGTTAATACTGTTTATTATAAACAGAACATTTTCTTAAATATTTGTATGTATAAAAAACATAAAAATATGTTAAGATAATTGTCGGACTTGTCAATTTCATAATCTGTGACGTCATTTATTTACATTTGGATACGTCTCGAGCAGATATTAGTACATAGCACCATAATACTGCTGAGCACAAATTATAAGACAAAATGTTTTAAATTTGCATTGTTTATTGAAAATCACACTAAAACTACAGCACTGTATAAGATATTACATAATAATATAGATACATTGTTCAGTATAATATCCCTTTGAAGTAAATGAAGGTCTTAATTGATGTCACAATGATTAAGTCATAATGTGCTTTTGCCATGCAAATTGTTCATATACAGTTTCTAAAGTTTCAGTAAATTATACATTTTATGAGCCTGTGCTAAAAGGCTTTCACTGATCATCGGAATTAAATTATGACGCTACGATTTTGAACGTAGATTTAATCTTGAAACTATTTTCCTCAAAAAAATAAAAAACAATAAGAAAAATATTTTATCATGTAAATCCCAAACTTTCAAATTGTGTGCAATAGCATGGTTGCAAAGTCGACCTGGCCTCATGCAGAAAATATATTTCTGTATAAGATACATATATTGTTAAGAATATTTCTTGGAGACGTATTAAATTTTAATAGAAGGAATTATCTTTGAGAATGGAATATTGGTAATATTCCTATTGGTCTACACGGCAATATTCGCTCTTTAATCTGAAAATAATTACGTTTTACCATCTGCGATCTGTGGTTCAATTACTTTTATGATCTGCTTGTTTGATATTAGATTTATATGAGAATATGTCATTCAATTTACTGTATTCAGTAAGTAAAACGGTAAAAAAAATTTAAAGAGTACAAAAAAAAGCCTATTCAATGAATAAGATTTGTTAGATAATAATTAATAAAAACCAAAAATAGATAAAAGTGTATATTGTATTGTTTATTGAAAATCACACTAAAACTACAACACTTTATATCATATTACATCATAATATAGGTAAACTGCCCAGTATAATTTCCCTTTGAAGCAAACGAAGGTGTTATTTGATGGCACAGTGATTTAGTAATGAACGGTTTGTGCCATGTATCTTGTCCATATAAAATTTGTAAAACTTCAAGAAAATTATAAATTTTATAAGGCTGTGTTATAAGATTTTTACTGATCAGCAGAATTAAATTGCAATGCTACTATTTTGAACCTAAATTTAATCTTCAAACTGGTTTCCTCAAAACAATTGAAAACAATTGATTTATGTAGTTTTATAGAGAAGCTTGTAACTAGTGCATTCCAAACTCCATAGACTGCACCTTATTTAATGACTACAACTTGTGTCACTTTGTTACATGATAACACTTGTCCTTGTTTAATGACTACAAACCAGAATTCTAATTATGAATCACCACAAGCAAAATATGTAATTTTTTTTCACTGTATTCGAGAACTAAAAACATAATACTAAAAAAATAGATGTGTATATAACACCATAATACTGCTGATCACAAAGTATAAGACAAAATGCTTTGCATTGTTTATTGAAAATCAAACGAAAACTACTGCACTGTATAACATATTACATCATATAACCTTTCTAAAGCTTCAGGAAATTATAAATTTTATAAGGCTGTGCTATAAGGTTTTTACTGATCACCGGAATGAAATTGTAACGCTACGGTTTTAAATCTAAACATCAAACTGGTTACTTCAAAAAACGGTAACAATTTGGAAAAAAATATTTTGTGCCGTTATTTATCAGCTCACATCACAAATTTCAAATTGAGTGCAACACCACAATTTCAAAATCGTCCGCGTCCTGTGAATGACAATAAACTACATCCGGCAGCTCGACCTCTAATCGGGGGGGGGTGAGGAGCGTACAACCGCTTCTTGATTTGCTAGTGTTCCCAGGTCCACCATGTCTCTAAAGGTCAGAATACAAAATAAAAATCAAGCAGTTATTGCAATTGTGCAAAGCAGTACAGTTACCATTAAAATTCAGTCAAAAATTTTCCTTTATATGAGCTGTACAACCTGCGTCTTGTAAACGTCTTAGTGAAATAGCGATTTTCCAAACGTAGCTTAGATGTGGCACAAGGCCGAAAGTAGGAGCACCGAGTGAGGATCGAACTCACAATTCAGTCCTACTTGTTGTAGCGAGACAAGCTCGCTAACCATTAGACGGCCTCGAGGTGGCCACATCTTACTGGAATAATTAAGATATAAAAATTCTGATTATATTTATGCCAATGCAACCAGAAATTATTGCAGGAAAAATATTAATGAAACAAATATATTTTACAAATATATAATTTGAATTTATTGCATATAATTGCTGCTTTCAGATAGAACAATATGAATTCCAGACCTTGGAGTATCCGGCAAAAAAAAAAACGGAACTGCTCTGGAGGTGAAGCGAGTAAACAAATATAAATGCGTCAAAATATAGATGTCTATAGACGAAAAGGAATTGCGATAATGTGATAGAGAAAAGACGAGAGCAGTAGCGAGAGAAATCGAGATTTCAGCAAGACGAGAGAAGAATTATTGAGACGGCGTTATTCTTTTTTTGCTCATTCTCCCTGCCGAGAATATTCTTGTATCAAAATTTGATAGTGAAACAAAATACTAATATTAAACATGATGAAATTAATTATAATGAATATTAACAATGATAACACTTTTAAACTGCATAACAGCCGTTTAAATAATGAGAATAGGTATATGAAAGGTACTCTAAAGTCTAAGCTAACAGAAGTTGTCAGGTAGCCAGTTTCGGCGAACTATTGCGAATTTTAAACCTATATATGGCATATAAGACGAAGGGGAATTTTAAAAGATATTTTTAGTAAAAAAAAAAAGAAACGGCGCCTTATAAGCTGTCAAATACAGCAATTACAGTTAACTGTAACTTATTACTAAAAACGTTATATTTCGTGCATACACATATATATGTTTTTTTAAACCGAATAATTGACGTCTAGCGGCCAAGGTCTGCCTAGAGTCTTTAATAAAGAAGATACAGTAATGTTTCGCTATGTTGCAGTTCAGTGAATCGCGCATTTTTAAAAATATTCAGTGTAAATTGATATCGCAGTTCCCTTGGTACATCACGGGTTTCTGTGGCCAATTCCCAGATGATTCCGTACATGCCACACGATTGGCCGATAGAGGAGACACGACCAATGAGAGTATGCTGTTCAGTATCCGAGGCGCTGATCGTCATTTCGTCATCCCACACCATTCAGTTATTTCTACAATGTCGCCCAAATTTTCTGCACCTTCTAAGCCTTCTGACGGTGAATCCAATCGCCAAAGGAAGATGCTTACTATAACAGAGAAGGTGAAACTCCTTGATATGCTGCAGGAAAGAAGAAGCTATGCGGTTGTTGGCAGCCATTACAGCATCAATGAATCCAACGGTCGTTACGTCAAGAAGGATTTTAAAATGTTTAAAAAGTGTTTAAGAGTGCAGAATGGGTTTATAAGAGTGTTTAAGAGAGCAGAAAATGTTTAAAAGAGTATGTGGAGGCTTTATAAAAGCTTTAATATATACAAATATTAAAAAATATACATTACAATACTCTGATGAATCACTTTAGCCAATCCTGTTTTTACTTCGCGGATTTTCACCTATCCCGGTGGGGTGTGGAGCATAACACCCGCGATAGCCGAGGGAATACTGTATCTCCTCTGGCAGTGTTAGAACTTGAGTACCCCTTTTATATAGGGTTTTGATTGATTGATTTGTTTTTTACGACTTATCAGCCCTTTGCAGGTTATTTAAGTCCAAAATATATTTTTACATTATAAGAATTTTTCTTTTTTTTTGTTTGATATAATAATGTTTTTAGTGATACAAGTCTCAATAATTAACCCATAGCTGGGGGAGAAGAGGTAGATTCTTACCTTTCCTAAGGGTATTTGTGCGTAAGTTAATCATAGGATAAAGAACAATTAGGAAACGTTTATTGGTCTAACATGTTTCACTTTTATTAAAGCTTCATCAGTGAATGAGATATGTTGAAAAAAAAGAAGAGATTCTGGTATTTTTACATTTGTGTTGATTTTCCTAAGTTAATCAGACTTGATGTACATTTGACTTGTTAAACAACATTTGTATAATTTATGGTGATCCGAATTCGAGGAGAGACGACGCACCCTTTCGAAACTCCAAGAAATTAAAGAAATTCCAAGCCTAACTGAAAATAAATACTGCTTTATGTACACCACTGCGCAAATTAATTAAAACAAAACGATTAATTCCGTTATTATTTGTTTTTTGTTTTGTTTTTTTTTTCCAATGAAACATGACCCAGTACACATGTTAGTACTTCATATGTCTATTCCACGAAGTTGCTCCTTGCAGATTGACCACAGATTCTCGATTGGATTTAACTCAAGAGAGTTTCCGGGCCAGTCAATAGTACTTTGATTTGCTCACTGGTAAGGCTTTCCAGTATGTTCGTGCAGCGTTACAATTTTCATACGATTCTTTGAAATAACGTCCATCGCTGACAATGGCTGTAGGACAACTAATCGACAGTCGAGACAATAGTGTCTGGGAGTGATGAAAATCTGAGGCAATCACGGATGACGCAATATTTTTGAAGGCCAAACAAATTTCATCATACACCCCGAAAACAGATTCATATTACTGCACATCACTGCAAATGACCTTATATGGGGACAAAATAGAAATCGATTACACCCTGTCACTCTAGTGGGTCTAAAACCGACCATATAGTGTAAAAAAGGAAACTAAAGTAGTGGTTTCAATTAATTTGCACAAGGGTGTATGTAAGAATATCATAATTTTAGTTTGTCTTCTTCTCTCTCTCTCTCTCTTTCTCTTATGTATGTGTGTGTGTGTGTGTGTGTGTGTGTGTGTGTGTGTGTGTGTGTGTGTGTGTGTCTAGTAGACCTTGTGATTGGTGGTTATCTACATTTTGATATGGGAATGTTTTTACGTGAACACCGTTTGTTTTAAATAAACTTACGTTAGATTCTTTAAGAATGCATTCAATAAAGGTTGGCGATCATAATATAATACTTTTGACGTGTATCTATAGTTGGTAAAATATTTTTCAGGAATCTCTCAAAGAGAATATAACGAACCCAACGGGAATTGGAACTCCGCTCTCCGATTAAAAATTCCGGGCCAATATTACATCATCTTACAGTACCTAACATTCCAAAACAGTTACCCATCTAGGTACTGACCAGGCTCGAGATGGCTTAACTTCAGTGATCATACGAGAACCGGTATTTCAACGCAATATGGCCGTAACCCCCCCCCCCCGCATTATCACTTTCAGAGATTAGCGCAACACAATCTTACTCGACCTATTCCTTTAACATAAATTATTTTAATAAGCTTCTCCATAAACTTCTTATCCTTCTGTTTGGTTAATGTAAACATCTGCGGCAGTAACCAAGGGAATTGATTTATTTTTGTGTAAGACACCCAGTGAGGATTGAACTCACTAATCAGTAGTAACGATCAATCAAACTATCCTCGCAAAATATTACCAATAGCGAGGCTCCTATCTCCCAGGAGTAGATATTTATTAAGCTACGCCGTGTCAGACACAAGGTGAAAATTAAAGTGTACCTAGATAGGTTTTAATGGACATTTTCTAGGTTACACTCCGCCTTGATCTGAGGATAAAGTGACGAAGATGATAATCTGCTTTGAGCCGATGATTAAAAGAGATTTGACGAGACGCGAGATTAGCGCCCCTGGGCCACAGAAGAACATTTGACACCTGCTAAGACAAGATGCAACGTTTGTTCATATGATAGCATCTTTGGCTCCTGTTGTCTGTAATTTTCTAATATCTTTGAGGGCTTAACACACTGACGCCAGCGAGTTTCGTTCGGTAATGCATTTCTGAACATTATCGACCATAAAGAAAGATTAATGTTGACACGACTGGTAAGGATAATCATTATTGTTAGTCGTCGTCATCGTCATCATTATTTTGCATTCTTGGGCAGGAAAATATTCTTGGTCGGGTTACATAAATTATTTACAAATCTTTGTTCGAGCTAAGCGCAAGACCTACATGGGAGATCAAATTAGTAACAAATTGACTGTTGTCCTCGTCTTTATTGCCATATTCTAGACGTTTCATCTGTTGTACACTCCGGCCTTCTTCAGATGATTTGAATTTCGAACTGAACCTTTATTTCGTCCACCGGAGTAGATTGTTCTAGTTCCACGTGCTATGCCTCATCCGGGTGTCTCAGTTATCTCTCTTTAACCCAACTGCCCAAGTTTTTGTTCATCTCTTTCGTGGCCAGGTTTCGAACTCACAACTCTTTTGGATCAAGTCATTGGATCTAACCAACGGTTTTATCGACAATCTTGTTTTGAAGTAAAGCACCCAAGAAAATTAAATTTCGGCATTAATTGACCCATAAGGTGTTGATATGCCGTTAAACAAACAAATCAATCCGTTTTTGAATGATGACTTCCATTACAACATTCAGTACGCGAAAATACAAGAAATGCTTGAGGGCTGAGCGACAAAAATGATTCGTACGAATAATATATGAAATAATGATATGTAATTTCAAACTCATAAACTGCCATTTTTCTACCATGTGTCCTTTCTGGACATGGGGAGTCAGGAACGCCATGACAGAAAGTTGGAACTTTCTGTCATGGCGCTCTTTTCTTTTTCTTTTTTTTATGCGTGAAGACAGTTTTGGCAGATTTCTAGTCAAAATAACTCGATCTTGGACCATCGAACTTCCGTTTCTCAACAATTGTTGTGTCTCCTCTCTTCCTTTTTTTTTTTCTTTTTTTTTAAATGAGAATTACCTTATTGTTTTTTAAAATCGAATTTATCGCAAGCAAGAGAATAAAAACACTAAGACACAAGAATTACTGGGTGAGGAAGAATTAGAAAGCAGAAACATTACTAAAGAGCGAGAACAATAGAAAAATAATCAGGAAGACAGCAGATAGCGATTAACATTGCATTGACATTTTTAAACATTAAAGTTGTTGAAAGAATATTTGAGAGAGAGAGAGAGAGAAAAAAAATATGTGTTTGTAAGGAAATCAAATGCCTTATTTTAATTTTAATTTTAATTTTAATTTTTCTAAATATTTTATTTTCAGATTTTATTTTACATTTGCGTCCACCATAGAACTACAACTCTGTTGCTCGAAATCTTTTTCATTTTGTTATTCCAGAGTAGACTAAAAAGATCGAAATGGGGGCACCTACATCCATTACGACTGAATAGGGAGTTCGATCCTCACTGGGTGCACAATAGTTTCGGCCATGTGCCACCTCGAAGTTACCTTTAGAAAACCACCAGGAGTATTGGTGCAGTGGTTAGTAAGCTTGCGTCGGTAGATCAATTATGACTGAATAGTGAGTTCGATCCTCACTGGGTGCCCCATACTTTCGGCCTTGTGCCACATTTAAGCTACGCTTGGAAAATCACCATTCGGCACATCGATATGGTTAACAAGCTTGTCTCACTAGATCAATTACGACTGAATAGTGAGTTCGATCCTCACTGGGTGTCCCATACTTTCGGCCTTGTGCCACATTTAAGCTACGCTTGGAAAATCACCATTCGGCACATCGATATGGTTAACAAGCTTGTCTCGCTAGATCAATTACGACTGAATAGTGAGTTCGATCCTCACTGGGTGCCCCATACTTTCGGCCATGAGCTACATCTACGTTACGTTTAGAAATCCACCATTGAGCACTTTATGGTGTAATGGTTAACAAGATTGTCTCGCTAGAACAATTACGACTAATAGTGAGTTCGATCCTCATTGGGCGCCCTGTTCTTTCGGCCTTGTGCCACATATAAGCTACTCTCGAAAAACCACATCTACGCTACGTTTAGAAAATCACCACTGGACACCTCGATGTGGTGTAATTGTTCTAGCGAGACAAGCTTGTCTCGCTAGAACAATTACGACTGAATAGTGAGTTCGATCTCCATTGGGTGCCCCGTTCTTTCGGCCTTGAGCCACATCGAAGCTACGCTCGGAAAATCACAATTTGGAGCACCTCGGTATGGTGTAAGGGTTAGCAAGCTTGTCTTGCTCGATCAATTACGACTGAAAAGTGAGTTCGATCCTCACTGGATGCTCTATACTTTCGGCCTTGTGCCACATCTAAGATACGCTTAGAAAATCATTTTGGGTACTTCGATATGGTGTAATGGTAAGCAAGCTTGTCTCGCCAGATCAATTACGACTGAATAGTGAGTCCGATCCTCACTAGGTGCCTTATACTTTTGGCCTTGTTCTACATCTAAGGTACGCTTAGAAAATAACCACTAGAAAGACCGAAATGCTTACAGTGTTTACTCGTTCCCCCACCAGGACAAGATGTGACACAAGGTCTTTTTAAAGTGGGGACCCGAGCGCGTGCACCCGGACAAGGGACAAAAAATCGCCCACAGCCCCCACAACCGTTGGTTGCGCTGGCCGCGGTGCGAGCACTGATCCCTCCCTCTGATGCAATGGGAGGGCGCGGCCTCGGGCAGCTGTTCCCCAGGGCTTGGCACCTCTCAGTATAATTTTCTCAGTGGCCCCTCTGCCCTTTGACAGAGAAGCCCCCGAGCGCAGGCGTTAGAAATCCCTCCAAGGAGGAATTTATGCGCTGACCGAAATGCTTACTCACACTAGAGGTATTTTATATTAGTAACAACTAGTTTCAACCCGTTCAAATTTCACGCTTTTCCTATTTTAAATGTCTGATGAATCTTAATTCTTCAGTTAATCATTGAATATGCTCATGACGCGTTCTACAACAATAAAATATCCCTAAAAATCTCTCTCTCACATCGTTAAAATTTGAGATTAAGAACTTTAACAAAATATTGCAATAACAATCAAAATACGAATGCTGGAACACCTCGACATGGTGTAATGTTTAGCAAGTGTGTCTCGTTAGAACAATTACAACTGAATTGTGAGTTCGATTCACACTGGGTGCCCCATACTTTCGGCCTTGTGTCACATCTAAGCTATGCTTGGAAAATCACCATAAATATAAGTGCTGCTCGTTATTTTAAAAAGTAAGGGGGTACAATGAAAAGATTCGAAATTGACAATTTTTTCCATTTCACTGAAACAGGCGTTAAATTCTAGTATTTAATCCAGTCCTGGATAAAGTGGGTCCCGCAGGCCACAGGTAACCTCGTTTCGCTTTCTGAATGTCACGCCGAATTCCATGAGGAAAATAAGGTTTATTAAAATTTTGTTTATTTCATTTTGTCCTTACTTGTTCACTCACATTTTCTCACGCATAACCACACACATAAGCAATGATTACGTACAATGTTTCTTGAATTTTGTAACTTTTCGTTAAACGTAACGTTTTCATCATTTTAAACGACTGGTGATTTTCACTGTGTGTAAATATAATTTGTTTTAGAAACAGGACGTCCATAATGTTTTTTTTTGGTCTGAAGAAGAAACATATTTTTTTTCTAAAGAAATATATCTTTTAATTTAAAAATTATTTCGTGTATTTTCAAATGAATGAAAAAAAATCACATCCAATAGTGTGTGTTAACCATTGCCATATGTGATAAAATTATACGGTGACTTAATTTAATAACTGAGAAATCTTTTATCCAAAACCAATGGCAGATGCTGACGCGTATGATCTTCTGTGATGAAAATGGCTCAGACAGCCTCAACGAAAAATTACCTTGAATCTTTTTAGTAATGCGGTCCGCCTTATGATGAGCCAGATCTGAAGTGGCCCACTGGTCGCAAAAGGTTGCCAATGCCTTATCTAATCCCCTCTTTTCTTTCATTTTCTCACTGAAATGACCTATCGACTTTGATATGTCTTTTGTATTCTCACGTGATCAAAACGGAATAGTCCATTTATTTATGAGGTATTAGTAAGAAACGTTAAACATCTCTAGCTTTCTTTGTTTTTTTTCACTGAAACCGAGTAGCGTCTCTGATAAGTGTTTTGTCTTTCAAAACGGAGTAGTCCATTATTTTTTAGGTATAGGCAGGGCGTAACGGTCGTAAAAACTATCGAAGAGAAGAAGAGCAAAATTATAATAGAACAATTCGTGAGATAAGGTTATTAATTAATCTCAGAATTTTATACAACGTAAGTCTATTGTGTATTTTTTTTTTAAATAAAGAAAAAACATAACATTAGATATGGGATGATGAAGTGTGTATATGCATTGAAGACGCCCCTTTTCGTCGCATCAAACAAAAGCACACATAGAGCTTTTTAGGGGAATGAAACACGAGAAGACGCTATCTTGTCACCTTCGCTACAGTAAAATTGTCTGATTAACGAAAGCTTGTCAAAAACAATGTCAGTTCAACCCCACAACTTCTTACTAACGTCCCCCTAGCTCCCAATCTCCCCACCACAAACCTACACCCTTAACTGGCATTCCGCCTCGAGTATGAAATTCCCTGGGGAGCAGGTTAAGTCAGATGCCATTAATTCTTCAACAATGTCAACAGCACCCAGAAAAAGGCGATGGAGGTAAAACGATTGTTTTGCAGGTTCGTCACGCAACAGACTTGCTTAGTTCCTTCCTTACTCTGCACATTCTAATCTTGCTTTGTGCTACACTATGTTATCGATAACTACGTAAGGTGTCCGTTATGCATCTAAGTAATGGTGAGTTTGTTCCCCACCTAGCGCCCATCCACTGTAACCTTGTGCCAGCCTAAACTAATAAAAGGTATATGTAAACTGTATCTAACAACATTAGGTATGCAGATGACACAATATTGATAGTAGACACAGAGAGAAAGCTACGGAACTCCTACAGAAGGTAGTGAAAGAAAACGTGAAGAAAGGACTAAACATCAACTGCAAAAAGACAGAATACATGGTTATTAGCAAAGGGAACATCCCAAATTTCGAATTGTAAATCGGAGATGCCAAAACTAAACAAATGCGAAAATTTAAATATCTGTGAAGTGTTTTAATAGAGGATGGAATGTGCGACACTGAAATCAAAAGGCGTAATGGGATAGCGAAAGATCCCTTCAAAAAGCTAAGCAGAAGATTAAGAAATAAGAAAAGTTCCTGAGAAACGAAGATAAGATTACTAAACTGCTACGTGATGTTTGTCCTTCTGGATAGCAGTGAATGCTGGACAATCTCTTCAAAGCTGAAGAGGGGACTCGAAGAAACAGAAATGCGGTTCTACAGAAGGATGCTGAGGATACAATGGACTGAACATGTGAGCACCGACGAAGATTTGGAAAAAATGGAAACAAAATTTATTCAACCTATACAGCGAGGCGATTCTGACAAAACTAGATGTTCTACCAGGATAAAATACGCCAAAAAGACCTGTTGCAACTGCACAGCAACCTTGATATATTTGAGAAGGATATTGGAATAATCAAGAAGCTATACTGGCAATAAACCGCCTGCATAAGGATAGGAAATGAATTCAGCAGATACAAAAATAGAAAGGAGTGTAAGACAAGGATGGGTCTTCTCACCAGACTTATTCAACCTATACAGGGAGGCATTTCTGAGAGAAGTAGATATCCTACAAGGATTCATTATTGGCGATACACAATCTTAACAACATAAGGCAATGAGATGACACAGTGTTGATAGTAGACACAGAAAAAAAACTCCTACAGAAGGTAGTAAAGGAAAGTGAGAAGAAAGGACTAAACATCAACTGCAAGAAGAAAGAATACATGTTGTTAGGAAACGAACAGCCCAAAGTTCAAATTGCAAATCGGAGATGCCAAAACTAAACAAGTGTGGAAATTTAAATATCTGTGAAGTGTTTTAATAGAGGATGGAAAGTGCGACACTGAAATCAAAAGGTGTATTGGGATAGCGAAAGATGCCTTCAAGAAGCTAAGCAGAAGATTAAGAAATAAGAAAAGTTTTTGAGAAACAAGGAAACGAGTACTAAACTGCCACGTGATATCTGTCCTTCTGGATAGTAGCTGGACAATCTCTTCAAAAACCGAAGAGGAGACTGGAAGCAACAGAAATGCAGTTCTACAGAAGGATGCTGAGGATGCCGTTGACCAAACATGTGAGCAACGACGAAGTTTTGGAGAAAATGGAAACGAAAGACACGAATACTTAACATCAAGATGAGACAGCTGAGATTTCTGGGGCGTATAATGAGGAAAGATTGCTTGGAAAATCTGATACCCACGGGTCAGATAGAGGGAAAGAGGGACAAAGAAAAAAAACGACTGACTCACTTAGTGCGCTTGAGTAAATAGATGGCGAAACAGCGCTTAAGAGAAATAAGAGAATCACAACGTTGATTAATATCTGTAAAGGACGGGAAGTTGTGGAGAGCCATAATCATCTACATCCTGAAGGGACGCGCCACATAAAGACTGTGCGACTCTCTGTTGCGACCTTGTGCCAGGAGAAAATAAATTTCATACAGAACATTAAAAGATATTTATGAAGCAAAACATTACTGGTGGATCGTTCTTCAGCTAGTGCTCCTGTTCAGTCACCTTGTACCAGACATGTTTAAATCTTTTCTGTACCACAATAATACGGAAATACTTACTACTTTTCAAGCTAAACATGCAAATAATTACTGGTTGTTGGTTCCTCACTGAGCGCTCCTGTACAAGGACCTTGTACCAAGCTAAACATGCAACTAATTATTGGAAGTGGAGTGCGTAATATCAGTGTGCGCTCCTATAAAATGACCTTTACCAGACAATAAGTGTTTTCTTTTTTAAAAGACAGTCATGGAGAGATACTTATCAAGATAAACATGCAAATACTGGAGAAGGGTCATTTCTTACTCCCTGCTCTTCCACCATGACCTTGTACCAGACATATTTAAAACATTTTTCTATAAGAACTTTTTTAAAAGAAAGACCTGATACAGCTTATAATTAAAAAAAAAAAAACAAGGATCATAGCATTCATCGAGTGATTAGTAGGTTAATGCATCTTTAAAATTTTGTTTAGGGATTTTGCCATATCATTAACTTTACTAATTTACTTTTTGTATGAATGATTCATCGTAATATAAATTGAACTGTACCACATATTTGATATCTATCTATCTATCTATCTATATATATATATATATATATATATATATATATACAGTGTAACCCGGATATAAGAGACCCGGATATAAGAGAAACCCGGATATAAGAGAGATTTTCTCTGGTCCCAAAATAGAGCCTGTGTTAATGTATATAAAATAGACCAAACCCGGATATAAGAGAAACCCGGATATAAGAGACTTCTCCGGCCCCGACAACTCTCTTATATCCGGGTTACACTGTATATATATATATATATATACAAGTATAAGTATTACCAGTTTGTGACTGGGAGGGACAATTCAAAGGAAGATATTAATCCAGGGAGTGCTCAATTTAGACTACAGATAATAATAATAATAATAATAATAATAATAATAATCACCTCGAAGAAAATCATAAATATTCATTTTTCACGAAGAAAATCTTAAATATTCATTTTGGTTATAATTTATTTCGTGAATATCGAAGATATTCACTCTTCAGACCAAAGTCTCTTAGTAAATGGAGACAATAAACCGGACGGATATATAAGATTGACAGGGGGAAGGGAAAGCAAGAGAAGAGAAAATCTAGGAATATATATGTGATATCTATCTATCTATCTATCTATCTATATATATATATATATATATATATATATATATATATATATATATATGATATTACAATGAATCATTCATACAAAAAGTAGATTAGTAAAGTTAATGATATAAAATGGCGAAATCCTTTCGCAAGCAAAATTTTAAAGTTTCATTAACCTATAAATCATGAATTAATGTTATCGTCCTTGATTTTAATAATTATGAGCTGTATAAGGTCTTTTTTTAACATGAAAGTACTTTCAACTGTACATTCAGTCATCCTCAGGCATTGAAATTATTTTATTTTTAGTAAAGTCCAGGTAGCATCCGTGACGAAAAAATTAAATGCGAATCGAAACATTTTTTTTCTTTTTTTTAAATGTGTTATTCTTAATGGATACAAACTTTTGGAGCGTGCAGTTGCAACGCTAAGGCTGGATTTTTTTTAAATTTAAGAGACTGCATTTTTTACTAATATGGCAGTTTGCACCACATATTTGATATATATAATATGCATATATGTAATATACACATATCAAAAACGTTCGGTCTTATAGTTTTTGTGGCTGCAGAAGAATTTATTTTCTATTCAACAGACAGAAAACGATAAATTATTTTTCAACACTTGATTAAGAATTCAATAGGGAAGAAGACAGAAATCTTTGAGTATTTCTCTGGGGGTGCAGACAGCGAGAAAAACTATGGCAGGTGTAAGAGATCAAGCGAGATCCCTGTTGAAAATGGCAAGCCGTCCCTATGGCGAGGTTGCTTTAGATACCCGTTTATGAGTCTCTTTCTTTCTTTCTTTCTTTCTTTCTTCCTTTCTTTCTTTCTTTCTTTCACTGCGTATTCTTTCTTTCTTTCACTGCGTGATTCTTTTTTCTTTCTTTCTTTCACTGCGTGATTCTTTCTTTCTTTTTATTGCGCCTTTCGAATTGCAAATAAGATCTTGCTACACTCCATCTTTTTTTTCTCTCTTTCTCTCGAGTTTCTTATCTTTTCTTTTTTTTTTTCTGAGTCTAACGACATTTGCGTAATCCGATTAAGGAACAGTTACCTGAACGCTATTTTAAAAATGTTACTCATACCAACAGGCACATGGTAAAACCCTGGCGCGAATGCTGAGTGAATATTATGAATTCAACACTTACACATTAACACACGTACACAGAAGCCCACACCCCACATACACATGCCAGATAGATAGATAATGAACAGACTGAGATAGTTATCTAGCTTAAGAGACAGATAATGAACAGTTAGATAGCTAGCTAGTTAGCTAGCTAGCTAGATAAATAGATAGTCAGGTGAAGGTTGCTTTGTGATATGCGGATGTCTATAAAACTTTTTTTGTGTTTGAGTTATTAGCAAATCCAGGAAGTCTAGCTGATTACTATTTTCTTCTTCAATTGTGGACTAGATCGAGGGTCTTATTGAATGTGTGTGTATATATATATATATATATATATATACGCACACCCACCCACACACACACACACACACACACACATATATATATATATATATATATATATATATATATATATATATATATATACATTCTATCTCTCTCTATATATATTATATATTACGTCTATCTATCTATCTATCGATCTCTCTAACTAGATAGCTATTTGTTATGGTGAAACACACCTATTCTATAGTTAATAGACTCTCCCACCTAATATAAGTAGGAGTAGTAAGAGAAACGACGGTCAGTTGATGTCAGACGACAGTTAGTCGAATACGAAAGTAGTCAGCGACCACAACAAGATTACACTGCGTAATACCCATTTATCATGTTCCTAACGTTTTGTACGTCGAACTATTTAGGACCGATTTAATACATATAGAAGCCTCCACTGCGAAATAACTCCACAACGTTTTCTCAGTCTGTACCTTATATCTTAGAGAGATCGATAATAAACAGACTTAGATAGATAGATAGATAGATAGATAGATAGATAGATAGATTTTTTAAAGGGTGCTCGATATTGCGGACAGAGTGTTCAGTGACATAGATTTTCATTTGTACCTGACGATTGCCACATACATTAAATTCAGAGTTGCACTAAATGGTGAAGAACAGATGCTTAATTATTATTTCCATACATTTTAGTTCTGTTAATTTTCATCAAGCATCATGTAATCACTGTGCTCTATTTTATATTTGTAATTGTCTTATATATATATATATATATATATATATATATATGTTTGTGTGTATGTGTGTGTGTGTGTTGGAGGTATAATAATAGTATTCACAACAAAAGCTGAGATGATGAAACAAAGTGAAAAAGCTTATAAACGACGCGTTTCGCTGACGTCCGTTTGTCTCGGCTTCTTCAGGTCAAAATGAAAGACAAAACTGTGTCTATGAAAAATACATTGGGATCGTTGAGGATATGAGGGACAATAAATTAAATTACATCGTCAGATCTGACGACTAGTTTGCCCTCTTATCCTCAAAGATTTCAACGCATTTCCACACACACACACACACACACACACACACACACAGATAACGGCAGAAGATGGCAGAAAATGGTGCTAATTTTACTGATTTTTGTGTTGTGGAATCCCCAAATAGGGATATAATTTTCAAATTCCATGAATGAATTTTTTTTTTGGTAGCCGTAGAAAATTGATTAAAAAAATACCAAAATTTTCTTTTCTTTATTTTCTACGGCTACCTAGAAAATCATTCGTGGACTCGAAAGGATTAAAACAAAAATAAACAGGCATACACACAGAGACACAGACAAAGACACACGCACACACACACATACATATATATATATAAGATAAGAGTAATATGATAACGTTAATAAAATAAGTCTTATCTTCTGCGCTCTGCTTAGCCTATTGAGCACTTTACGTTTTATCTTATTTACTCGGTTGTTTTTTTTCGGGGGGTGACTGGAAATTAAGGCACTGGACGATTTTTTTTCGCCCTTCTCGGATGTTTCTAGTTCTTTTTTTCTAATTTTTTACCATATACCAATTTGTTTCGATATATTTATATTTGCGAATTGCTTCATAATGTTTTTTTTTTCACTAACCTAGTATTGTTACTAACAAATACTGGATTTTAAAATGAAATACATATAAACTAGGGTTAAATAAAGACTTGGGTATTTTAAATCTTTATAAATATTTCAATAGTTAAACATTTTTTTAGATATAGTTAAAAAAAATTTTAATTTATTTTTTTTAAACAATATCTAAAATATTATTACAGTTAGATTTACGTTCGGCGCGTCTTGCGACGGACGCTACTTGTAAACAAACAGTTATTTCTGAAGAAAGATTGAGGTCAATCTAAAATATCAAATATATATATATAAATAAATAAATACTTTCATAAAAAACATTATCATTTTTTTTAATTTGCAACTTTTATATATATATATATATATATATTTTTACTGGTAAATTTTTTTACTGTCAAAGTGGCATGATAACTCATTTGTGCCACTTTTGGATAATAAGTGCGACATTACTGTAATTATTGAACAATATAGTTCATGCCACTTTGACAGAAAATTTACCAGTAAAAAATAATTCGCTTACCACTATATTTGTACAAGAACGCACAATTGTAAAATTTAAAATCAAACTCAGCGTTGCTACTGCACGCTCCAAAAACAATAACTCATTTCTAATAGAATTTTTCGGATACAACAATACATATATTTTCGTTGTCCTCTTATTACTGAGAGTAAAAACAAGAACAACATCTACTCCATACCTGAAGATGTCTGTAGGAACAGACGAAAGCTTGTAGTAAAAATAAGAACTAATGCAACAGAAATTTATAAAAACAAGGATCTTTTCATTCATGACAGGTTCGGGGTTTTTGCATATTATTTGAATTGTTTGCGACGATGGATTTCTCGCCAATTAAATCATTAACCTTTGTATTTGTTTTTGTATGAATAATTCATGAATTTGTAAATTGATTGCACCTTTATTGAAATAATATATATATATATATATATATATATATATATATATATATACACATCTATATATATATATATATATATATATATATATATATATATATATATATATCAGAGAGACGACCCCAGAGGTCGGGCTTAGCCTGAGTTAGTCAACATTCAATTATATCTATTTTAAAGCAGGAAAAATCTCTTGAAGTCTGTTGTTTTAATTCATGCCTCATAATATTGACCGAAATACATTCCGTTGATATTGCTCATAAAGAAAAAAGGAAAAAAAGCAAAGAAAAACGTTAAAAAAGAATGAAATATAATTAATGTGATTTGTTCGGCTGCGTATGTCTGAGCCCTAGCTGAGCTGGAGACATACTTTAATAGGCAATGTTTTTCTTTAATTTTATAAATAATCTTTTAAAATTCTCTAATGTCTTGTATGGCCCGTTTTTCATAGAACACGTTTTTATTTCAACTTATTATCTTCAAATATCCATTTTAACTAATTTATTCCGTATAGTATAAGTTTTTTTGCACCATATATCAATTCAAAAAAAGCAAATTAAATTTAGACCAATTTAAGTTGGCGAAAATGAAAGAAAGTGTCAGCTTTAACTCGTCGGCTGGAAGGTTGGAATGAAGAGTGCGACTGGGGTAGTGTTGAGGAAATATATCAGCCAGCAGTACTGGCCATAAATGTACAATAAATTAAACTAAAAATTCATAACCAGAAAGATATATAAACACACTAACGCACAGACATATATCCAAACACAAACTTGAGATAGATACACACGTTATTTAAAAAAAACATATCTGGCTAGAGATTTTTTAAATTATATATTTTAGTTGAGTAAATGAATCATTTTAGCATCTAAGTTATACCAATAGTATATTTTGTTTAGTTTATACTACTATTTAACACAGCCAAAGGGAGGAAGGGGTTCAAACCTTTCCAGAGATACTTGTGTGAATGTGAACGCAACAACATCGGTCGGAATTTGAATTCGGCTCGCTGATCGACATTACGCGTCGACGACTACTATATTACCCGCATATGCACGCTTCGTATCTTACAGGAAATAAAACCCATCGAACGCCACAAAGACTGACCTAGTATGTCAAGATCGATGAAGTGATCTTGGTTAAAAAAAAACGAAAAAAAAAATGACTTCCCGTTTTCATTCGCTTTGATTATAAACTCATTCAAAATCCATTCAAATTAAGGCCATATATTTTATAAAAAATTGTAAGAGTGTTCTTATATATTATATATTATATAACATTTATTATATAACGTTAAATTCATATATTGGTCACGCAAACACTTCACTCTCTCATAGGTTAACTTATCCCTTTTATTTTTCAGAATATATTTGGAAAGTGTATATTTAGGCAGCAAGTTTTCTTTTTCAAGATATTGATAAATACAATGATGTGCAAAAGTAGGTATACAGTAATGAAAAACACAAACGTTCATGTATTGTATTGATTATACAAACATAGCAATAATAACATATCAATAATACATATATCAATATTAAACATATCAATTCCTCAAATGTTCAAACTGTTGCCCCCACTTCATTCTATAGTATTTATTAAAAAATAAAATTATAATAAATTTATTATAACTATACATATGAAAATAAAAATATTAAAAATAAATTGAATATATATATATATATATATATATATATATATATATATATATATATATATATATATATATATATATATATATATATATATATATATATATATATTGTGTATTTAGGCAGCAATCCTTCTTTCAAGCACATTTCATTGAATACGACAGAGAATGTGCTTTTATTTAGTTTTTTATACAATTTCTCATGTGATCTTTTTTTTTTTTTTCCATTTCGGATGATAAATTATATAAAAACTGCCCGAATGTTCTTTTTATCCGAGCGCTTTCGGCTATACATTTAGCCACATTCAAGGATTAAATATTTTAGCTGTTAAACAAGAAATAGTTTGTTGTATGTATGTTTTATAAAATGTTTTCATTTTTCAAAACACGGTTAAGATATTATGTCCATGTTCAAAGTTAATATTATTAAGTGTTGTTTTTTTTGCTTTTATTAATAAGGCTTCCATTATTTTTAGCCTTTTTTGCATGTAGATGATGCTATTATATTAGTGTTGTCAACACTAATATAATAGCATCAATAGCGCTCGGCTTAAAAAAAACATTCAGACATTTTTTTTATAATTTATCATCCTAAAAAATAATTAGATCGCATGAGAAACTTTATAAAATACTAAATACAAGCAGCTTGTCTGTTGTATTCAGTGAAATCTGCATATATATATATATATATATATATATATATATATATATATACTAGAATAAACCTAAGAAACCAGGCAAACCTACCTAGGTTTCACCTAAATGGATCTTCGGGGTAAAACTAGCTAAAAAAGGAAAACAACTGATGTATGCCTAACATCACGAACAATTAGTAAGTATAATAGGAAAAAAATCAAAGACAAATCACACACCAGTCCCACTAAGTGTAATTGTAGGAGTAAGGATGCCTGCCCTCTCGAAGGAAAGTGCCAACAAGAGTGCGTGGTCTACCAATTCAAAATACATCGAAATAAATTGAATAATACTGATAAGAACCCTAAAGTTTACATAGGATCCACCCAGAGCAGTTAAAAAAAAAAACCTCAGTAGTTTCAATCACGAAACCTATAAACATAGTACTACCCTGTCCACATATATATGAAAGATTAAACAAGCAGATAACAATGATCCCATTTTGAAATGGGAAATATTTTTAAAAATGTTATAAATGTAAGGCAGGGGATAAATTTTATTCACTATGTATAGAGGCAAAACTAGTTATCGCTTCTCATAAGGAACATAAATTTTATTAAACCAAAAATCGGAAATTCTTAGTAAGTGTAGACATAGTAAAAGCTGGTTATAAGAATAGTTTTTTTTTTTTGTCATGTTATTAACTTATCAATAAAATAACATACCCTTTTTTGTGTTTTTAGCGTCTAAGTTATACCAATAGTATATTTTGTTTAGTTTATCCTGACTCCTTAGGATTATTCCAGTTTATAGCTCTACTTAACATATTGAGCACTCTACGTTAGAGTCTTTCTACTCGTTTGGTTTTTTTCTTTGGATTTTGTTGTGGATTCCGAGATGAATTCGGTCTCCAATGAAGAACAAACGCAATAATTAAATATAAGAAATAAAATGTATTTACACAATCATACAAAGGGTAATACTGTTAGTAAGTCCAGGAACGCGGTTAGTAGCAAATACAGATAGATATATACAGTCTCGAAGTAGGACTTCCTTAGAGTCTACGTGCTTGTAACTGACTTCTACAAGAGGCTACCTCACACTATCTCCGTTCGTATATTCTCTCTCTCTTTCCGACTACCCTCTCACTATCCGACTCTGGGTATTTAACGGCAGCAGTCCAGGTACACTGGTAGAGTCCACTTATATGAAAAAGGGGTGGACCCCATAACAGACTTGGAACTTAAGCACTTGACGTTAAGTTTCGTGTTGTGTTAATGTTCTTGTTTGTTTCTTTTTTTTATTTCCAATTTTTTCCTCGGGTAATGATTTGTTTTATTACAAGTTGAGCTATCCGAAGTTTTCCAAACGAATATTACCATTTATATATATATATATATATATATATCTCCGACTGATACCAATTCAGCCGGGTTTCGATCCTAGCAAGAGGCAAGCCGGACGTCTAATCACACTGATGAGCTGTGATACAGCGAAACAGTATGCCTGTGGATGAAAATATGCTCCTGAAAAATTACTTCGATTAAGCTCTCTGGGGAGGGAATGTGAGTTTGTAAACAGTGGCTATTACGGCTGATAATGCAACACTCTTCGGTAAACCGAATCGAGTTCTCTCGGTTACGGTGTGTTTATCTACAAATAAATACGCTTAAAATTCACCTTCTTCCCTGCCGTGCGCTAACGGCTTAGGACTAACCGGACTTCTAACCACACTGATGAGCTGTGATACAGCAAAACAGTCTGTCTGTGGATGTCTATATATATATATTCATTTTTGAAGAGAAAAATAAAGTTAACTGAAATTATAATTCCCCCTTAAAAATTAAGTATTTAATTCCATAACTTCGTGTTGCCATTTATTTATTTCGAGAAACGTCTTCGTGACTCGTGGTATCATGTTTTTTTGATGTGGTAATTACTGATTTAATTTTACGTGTATTCTTGTGCGTTTCACGTTAGAATGTGTAAATTCTAGATAAATATGGGTGAAGGAATTGGTGGGTTTTTTGATGGACATAGATTGTTTGATATCGGTACTACAGCGGGGTGGAAGGCAATTTGGGGGGAGAATGAAAACAAGATAGCGTTGAGTTTTTCAGTACACCTTCGTCAAAGAGTGTATTTTAGAATTCCGGAGATATAGATTTTCATGTTTATCGAGCTAACGAAAACAAAGAATAAATAACTAGAAGAAAGAAAGAAAGAAAGAAAGAAAGAAAGAAAGAAAGAAAGAAAGAATAAATGGTGAAAAGAAAGAAAGAAAGAAAGAAAGAAAGAAAGGGTGGTGAAGAGAAAAAAAGAAAGAATGAATGGTGAAAAAAAGAAAGGACGGTGAAGACAAAGAAAGAAAGATTAAATGATGAAAAGAAAGAAAGGATGATGAAAAGAAATAAAGAAAAAGAATAAATGGTAAAAAGAAAGAAATAAAGGATGGTGAAGAGAAAGAAAGAAAGAAACAAACAAACAAATAAGGAAACAAACACAGAATGATGTAAAAAAGAAAGAAAGTATGTTGAAGAGAAAGAAAGAAAGAAAGAATAAATGGTGAAAAGAAAGAAAGAAATAATAAATAGTGAAAAGAAAGAATAAATGGTGAAAAGAAAAAAGAAAGAAAGAAAAGATGGTGAAGAGAAAGAAAGAAAGAATAAATAGTGAAAAGAAAGAATAAATGGTGAAAAGAAAGAAAGAAGGAAAGAAAGAAAGCAAAGATGGTGTTGAGAAAGGAAGAAAGAAAGAAAGACAGAATAAATAGTGAAAAGAAAAAAAAAGAAAGAAAAAAAGATGGTGAAAAAAAAGAAAGAAAAATGAAAGAAAGAAAAAAAGATGGTGAAGAACGAAAAAAAAAGAATAAATGTGAAAAAGAAAGAAAAAAATAAATAGTTGTAAAGAAAGAAAGAAAAAAAGAAAGAAAAAACGGTGGTGAAAAAAAATAAAGAAAGAATGCTAGAAGAGCAAAGAAGAAAGAAAAAAAATGAAAGAGAAAAGAAAAAGAAAAGAAAGAATGATGAAAAGAAAAGGAAGAAAGAAAAAATAAATGGTGAAAAGAAATAATGATAGAAATACAGATAGAAGTGAGCAAAGAAGAAAGAAAGAAACGATGAAAAGAGAAAAGGGAGAAAGAAATATTCGGAATAAAGAAAGAAATTTTCGGAATAAAACACACACACACACACACACACACACACACATATTATTTTAAAATATTTTATCATCGCGACGATGAAATTTCTATGTTTCGAAACAGAAAGTTAAGATTTGTTCCATTTTCAAAGAATTTTGAATAACTTCAGCAAAAATGATTTACTTTTTCAAGCGAAGTAATATTATATTAAAGAGTCTAAGTGGGAGGGGGAATGAGATTTCAAAATGTTATTATGGTTGTTGTTTTATTTGACGAATCTAAATGCAAATCAAAGCTAAAATAAATATAAATAATATTATTTTTAAATAATAGTATTATAACATTATGCTTGCTCTACTTTGTATTGAGTACTTTTTTTAAAAATAAATGCTAAAGAACTGAGGATTATTAATCTGACTGTTCTTTCTCTTTATTTGTATATATATATATATATATATATATATATATATATATATATATATATATATATAGCACGTGTGAGTTTGTAAACAGTGACTATTACAGCTAATCATGCAAGACTATTCGGTGAAGCGAATTGAGTTCTCTCAATCACTGTGTGTTTATCTAAAAATAAATACGCTTAAATTCACCTTCATTCCAGCCGTGCGCCAATGGCTTGGGAGTAGAATCTTCGACTGACTCCAATTCAGCCGGGCTTCTAGCTAGACGCAACCGGGCGTCTAGCCACACTGATGAGCTGTAATACAGCGAAACAGTCTGTTTGTGAATAACAATATATATATATATATATATATATATATATATATATATATATATTACACAGGCATGCACATATGTATAAAGACTATGAATGAACGAATATCTATAACAAAAAACTCGTGGTTGTAATGTGAAATTTGAAAGGAAATATATTCTAACAATCACCAGCGAATTACTGACAAAAAGTTGTAAGGAAAATGCATAAAATTCATGTAAAAGAAAAGAAATTTAATAATAATAATAATAATAAAAGACGGGAACAGAATGGCAGTGGACAAGTTGAGAATAATAACAGGGTAAATGCGTCCAAAAGCATAAAACTGTAGACGGCTCCGCATGCGCGCACATCTGCGCACGCGCACATGAACGCAACAGATGAAGAAACACCGAACCCATTTCAAATGCACCGTTGATAGTATCAATTTAAAAACGCTAACTTTTTTCCCCCACTGGGAATTATCACCAGCCACGCATACCAAATAAGGGCATATGCCACGTAATCCTTACGAGACAGCCTTTTATTTACGTACTTATTTACCTATTTTATTGCAAGAAAAGAGAAAGAAAAAAAAAGAAATGTAAGGGAAACTTAAGTACACCTGAACACACACACACACACACACACACACACACACACACACACACACACACACACACACACACATATATATATATATATATATATATATATATATATATATATATATATATATATAGTTACTTTATTTACAATCATATATATATGACGACGACGATATATGTATATAATTACTTATTTACAATCATATATATATATATATATATATATATATATATATATATATATATATATATATATTAATTAATGAATATCAAATAAGTATGGTATTTTAAGTGTTTGGTATTCATTAATTAATAATTTTGCTGTGTCTCGGACATAGAGTTCTCCTTGTATATTTATCCCTTGAAATTCTATACGGATTACCATTTTAATTTATTATTATTATTATTATTATATATATATATATATATATATATATATATATATATATATATGTGTGTGTGTGTGTGTGTGTGTGATTATGTATTTGGGCAGCATTCCTCTTTTATACAGGTTTCATTAAAGACAAGTTATTGCGATTATGCTTTTTATTCAATTTTTCTTGTTTTCTTCTCTGGACATAATGTATGTAAAAATTATCCAAACATTCTATATATCCGAGCGATTTCGGTTATTCAATTAGCCATTATCCAGGAGGTTTTTTTTTGTTTGTTTTTTTTTAATTTTCTAACTGAATATATAGATTTTTATATATTTGTATCTATAGTGATGGAAATTTTTTTCCAGTCACTGTCAGTATGCCGTAGCCATGTTCATAGTTGATATTATTAGGTGTTTGTTTTTTCTTTTTTTTATTATTAATTCCTCCATTACTTATTTTTAAGGCTTAAAATAATGGAACCGTTAATACTACTACTACTACTACTACTACTACTACTACTATTAATAATAATAATAATAATAATAATAATAAATAAAAAGCTAACATTCAGTAATATCAACTATGGGCATGGTCACAACTTGCTGACCGTGTTTGGAAAATAACAAAAAATTCCCATCACTATTCCCTGCATTACGCAAAATCCCGAAGAATATTTTTCTCTCGCGAATCGTTCCAACGCAGATAACGAATTACTACACAATATTACAATGAGCAATAGGCTCGTTTGAATGTCGGTTAATGATTTTGCAACCTAAGAAACTCCGGCCCTCATGTTGCAAATATAACGAGCCCAGTGCGAATATGGGTGGTTCTCGATGTTGAGTATATTCCAAATTGATCACCTTCTATCACTTGCTCCCCTCCATGCAACACACATGGTCAATGCTTCCAAAAAATATATTGAAAAATCCGTAATTTATTTGATTCAAAACCAGAATCATACCCAATTCGCAGTGGGCTCGCACAATAGAACCAAGTGGGCATTTGTGGCTTTTTCAGTCCCCCTCAATGATTTTTCAGCTCAGTCATGGACATTTTATAAATGTTATTTGTACTCAAGTGGAAGGTTTAAAAAAAATTCTCCCATTTCTAATTTTAAAAGTATAGGAGCTTATTACTTGCATTATTTGGACTATTGTTTATCGCAATATTTCGGCCGATGTACGCTCCGGCCTTCTTCAGGTCGAACTTCGAATGTCAAACTGAACCCGTGGTAGACGGTATAGTTCCACGTCCCATGTCCAATAGATACCAGTTATTAGTTATCTCCTGTTAATTCTTCCCGTGAATTTCTCCACTGCCTTAACCGGGTATTGAACTCACATCTCTTTGGGTCCTGTCACTAGATCTAACCAACGTCTTAATCCACTGTGGCATGTGTCCTTGAATTTCTCGGACTTATAAACCTAATTTCTTCAGCAAACATTTTTTTACCAGTGCTCATATTGCAATTTTTGATGTTATAATTGCATTTTTTTTTTTACCATTGCATGTTTTTATTGCTTATTATTGCGTTTCTCTGGCACTCCTTATTACTGGTTCTCATGTTGTATTCATTTCTTTGTGATAAATATAACAACAAAGACGAGGACAATAGTAATAATGTAAATAGTGTACATAATACCTCATCTCAGAAATATAGACAGATACATTCGGACTGTTATCCTCAACTTCACTGTCTTATTCACAACGTGGTATGCCTCGTCTTTCTTCAGGTTATTGAAACTTAGAACTGAACTCTTTATTTCGTCTACCGGAGCAGACTTTTCTAGTTCCACGTACCATGCCTCTTCCGGATGTGTCAGTTTTTTGGGGTTTTTTTTTAACTCAACTCACCAAGTTTTGGTTCACCACTGCTGTAGCCTGGTATTGAACTCACAATCTCTTTGGGTCTAGTCACTTTTGCATTTCGACTTCTTTGGTGAGGGTTCAGTGCCAGAAATGTATTCAGCAATCGCAGAAATTTTGGACCATGTCTAAAACAGTGGTTCACAACTGGTGTCCATATGGCCTCCTTGGATGTTGGGTGGGGTCATGTAACATTACTGGGGGTCGACACAAAAAATTGAAAATTGGGGATTCACAGTAATATTTTAGTGATCCATAGAGCAATTTCACTTCAGAACTGTTGTTACAACTTAGTATTTTAATTTCTACAATAATCTACGCAATATTAAAATACTAAAAATAAGAAAAAACAACTCTAAAACTAGCAGAAAACAAAATCAATCAATCTAAGTTAATGTCTCTTACTTTACTGAATGTTTTGATTGTAAAAAGTTGAATAAAAACTGAGGAGGATATATGAAGGAAAATTATATAATGTTTATAATTTATTAGATAAATTAATTTAATATATTAATAATAAATAATAATATTAATTTTAAATATTAATAAAATATAAATTAGTTAATATAGTAATGGACTTGATATTGGAAAAGGAGTGATCTTTGACTATCATTGACATCGATGGAGCTGATTATAAAAAAAAACAATTGGAGAGCAGAATCAACCACAGAAATCTCATTGAATAAATCTGCACTTTTTTTTTTAACTTATTAATTACTCATATATTTTACAATGGTTTATTATAAGTTATTTTACTAGTATATATAAATGTTCTATAGAATTTAGTTGTTAAATACAAGTTTATTTTCATTAGATGAGTGTTACTTCAAAATAAAGCATATGCATTTACTATTTCTATAATACAATTCCTAAACTTATCTATTAGTAAAAATAAAATCAGCTTTTTATTTTCATTGAATGGTTATGGGAGTACACCAAAATATTTAAGAGTAAAAGTTGTCCATGGGTAAAAAAGGTTGAGAACCATTTGTCTGGAGCTTGATTTTGTGAGACATACAAGGAATTTTAGGTCGAAATTTGGTATCCGGTATATGGTGCCAAAAAGCGAATAATGGTAGATTTAATCAGTGAAAGGTCAATGAGGATTTTTTTTTATAATTGTATTCAAATTTGGGGTGGGGGCAGAAACAAAAATGTAGCAAAAATACCTCAAAACTTGTGTTAAATTTTATTGTAAGGCCCCGAAATCCACTTCATAAAGGTCATTTTAAAAAAGAATGTGAAACTCACCCAATCAAATATAACATACATCTGAGCAAAATTTCAATAATTTTCCAAGGCAAAAAGAGACAGAAAACGCAATCATCTATAACTGATCATCTAACAGCAAATGATTCAATGTGGGATTTCTGACTTCAAACGATCATAACTTGACAAATACTTGGAGTTAAAATAAAGTTAGGCGTCGTTAACTAAAGCAAAAGATGACTTGTCAATTTTAACGCTTCCAAAACTAAACTTCTCTCCATTAATCATCTGAGAGGTCTCTCTCTGTCTTCCATCAGTATGGCTGATGCTAACCCCTAGGAAAGTGACTCGTTACACCTTCACAGGTTCACATAATCTACTCATATGAAGTGGAAAGATTATTTCGAATCTATTGCTAGGTCAACCCCTAAAAAAGTTGGTTCACTGTGTCGTGCGAGACAATTTTTCTCCTCAGAATCTATCTTACATATCTATAAGTCTACCATTCGTCCATACTTAGAATATTGCTGCCCCTGCTATTTACTTTGAGTTCCTTGATAAGATCCAAAAAAAGAATCAGCAATATTATTTGTCCTGAATTGGCGGTTCGGCTTCAGTCACTTTCCCACTGCCATACGGTTGCCTCTCTGTACCTTTTTTTATAAATACTTTCATGGGAAATGTTTCGAATTTAATCGCAATAATAGACTGTCATCGAGATCTCATCAATTCACAGCTGAGCTGGCTAAATGTAGCTATAAGTTCTGTGCTAACAGTTTATTTTCTCTCACTTCTCGCCTGTGGAACTCCCATCTGGCTGCATGTTTTCCAGGCAACTTTAATCTGCAAAAATTTAAATGCAATGTCTATCGCTATCTACTGTCTTCCTGATTACGCCTTTCTCTTTCTGTCTATTATTAATGTATCTGTTCCTAATTCTTCCACACCCTGTAACCCCTTGAGTCTTAGTACCTTTATTACCTTGCTTGGGGTGATACCGATTAAAAATAAAGACCAGTTCTGAAATCTTTACACTGCCTACTTTCAGATTGGATATAGAATCTATCACTTGGGAAACGGTCTAAAAATGCTAAAGGTGTGCTTGCGAGCCTACTCTGCAATTTGCAAAGGTAGATTACAGAGTTACTAGCTGAATTTTTATCTGAAATTTTTTCTTGTATAATGTTCAGTCTATGTGATCTGTTGAGATTATGGCTTATAGACAAGTCGTTTATGTTGGTAAATAATCATAATCGTTTTTTCCCCTCATTTCGCTACGGATTTATTGATATATGTACATAATTGAAAGGGGGGGCGATTATTGTATGCCAGGGGAAATACTACAAACAAAAAATTTGTAAAATAAAAGCAATTGTTAGAAAGATTCGCATTGGTCTCATATATATGTTATGTGTTGGCTCCAAACATAGCCATGTGGCAGTCGGCACAGAACATGAAAAACAATGCATTTATGATTTCTTACTCTGTTTATAAAGTTAATTTGATCTGTAAAAATGGTGAAGCAACCACTACTCTATTGTATAGCTGCGTCAATGTTCTTCTCCCCCTCTCTCTCCCTCTCTCTCGATATCTGTCTATCTATCTATGATATTATATGAAAAGGTTACTTAACTTTTAAATATCAATTTTATCCCGAGATCGATGTTTCTTGGTAAAATTTTCAGTCTTCAGGGGTTGTGGTTTTAAACGATATTTCCATTTTTTTCAATTTTTTCACTTTGTTCCGCGTCTTTTTCAACCAGATTTTTTACTCCTTTTTGTACACATGTGTATTCATGCATTTCACGTTCTTTACACGCGCATGTTCATGAAATTTTTCTTTGTTTACGTCTTTCATTTTTTCAGCTGTAGATTTTTTTTCCAGTTGTAAATCTTTCTTCGAAATTAAATTAATTTTTATGGTTTATATAGAAGTTATGTTATATTATTAATTAAACTGTAATATATTAATATATTATAATTTAATTAATAATAAAAGTTAACAAATAACTTTTATTATTAATTAAATTATAATATTTTATCTATCTATCTATCTATTTATCTATCTATCTATCTGTGTTGTTTAGAAATACTGACCAAACTTCTCTACACTTATTATTGAAATATAGACTCGTCCATCCGCTATGAGTAGAACGCCTGCTCATGGAACAGTGGCAAAATTGGGCCGCAAAGGTGGAGTGCCTTCCAGTCGTACGCTTATCGCAGCGAATTACTCTTATCTCAATCTATGTTCTCATGGGATTAAACCCTCCCTAATCTTTTATTTCCGGTGTTTTCCTTAGTCTTACTAACCAGCATATAAGACTCACTCACTCACTCATTCATTCATTCACTCATTCATTCACTCACTCATTCATTCACTTACGCACTCACTCATTCATTCACTCACTCACTCACTAATTTACTCAATCATTCATTCACACACACGCACACAAAACGAAGACTGGGCTGTTTACTCTCTGTAGGGGGCAAAGTGGGGGGAGGAGGCTCGGACCCTGCCGGAGAGCACATTTTCTTCAAGAGTTCAAGTTTTCTCGATTGCTCTGGCTGATAGACTTAATACACAGTTTAGAATAAAAACGGAGCGTCTATTTCAAACATGGGTATCGACTAAAAAATGATTGAAGCAATAACAATGTAGGATTAAAAATAAATCCATTAATTCTTTAGAAATTGCTTTGTTTACGTTTCAGATACGAAACTGAACAGATAGGGCTTTGGAGGAAAATTTAAACGAGAAAATATGCTTTCACGAACAAGGAAATTGAACCTTGCTGGGCTGTTCGCTATCAGTGGTCGAGCCGTCCAAGGTAGGTCGAGCCGTCCAAGGTAGGCCGAGCCGTCCAAGGTAGGTCGAATCAAACGGCTGTTGAAACTGTTTGAAACGTGCTCGCCTACAGATTCAATAACAGCCAGAGAGATCATTTTATTTATTACGATTTCTCGAGTGTGTATATCGATAGATGTAATACATACTTTTTAAAAAATGTCGATTCGATGTCAAATATAAGTACCCACTAAAAATAGCGTTTGGAATATATATATTCTTTTATTCCGTCTATTATGCTAAACATCAAGGTCGAAAGGTCATTAGAGCGTCATTCTGTGCCATAACATAGCTGGTCAATAGATGTGGTTGTTGGGCAAACAAACTGACTTGCTCCATTGCTAGGTCGGTGTCCAGAACTGTAGATCAATAGCGAATTCTTGTTTTGCTAGCTAGCACTGTCCTGCAAAGCGCTTTCGGTGTTCGTGTAAGTTTGTAGGAATATCAGGGATGGGTCTATGGAACTGTGATTTAGTTGGATGTTGTCTACAAGAGATGTTAAGTATAGCTAAAGGTTACATCAACATTAGGGTTTCTTTCTGCGATAGACCACTTGACATACAGGGCTATAGAACCCGATCTGTCCCGCTATTTACCCATAGCTGGTGGGATAAGAAGAGGATTCATACCTTTCCCAAGGCTATTAGCACGTAAGTGAATCTAATGGATTCGACTGGAATTTGAACTCGGCTCTCCGATTCCTCAATCAGAGCTGCTATTAATATCGCCTGTTGATTTCTATGCCCATACTCTATATTCTCCCATTAGTACAGCAAATTTTAAACAACACACACACACACATATATATATATATTATATATATATATATATATATATATATATATATATATATATATATATATATATATATATATATATATATATATATATATATATATATATATATATATATATATATATATAGCTCATATCAATCCTTATAACCTTCTACTACTTTATAAACTCCCTTTTCTTTGTTTACCTTATTCTTTATCTTTTTAATTTTTAAAAAGTTTTTTATATATATATATATTCTGGTATGGTTAGCATTCTTAATAATTTAACTTATATTTCAAATTTTAAATGGTTAATACAATTATTTTTATTTTTTATTTTTATTCATTTTTTCAGTGGTGTAATTTTTCTTAATATAACATATAATCTAAAAACGATTTATTGTTAATCGTATTATATTTTTTAAAGCATATTTTGGTAATTTTAAGAGGTAAGAAATTTGATTTGTTATATAATTTATAAATAATAATTTCGTTTTTATAAAACTTACTTTTTTTTTTGTCAGCCTTCCTTTAGTTTCTCTTCATCTCTCTCATAACCTCAATTTGGGGTTTTAAGGTTAATATCTGGGTTGAATTTGTGTAGCTTCTTTCCTTTTAAGATAGATAAATGTCACCCTCCCCTTACCATCACTTGGGCATTCTGCCTTGTCTGCTATGCTATGGCTTGGCTCTGTATCAAGTTTTCAACTGCTGTCTTTGTTAAATATCAAATCTCTAGTTCCGACACTGAATACAATCAAGCATTTGAGTTGAATAAAGGCTAATTTTGGATTTTTAATCTGTTATGTAATTTATATATATATATATATATATATATATATATATATATATATATATATATATATATATATAACGATCAGGTTAGACCGATGGTTTCAAAGATGATTAATGGTTGAGAAGTTTAGTTTTGGATTTTCTTTTCAATTACCATCTTGATAAGATTACAGAAAACAAATCTTTTGCTTTTTTATAACATACTTATGTTAACTTTTAACTCAAGTGTTTGTCAAGATATGACCATTTATATATAACGATCAGGTAGACCGAGGGTTTCACAGATGATAATATTTATATATATATATATATATATATATATATATATATATATATATATATATATATATATATATATATAGAGAGAGAGAGAGAGATAGATAGATAGATAGATAGATAGATAGATAGATAGATAGATAGATAGATAGATGTCATATTTATGGGAGAATATTGCTCATTTAATGGGGATAGAGTGTCGATATAAACAGTGTGGTTTTAGAAATCAACATTGCCTGGTGATTGGCAGTTTTATGTCTTAAGCAATCATCAGACCATGTGCAGATCTCAATATTTAGGTGACTAGAGTATTAGTGGAACTGAGGAATGGAGGAAACAGTTTTTTTCATTTTTTTTAAAATTCAATTTTTATTTTATTTATTTTATTGCATTTTATTAACTTATTGATTTTTTTCATAGTTTATTTCAAGGCGTTCATTACTTCAGGCCAAGTCATTGAGCAACTCACGTCGACAACTGAAAATCTATCTCTAAACTCTTTGTGTCACTATAAGCGAAGATTTTTAGTTTAGGTTTAGATTTGCGGTTGTGTCGCTGCTGCAATCGACTTAAGAAATTTTTGCATTTTTACATTTGGAATAATTTTAGCTTATTTATTCAAAATAAGTTTGAAATTTATTTATTTTATTTCCTTCGAATTTGCTATATTATTTTAACTTTTCATTGCAAAAACAATTTTTTTCTGTAAGCATTCACTAAAGAAAATGTCATTCAGTAAACTTGGTCTTGTTACTTGGAAATTAATTTAACATTTTACATTTAGAGTTAATTTAATACTCTCCGAAAAAAGAAAGTCTGTCCGAAGTCTTTCCGAAATATCTCTGAAATTCTCTCCAAAAAGAAAGTCACTCCAAAGAAAGAAAATCTCTCCGAAGTTTCTCCAAGGAAGATAGTCTCTCCGAAGAAAGAAAGTCTCTCCAAAGGAAGAAAGTCTCTCCGAAGAAAGAAAGTCTGTCCGAAGAAAGAGAATTTTAATATTGTTTTGTCGTGTTTAATTTTTACAAAGCCTTTTCTTTCAAAAACTATTTTCTTCGATTCTTTTTTTTTTTTTTTTTGCAGCACGAAATTTATTTAAAATGCTATTATTTGTTGCATGAGATAATTTCATATTTTTCTGTATGGTATTGTTTTTCGCATCAATAAATATATTGAGGATAAAATTTAATTTTTTTATGAATAATTTCTGTTTTTCTTTCCGAAAAGTATATAAAAATTTATGTTGAATCTTAATTTAGTTTATCGTTTAAAATAAGAGGAAGCCTAATAATTCATACTATAAATTTAATGAAAAATCACTTAAGAATGTCGTGATGTGAAGTTAATGTCATATAAATAAATTCAATAAATTTAATCCGCTATTTTTTAGTTATCTTAAACGTGAACCCTAACCCTGCTGGTAAATTAGGCATTTTTAAGAGTCAGTTTTTTTTCAAAGTACTTCTATGAATTAAAAAGTATATTTATGATAAAATAAGTTAGCATAACAATGGCTGCTTTTATCTCTAAACAATTAAATAAATATCTTTTAGGGCTATTTTGTTTCATGTCATATTTTTGTTTCAAAATTCATAGTTTCAGTGACGTCTTTGTTTCCTTAACCCTTTGATCCCTACATTCCTGAACAATTTGAACCTTTTTGCCTGAGCTCCTGAGTCAAAATTCGCAAATAATTGGTATGTAATGTTTCATGGTAGATATAAAAAATAGTTACAAAAAATATAATCATTGTACTTAGCAGGGAAAGAGTATGATTGCATGCCTACACTTTATCTCCATAATTCTTTCTTTGTGTGCCATTCTACCCAGCAGATGCTGCATCTCTTGATGCACAAGAATAGTAAAACACGACGCAAGTGTTTACCCACCGTTCAACCGGTGGCTGGACATTAAGTCATTTTTCTTTGCTACCATTAAAGTGGTGGTGGTTAGGGCTTAAAGGGTTAAAACTGTTTTAATTTGGATAATGAATGCAAAGATTAAAATGCATATAACATTTTATACCCTCTTGTTACCTTGGTGTGGTAAGTGATGGATACCAAACCTCGCAAAGTTATATATATATATATATATATATATATATATATATATATATTATGATGGAAAGTGGGGAAGTCGTTGATTTGGGATGTGACCTGTACGGATCATTTGATCAGGTCCGCAGTTGAGCCGGGATCCGTTGCCCGGGACGCAGAGATAAAAAAAATATATAGTTAAATATTCTTCTCTTGCTGATAGATTTTTTTTACTCCTGTGGCAATGGAGACTTCTGGGGTTATTGGCCCTCGTTCGATGGCGTTCCTTCGGAGGATTGGCGTGATTGCGTCTCGATTAAGGGACGAGCCTCGCGAAACGGAGTGGCTTTTGCAGCGTGTCTCACTGGCGATGGTTCGAAGTAATGCTTTCTCCATCATGGCGGCTGGCAGACGATAGAAAAAATTGTTTATAGTCACGTTGTTCTGGAATTGTCATCAGTGGTCAACTGAACTTGTTTTGTTTCAATAAATTTATTCATTGAAAAAAAAGGAAATTTATGAAGTTATATATTATCGTATTTTCCGGCTTACAAGACGCACTTTTTTTTTAAAATAAGTACCCTGAAAATTACGTTTGCGTCTTCCAAATCTTCCAAGAATATAAGACAGCGCCCAGATTCAAGAAAGCTTGGACGGTCTCCTAATTGGTTTACCTGTTAGGGACGTGGGTTTGTATGTTGAGTCATTACACTATAATGTTATGTAATTCAGCCTTTTATATAAAGTAACCTCAGTACTTAGCTGTTACAAGTATTTCCAAGAATATAAACCTTCCTGGAGCTGAGCCATAACGTTAAACATGCTCTGTATTCTAGCAGCGGCAGAAGCCTTTCTGCTCTTGACTAGTATGTCATTGCTATACAAACAAAACGAGTGATTAATGTAAACAATATGTGGTACCTATATGTTAGGGAGGTATGGTGAATGTGTTGTTGGATGAGAATTACTTTTTTTTTCTAAGAAATTTCTTTCCAATAATAGGCTGCGTCTTCCAAGCCGCAGTGTCTTGTAAGCCGGAAAATACGTTAACTGTAATAAGACCGCAGTAAAGAAACCATTATATCAAGATTAAGATCATTAACTTCTCGAACCAAATTAATCATTCACTTAATCTCTAATTTTCGTTTGAATATCTTAAGTTGACTACAGCAGATTTGAGTCATCCATTTAAAATAATGAACGACATGCTTTTTTTTTGGCATTTGGCATTTATATATAAATGGCATTTTATATAAATATTGTATATATATATATATATATATATATATATATATATATATATATATATATATATATATATATATATATATATAATATATATTCAAACAGGTTTGGTTAAATAATTTAGACATATCATGTCGCTTAGTTTTCAAGTTCACGGATTAATTTCTTGGTAGCCTTAAAAATTGATTAAGGAAAATAACAAAATTTTAATCAATTTTCTAATATATTTCTTCAATATATTTTTGAAAAAAAGAATATTACCAGCAGTACATTTTTGAAAAAGAATTCTAGCAATACATTTAAAAATATATTTCCAGCAATACATTTTTAAAAATATATACAGTAATACATTTTTGAAAAAAAAATATCCCCAGTAATACATTTTTTGGGGGAAAAATATCACCAGCAATAAAAATCTTGCTGGGATTAAATAACACATTGTGGTTGATATGCCTTAAAACAATACAAAACAGTCTTATATTTCCAGATGATTTCTTTGCGATAGCTATAAATAAAATTATTCTAGTCAAATCTCCAACAAGAAATACAAAGAAATTTCTCTCTGAGAACCTCAAATTCGTTTTAAATTAAAACAAACATGGGATTTTCTTTTTTCAAAATGCAGAAGAGGCTTAAACGCCGAGCAAAATGGTATTTTTATGTTTTTCTTTTTCCCAAGAAGCAAAGGGGATTGTCTCCGGTGCAGCTGGGCCAAATGCCGAGGCGATTACGTCATTAAACGCCATTTCACAGCATGGGATTGAGGCCCACGCTCGTTTCTTTTAGTAAGTCAATTATTAAATGTCCAATAGATAAGATTACGCAATGCTTTAATTTTTGTTTTGTCAACAATTTTTTTCCTGCCTCCATTTATAAACTGCTTTATGAATTTCCTTTCTTGCTGGAAACATCTGTCGTGACTAAATAAAACTTATTTGCGTCCATCTGCAGTTTATTTTCAGTCATATTCTTTCTCAATAAAATATTAAAGTGAATACAACTCACTTAACGACTTATTCATTTAACTACCCGGAGTTACGACCAGCTATAAAATCGAATGAAATAAAAAAAAAAAAAAATCCAACGCGTTCGTTTGTACATTGTACGAAATTTTGGAGAAAGGTATGAATCCATCTGCTAGCCCCCCCCCCCTGCTCCCAGGTTTGGGTTAAATAGTACTAACTACACCTGAAAAAAGTGTTATTCTCAAAATTTTTTAATATTCGTTAGTAAAACGACCAAAATATGTTTCGGCTCTATTATTAATAAACCGTAAAAAACAAATCATTATATATATATATATATATATATATATATATATATATATATATATATATATATATATATATATTATAATTAATTGATTTAAAATATGGTTTTTCGCTACACAGTTTTAACTATGTTTCAAAAATGGAAGCTAAAAGCCGCGAATTTAATTTTGTAATTTAATTAAAAGACATTAGTTCCATTTCATCGAGCACTATTTTGTAAATATAAAAATATCTATAAGAACACCGGATTATATATCTTACTGTTCTTTCTTTTTATTTTATATATATATATATATATATATATATATATATATATATATATATATATATATCAGTTGTATGGATATGAGTTTATGATCCCGGGTTTCATGCTTTTGCGATCATCAGACAAACTTTTTTTCTATACTTCCTTCCCTTCTCTACTTCCGGTGGCATAGTTGTATAATTCTAGTATGGGTTTACGAACATTTATTGTCCGCCAATTTAGAGAGAACTGACGGTCGAAACCAAAGTTGTGTGCGGTTACATGAGGTGTTTTTGCCCCTTTATTATATTTACTAGCCCTGTATCAAGTGCACAATGCAGATACCTTGAAAAGGTATCTGCATCGTGCACTTTTTGATATACGTCCGTTTTGTGGTACGGAATTTTCCGGCCTCTTAACCGATTTGTTTATATATACCACACCACAACCTCGGTGCTCGACTCTATATTTAAATGATAACTCTAATATGTTTTGGTATTTAAAACAACATGCCTGCCCGCGTACTCAATTCCGGAAAATCCCTGTTGACAACACAATTATACTTAAACATGAAAACAATAAACAAAAATTAAAAATTCTTGAAGCTATATACATAAAACAGTTGAAAACTAACCTGAACAAAATAAACTATGAAATCTCCACAAACATTCTTAAATGCCTATAATTTATAACAGAAGCCTATGGTTTATACCAACGGCTTCCCATACTTAATACTTCTCGTTTTTCACTCTCGTGTGGTCATGTGTGACGTCACGAGCTGCAACGCGATTTTTTCTTCCGCGTCTCGAATATACGAGTTCGTCCTTACTTGGAAATTTTCATGCAGCAAGGGCGGACTATCATTGTTATTTGGTCCATGTGTTGTTTGATTTATTGAAATTGTCATCTTTGATAATGCCTTATGTAAGCCGAAAGCTTAGATTGGATTTAAACATGTATCAATATGGTGTTTTCCTTTCGTCTTTCAACGATAATGTGATTAAGCTTATCAGACAATATGAAAGGAACTTGCTTAAAATAAATAGAGAAAACTTGTTTATATTATTTAATGAAACATGCATTATATATATATATATATATATATATATATATATATATATATATATATATATATATATCCGTCCTAGGTATGACGATAAACTATATCCGCGTCTTGGTTAAGATGATAAAATACGTGCAACAGCGTAGCCTCTGATCAAGAGGTTTTGAGGAGTGTGGATCCACCTCTTGATTGCTGATGTTCCAAGGTCCACCCTGACCTAGGGTGGTGGGGCATGTTGGGGTCCAAGCTATGGGCAAGTGGTTGGCCCCCAAGCCCTGGTTGGAGCACTGTGAAAGTGTAAAAATAGATTTTAATACCAGATACTTTGTAAAAAAAATTATTTCCAGCAATACATTTTTGGGAAAACATGGTATTACCAGCTATAGTTATTTTTTTTTTTTTGTGGAAAAAAAAATATTACCAACAATAAAAAAAAATTGTCGGCATTAAATAACACATTGAGATTGCTATGCCGCAAACCAAACCAAACCAAATATAAATATATATATATATATATATATATATATATATATATACTTTATTTTAGGATACTACATCGAAAACATGTCAAAATCGCTACATAATTGCAGTCGTGTTTCCATGCGTATAAATGCATCTCATCAGGCGATTGTAAATTACTGAAGGGTGAACGATTTTTTTTAAAAAAAGCAAAATAAAGCCACTTTTTTACGAAAGAAGTAATGGTCATAAGGTTTGTGGGCTTTACTCAGATCAAGCAATTTAATATGAGCTACGTCAAATTTAAACTCAGCGAAGAAGCAAAAATTAAAAATTATTTTTCATAAATGGGTCATGATCTGTAGAATGGCAGTCAATGGCAGCACAGACGTTAAACAAAAGTGGATGTTAACGGATATATATTATACACATTAGACAATGTCATTTCCTAAGAAAAATAATGTGTGGTGATAATTTAACAAAATGCTTAACAAGTTATATGCTTAGTGAGTTTCCTACATAATTTTTACAGTTGATAAATAAATAGCTTATTTAAGAAACCAGTAAATAATTTAAACGTATAGAATTACTTGGTAAATTAATATGCAATTGTTGGCTAAAGATTCTTTATATTAAATGTTAATAACAATAACTAATCAATGCAATATATCAAAAATACCAACCAAATACCAATACATCCATACAAGATGTTACTAATACTACCAGGAGATTAATACAAAATTTAAACTAAGCGAAGAAGCAAAAAATAAGAAATTATTATTCATAAATGGGTCATTACCCGTAGATTTGCAAATAAATGGCAGCACAGACCTTAAACAGGAGCAGATGTTAATGGATACATATTATACACATTAGACAATGTCATTTCCTAAAAAAATGAAGTGGTAATTTAACAAAAAGCTAGACAACTTATAAGCTTTGTGAGTTCTCCTACGTAAAAAGAGGCTGTATTTTGCTTTTAAATCTAAATAAATCATTCAATCCCCAGTAATTTACAATCGCCTGATGAGATGCATTGATATGCATCGAAACACAACTGCAATTATGTAACGAATTTGACATGTTTTCGATGTAATATCCTAAAATAAATAATATTGGTCTACTTTGTATTGAGCCCTTTTTTAAATAAAATGTTACAAACGTTGGAATTGTACTCTATTCGTTCTCAACTTACCGATATATATATATATATATATATATATATTATATATTATTGCGTGTGTATTTAGGCAGCATTTTTTCATTGATGCATGTCACACCACAAAATCGCTTTCAGAACGCTTGACCCTTCATTTGAATAATAACTCTAGACTTTTTTTAGACATTTAAAACAACATGCCTGGCTGCATACAAAATTCCGGAAAATCCTTGTCAACAACACAATTATACTTAAACATGAAAACAATAAACAAAAACTAAAATTCTTGAAGCTATATATATAAAACAGTTGAAACCTAAACTGAACAAAATAAACTATGAAAACTCCACAAATATACCCAAATGCCTATAATTGATAACAGAAGCCATTGGTTTATACCAACGGTTTCCCATACTTATGTTCACTCTCGCGTGGCGTGTGACGTCATGAGCCGCGGTACGATTTTCGCTTCCAGCGTGTCGTATGCACGAGTTTATCCTTGCTTGGAAATCTTCCATGCAAACAAAAACAGACTATCATTATTGCCATCTCCATGTATTGTTTAATTTATTGTAATGTAATTGTCATCTTTGATGATGGCTTATGTAAGCCGAAAGCTTAGATAGGATTAAAAAACATGTATCAATATGGTGATTTTCTTTCCTTTTTCAATAATAGTGTTAATCTTATCAAATGATATGAAAGGAATTTGCATAAAGTAAATAGACAAAACTTGTCTATATTATTTAATGAAACATGCATTCAGTTAGTTGTAAATGTGTGACTTGAAATTGGTTCCAAGAAACAAGGGGACGCTGGAAAAAAAACCAATAACTTTATATAAACAAAAACGAGATTCTGTAGTAAAATTCGAAAGCTCTCAGAAAAAAAAACAACAGTCAACTTTGAAAAGTTCAACTATAATATATAAAACTTAAGAAATTTTAAAAAATTATCTGTAGACAGAAATCATTTGAAATTATTCAACAAAACTTATTTGAAAATAAATGCTAAGTTTTTATCTATTTATTAAACAGAGTATTTATTTATTTATTTCCATCTACCGGGATAAATATTATTAGCAAAGAAAGCGATTTCCGACAGGATTCGAACCTGCGTTGCCCAAGAGGAAACCGTCATAAAATTTGACGTGCCTTGTCCTCTTGGCTACAAAGAACTACACAGCCAAGCAAAGCCCGTATATTGCTTTTGAACACAGATCTTTCCCGATTCTCAAAATATACATCACTGTTCAGTTTCGTCTCCTAACGTAAACAAAGACAATTTTTAGGAATCGATTTTTCATTTCTTAATTCGACATATTTTAATTTACTGCTTAAACGTTGTTTTTAATGATTACCTATATTTGAGTAGAGGCTCTGTTTTTATTCATTTGCTAAACAGTCGAAGAGCGCATATTTTTCTAACAAGATTTCTCGAATATTCAGACCGGTAAATGAAAATAAATAAATATATTGTTTAATAAATAAACAAATCAGAGCATCTACTCAAATATGGTTATCCATTAAAAATAACGTTTTAGTAGTGAATTAAAATTTATATTGATTTGCTGAGACACAAATTAATGTAATTGATATCTGTGATTTTTTTGTAAATGCGCATGAAACGTAGTCTGTTATAATTAATTTAAAAATTAACTGCTAAACTCTTATGTATTGTTCATGATTTTATCTAAGGGTGGTAACTTTAAGTTATATAACTTCAATATTTTATAATTACAATTTAAAAATTTTAAAAGCATTGCTATTACAGACATTTTAAAACATTGTTGCTAGACTCATAAATCTTTGTCTTAGCAATTCACTCCTGAAGATGATCTCGGATGAGATTGAAAATAAAAGAAATAAAAAAAAACCTCGGCACCTTCATTAATGAATTTAATATCAACATTAAGAAGTCGATCAGAGAATTAGAGAGGATTAACATGGAAAGAGACATATGACCACATTATTCAACCAAACATGCTTAAAGTCTCTCTCTCTCTCTCTCTATATATATATATATATATATATATATATATATATATATATATATATATATATATATATATATGGAGCATCAATTCACAACACGTTGCTATAAACAACATCTAATCAGGAAACAAATAAATAAAGCAATTTCCACAACTAGAGAAGACACCCTAATGTACAAGATTAAAAATAAATCTAGCCGCATCCCTCTAGTAACCACTTTCAATCCCACTCTGCCTCCACTATCCCAAATAATCAAACGTCGCTGGGAAATACTACATCTCAAACCAGACCTAAAAAAATTGTTTAAGAAACCCGGCCTTCTAGCATATCGTAGACCTAAGAACCTAAAAGAAATCATAGGTAGTAACCACATTCCAGGGGACAAGGTAATCCGTAATAAACCAACAACAAAAACAACAGGATTTTCCCAAACAAGTAACAAAAGGAGCTTATGCGGCAACCACATTAAACACACGAATTCATTCACTAACTCAGTTACTAAATCTACTTTCAAAATCTACCACGATTCTAACTGTAGAAGTCATAACATAATTTGCTTCCTAGAATGCACACTATGCCAGAAACAATATGTCGGAAAATCTGGATGGCCATTTCACTACAGAATTAATAATTATCGAAATCGAATTAAGTCGACTCCGCATTAAAGATTATTACATGTAGAACAACATTTCCGCCTAGAAAAACACGATTTTAAAACCAATACCAAATTTACTATAATTGAGAGAAAAGAGAAAGTTCAGAGCAGATAACATTAGAAAGAGAGCAATCTAAATGAAATAATAATAAAAACGGAAGAATATTAGTATACAACTCAGTGTGTCTGAAGATTTTTATTTTTTATTGTTTATATATATATATATATATATATATATATATATATATATATGTGGGGGTGATAAATGTTTATTTGGGCAACATCCCAAGTTTTATTAAAGATGACTGGCAATGTACGACGATTAAGAGTTTTCTTAAGTTTTTCATTTCTGGGCATAAAGTTTGTAAAAACTGTCCGTGCGCTTTCGACTATTCCATTAGCCATGATCAATGAATTCTCGGCCAGAACAAGAAAATTAAATTATCTACTGTAAAAAATTCAAAACAGCTAACCTTATACATTATTTACATTATTCAGACTATTGTCCTCATCTTTGTCGTCATATTTATTACAACGTTTCAGCCGTTATACACTCCGGCCTTCTTCAGGTGGTTGGAATGTCGAACTAAACCCTTTATTTCGCTCACTGGTTTAGACTGTTCTAGTTCCACGTGCCATGTTTAATGGATGTCAGCTATCAGTTATCTCCTGCTAATTCCCCATCTGAAAGTTCTCCACTGCCTTAACCAGGTACTGAACCCTCACTGTTTGGGTCCTGTCACTGGATCTAACTAACGCCTTTATCCACAAGAGTGGGAGTTCAATACCCGACACTGTTATATACCGTACCTATGAACACTAATGGGTATATCCCAATCCTCATAAATACATTGGACACTATTGTAAGTGGGGGTAATATGCTGTCTAAGTAGTCCAACACTAGCAGTGGTTTACCTACTTCACGCCGCTGGCGAGTATTATATTTTTGTTGATGTTATAAAGATTAACATTTCATTTTCAAGCTCCGTTTTGTCTATTCTTTAGTCAGTAATCCTTTCTAGGTTACAACAATTAGTAATAAATAGAAAAATCAAACACTCAATAATATCAACTATGAACACGGTCACAATGTGCTGACCGTGTTTGGAAAAAAAAACTTTCCCATCACTATAGATACACCTTTATATATAAAAATCTACAAAATTAGCTAAAAATAAAATCCATCCTTGACAATGGCTAGCAGAATATTCGAAAGCGTTCGGATGTAAAGAACATTCGAACAGTTTTTACACTATGATCAGAAAAGAAAACACTTTGAATTGAATATGTAAATTCCAGTTTTAGTTGGGTTTGTTATATTCACTTTCATCATTCCCCCCACACACACTACAGGTATTATTAAAGGAAAATACGCACCCTCTTGCAGGATTCGAACCTAGCAATATCTCGAATGTTCAGGCCGGTAAACGAAAATAAATACTTGCTTCCCCGATGACTATAATCTTCAAATATTCAAGTGTAATGTAAGCCGACATCTGACACCCTGAGCTTGTTCCCCGTCCTTTTCTGCATCCTTTCCTTAAACACGCCTCTTTACTCTTGTTCTCAATCCTCTATAATCCCTTGTCTGCTAGTGGCACTCCGGCCTTGCTGGGGGTGAATTACCTTTAAAAAAAGTAGTTATGTGCCATGTGTGACAGACAGATTTTTTTCCAGTAGTAGGTTGCCATTTCTTTCTGCCATTCAAGGCTATAGAACCCGGTCTGTCCTGCTATTTAGCCATAGCTGGGGGGGAGGAGAGAAGAGGATTCATACCTTTCCCAAGGGTATTAGCACTTAAGTGAACGTAATGTTCGAATGGAATTCGAACACGGCTCTCCGATTCCTCAAACGGAGCCGCTATCCATAACTCCACTATGCCAATATAATGTTTAATAAACGAACGAAACATTTACTCAAACATGAGACGACACTAAAAATAACGCTAATAGCGATATAATCTGCCGGATCAATAAATAAACCCTATTACTTTTTTAGAAATACATACATATATATATATATATATATATATATTGTGTGTGTGCATTTAGGCAGCATTTTTCCATTGATACATGTTTCATTAAATAATATAGACAAGTGTCGTCTATTTATTTTATGTAAATTCTTTTCATATCGTCTGATAAGCTTAATAACATTATGAAATCTCCACAAATATTCTTAAATGCCTATAATTGGTAACAGAAGCCATTGCTTTATACCAACGGCTTCCCATACTTAATACTTCTCGAATTCACTCTCGCGTGGTCATGTGTGACGTCATATATATATATATATATATATATATATATATATATATCAAATTTGCTTCAGTTTTGACTAAGTTTACTGCTTACGACTTAATCCTAACGTTGAGCAACGTACACTCACCTTTTTACCATAAATGGCTATATTTACCGTTTCACCTTTCCTCTGATAAAAAGAACGAAAATAAAAACCAGCGTCCTCATCCGTAGTTGCTTACCTTAAAATGTAGCATGGCTTAGAAGATAAAATCACTCGTCACAGGAAACAGAAACAGAGGGGGGCTCTAACAAATAACTCGCCTCCCCCTTTTTTTTTAAAAAAATATTTTCTTCCCCTCTCCCTTTCTTCAGTGATAATTTCTCAATGTTCCGCACACCACATAGATTTTTTAAGTATCTTATCTTGATGGTATACTTTTCACGACCCTTTTTTTCCACTTTTACCCGTTTCGCTTTATTCTGTCTATATTTTTCTCTCAAACATTTTCCTAGAACATCCTCTCACCTACCCTTTTCTTAGCTACGTGGATCGAAAGAAGTGATTTGTCAGGATTAACTTAATTTTCTTTTTGTCATTTGACTCCAAGCAAGGCAATACAGCTAGTATGCCTCAAGGGGTTACTGTGAGTGAATATCAAGAAAAGAAAACATTATTAATTAATTGATTGACTGATTCGTTCTCTACGATTTTTCAACCTTTTTCAGGTTATTTAAAGCCAGAAAATACTTTTAGATTGTAAGATTTGTGGGGTTAGGGGGATAATGAATATTTAGTGATACAAGTCTTACTAATTAACCCGTAGCTGGAGGGAGAAGAGCTGGATTCATACTATTGTAACCTAGGGAAGGTTACTGAATAGAATAATCACACGAAGGTTGGTAATACTTAGGACAAGAACAACACATATAAGATTCGCCAGCGGCGCGTAGAAGTAGTAGTTAACTGCTAGAAGTGAGTTAAGTGAATTCCACAATGAATCTCCAACGGCATGATATCTACTAACTGCCCCACGCGATCAAATGTGGCACAAGGCCGAATTTAAGGTTCGGCTAAAAATTAACCGTAGACTCCGTATAAAACGGAGTCGGGTAGCTGTTTCCCGAGACGAGACTTTGCCCTCCGACATAGCCTCGTCTGGGGATCCTTTCTGCCCGTAGGCAGAGAGTTTGACCAGCACAGCTGGAGACGAATCTCCGACTGCAGGATACCTACCAACCGCCCCACTCGGTCAGATGTGGCACAAGACCGAATTTAATGTGGGTTTCCTTTCTATCACACGTTCTCTCTCTGTCTCTCGCTTTTTCCCTCTCGAGCGGTCTCTATTTCTCTCTTTCTCGATCAATCTCTCTCACTCTCTCTTTCGCTCTCTCTCTCTCTCTCTCATTGTCTCTCGTTTTCTCTCTCTCTCTCTCTATCTCACGCTTTCGCTCTCTCCCTCTTTCTCTTTCTCTCTAGCTCACCCTCTATTTCCCTCTCGTTCTCTCTCTATCTCTTGCTTTCTCTCTCTCTCTCTCCTCCTTTCTCTCTCTATCTCTAGCTTTCTCTCTATCCCGCTTTCTCCTACTTCTCTCTATCGCTCTCTCATTTTCTCTCTCACTCTCTTTCACTCTTTCTCTCTCTATCTGACGATTTCTCTCCATCCTTCTTTCTCTTTCTTTATCGCACTCTCTTTCTCTTTCTCTCTCTCTCTCTCTATATATATCCCCCTCTCTCTCTCCCTCTCTCTCTCTCTCTCTCTCTCTCTCTCTCTCTCCTTCCACGCATGAACAGAAAGGGAAGTTACAGACAATGTCACTTTTTTAATGGCGTGTCTCTTCAGGACGTAGGCGATTATGACGCTCCACAGATTCCTTTTCTTTATTTTATAATTGACATACATTCTTGGGAAAGATAGTGGAGTTATTACCGGTTGCCTCCATCTACGGCTTGTAATTCAGAGTTTTCCTTCTCTTAGACTGGTTGCCATTCAAGGATCCAATCTACTCTTCTATTTAATCCATATCTGAGGGAGAAGAGACTGATTCATGCGTCTCATAAGGTCATTTGTGCGAAAATGAAAGCAATTGACGAGCCCAGAATTTGAACTCGCCTCGCTGATTCCCTTTTCCACGCTAATATGCGTCATAATACACGCACATCCTCCAGATAATAATCTGTAAGAGTTTTGGGATTGCAAAGGAAATATTTGTCGCAGATTACTTCCACAACGAAGAGAACAAATCACTGTAAGTTCAGAGTCGAATATCAGGGGCAGAAAGATTGGCTGAAATCTTGATTCGCAGGTCAAATGTCACAAATCCCAATACACGTAACCAGTCAGAAAAATAACTCACCTCGCGGTAGTCAAAATACACGGATTTTGTCTTTTCATCCCCGATTCGTTTGGTTTGATTTGTTTTACGGCATATCAACCTCAATGGGTTACTTAATGCCGATAAAATGTATATTGCTGGTAATATGTTTTTCTTCAAAAATCTATTTCTGAGAATTTTTTGTCCTTGATGAAATCTATAGCTGGACATTTTTTTTTTCAAAGAATTTATAACTGTTTGCATTGCTGGTATTTTTTAAAAGTATTGCTTCAAAAATTATTGCTGGTAATATTTATTTTAATACGAAGAATTTCTGGTATTAAAACCTATTTTTACACAAGTTTGGGTGTTAACTATTTGCCCATAGCTGGGACCCTAACAGGTGCTACCACCCCAGGCCAGGGTGGACCTGGGAACAACAGCAATTAAGAGGTAGTTCCATGCTCCTCAAAACCTCCTGATTAGAGGCCTTGCTGTTGGACGTAGTTTATCGTCTTAACCAGGACGCGAATGTAGTGTATTGTCATACCCAGGACCGCCATCCCCGATTCGAGAACACCAATTGCTTTTATCGGCCGAGCATTTTTTTTATTCGTCAACAACTGGGAGAGGACACACAATATTAGTATATCAAAATACTTTTATGGCGACTGCTGCGACTGACTTGTTTCTAATTTAAATATTTTGTCTTCATATATATATATATATATATATATATATATATATCAGAATATGTGCCCATTTTTTCGGCAAGTAACTTTCTTTTTCGCCAAATTTTCGATCGTAGGATACACACGAGACGCTGTCGCTTGGTTTGATGAGATAATTCGCCGCTATATAATCAATCAATAAATAAGACACCTATCCGCACAAAATGCCTCCCAACGTAACCCTTTACCTCGAGTGATCCCCGGGTCTTGTAAAGGGTGAACCTCACTGTAAAAAAAAAAAAAAAATAGCAGACAAGAAAATGATAAAAGAATATCATCGAAAATAAAACATTATTTTTCTCTTTATTGTTATTTAACTTTTAGAGTTGCCTCCCTTTGTTATATAAACAGGAAGACTCTTTTACATCCGTTTCGAGAGCATTTAAGTTAATCACCCTCATGATGGCAAATTAATTCATAAAATTTACATCCGATTAGGATTGGCATACTCTCTACTAATGCTGGGAAGTAATGTCCGAAAATTAGTTGCTTTCATATTATGGAATCATTAAAAAAATATAAAAGAATGGTAATTTAGAACGACGCTGTCTATATGTGAAGAATTCTGTTTGTCGTTAAACTAAAAAAAATAGGTCACGCATCTTTGTAAGTACAAGTAATTAGAGGCATAGATTGTTGTAACTTCATCCCTCTGCATAAACAGAAGACGCCAGTACGTAGTAACTCCTGGCAACCCACCCCAACACACACATACACACAAACACACACACACACACACATACATATATATATATATATATATATATATCCTCTCTCTCTCTCTCTCTCTCTCTCTCTCTCTCTCTCTCCCTCCACGCATGAACAGAAGGGGAAGTTTCAGGCAATGTCACTTTTTTAATGGCGTGTCGCTTCAGGACGTAGGCGAATATGACGCTCCACGTATTCCTTTTCTTTATTTGATAATTGACATACATTCTTGGGAAAGATATTGGAGTTATTACCGGTTGCCTCCCTCCACGGCTTGTAATTCAGAGTTTTCCTTCTCTTAGACTGGTTGCCATTTAAGGATCCAATCTACTCTTTCATTTAATTCATAGCTGAATTTTTGCCGTTAATAAAAAACCCAGATGACATGCATTTAAAGGATGTCAGAATTCGTTGAAAAATAAATCCCTACCCTCCCTAAACTTAACCTCTTTTTCGAACGTAACTCCTAATTGATATAACAATAATTAATAAAAATGAACACACTACAGCCCCTTGTCTGAATGATTGGATTTCTCTGTATCCTTGGAAACAGTAAATAATGAATTTATACGTGTGTTTAAAACTCAGTAAATTTAAAAATAAGTTATTCCAATATTCGCTTGAAGATGAAACGGAACTAATGTTTTTAATTTAATTATCTAATTAAATTTAAAGTTTTTAGCTTCGGTTTTTGAAACATGGTTATTACTGTGTAGCGAAAAAACCGTATTTTAAATCAGTTAATCTATAATATTTATGCTCTGTAAATTTACATTGAGCACTGTTTTGTAAAAATAAAAATAAAAAATAACAAGAACACCAGATTATATTTCTTACTGTTCTTTCTTTATATATATCTATATATATATCTATATATATATATATATATATATATATATATATATATATATATATAGAGAGAGAGAGAGAGAGAGAGAGAGAGAGAGACAGGCAGACAGAGACAGAGAGACGGAGACAGACACACAGACAGACTGTTGACCAAAATCTTAAGAAAAATGAAAGAAAAGAAAAAATATATCGTAGCAACTTTGAGTAGATTTTCGAAAAATGAAAATAAGAAAAGGAAAAATAAAAATTAAAAACTTCTTTAGCATTTAATAGGGAAAAATTGAATAATAAGAAATTAGGCGAAATACTATCTGGTCAAAGGTTAACACCATGCCGAAAAAAAGTCCTAGACAGCCTAGGAAATGCCCATCAAGACGTCTCAGTAGTAGACCGTCATTGTGAATAACTTCAAATATTCAAATTTTTATAATTTTATATATATATATATATATATATATATATATATATATATATATATATGTGTGTGTGTGTGTCCTCACCGGTAGTAAGACTCGCAGTTTCATGTACAATCTCTCCTCAGAACCTGAAGATTGCTTTTGTGCATGAAAATCTGAGTCGTGCTACCGCTGAGGAAAATATATATATATATATATATATATATATATATATATATATATATATATATATATACTAGCAGCATGGCGCGGCATTGCCCGTGCTTGATTCATAAATCGTACGACTCATACAGCAATCGCTATCACTTGACTTACTTCTTGCCAATCTCACACTGCGAATTTTTTCTAAGCTCTATACTAAACATTAAATCTGTTACGAAAAAAAAACTAAGCAAAATGAACACAAAACGATCAGCTTTTAAAAAAAAAAGGACTCGTAACTGGAAAAACCGAATGAAAAAAAGAATGTTAATAACTACTTTTTCACGCCCAACCCAGTCCTGCGGAATCAGAGTCGACGTTGAGTTTAAGCAAGTTAATTTAAATTTTCCCAACTTCTGACGAATGCAGTTATCGATTTTTTTGCATGCTAGCATGCTAGTTAACATTTGTGTCAGTCAGCTGTTGGCTCTCACGCTGGCCAATAGAATCTTCCTGCCTATTCGTGGCAGCCAGCTATAGGCTCTCACACTGGCCAGCAATAAAAATCTTGTCAGCATGAAATAACCCATTGATGGTATTTACTTGACTCCCACTAACGATCCAATATTTGTCAAAACCCCCAGCCGAAAAAATCGGCCGGGCAGATAACCCATTGATGTTGACATCCATACCGTAAAACAAAAGAAACCAAACCAAACCAGGAAATTCAGCGAAATTGATTAAAAAAATTATTAAAGGCAACACACAAGATTGGTTTGGCTTTAATAACATTTATTTTACAAGATTTAACTATTGCATGAATTACATACTCATTTTTTAGTTTTTCCGCTTGAAAAATGGAGTGCCCATACACATGAATTTGTCTACAGGTCAAGATTAAATACTATCCAGTTACTGTGATTATTGTGACGCTCTCATCAATATTACCCTGGCCAAACCTCCCTTAGTGTAATGAGGACGGTGCCTCCACAGGGTTAAAACAATGCAACCAAGTGTCTTCTCTTATCGAAAATAATGATAGAACAGATACTACGCTTTCAGCCCAGCCAAAACGTTTAAAAATGGTGTGATAATTCCCATGCTGAGATTGTTGTTTTGTATTCCTCCATTTATTGACACAAAATATCCAGTTTGAAAACTTCAAACGATGTGAGAAAAATAAATGAATACAAAATAGATACGTAAACAAACACATAATGAGAAATATAGAGAAATTTATTTACTCAAAAAAATGTTTGAGCAAAGTAACTATATTTTTTCTATACTCTGCCAGCCGCAATGATGAAGAAAACATACTTACATCGCTACATGCATAGTGCAAACGGCTCCTTGGAATTTTAAATCGCAAATTATTATGATAATTTATATGGATAGACCATTGATATTTTAATGGATAATATTGTACAACTTTAAAAAAAAAATACCTAGGGTTGGTTGTACTATGGCGTACTATACTCAAGGATGTAACTTTTTCCCTGTTTCTAGCTTCAGAAACACGGGGTCATATTATACTCAAGTCGTTTTATACACGAGAGAATACGGTAAATAAATTGCAGAACAGTAGTTGAAGGAACACTACAAAGACAAAAAACTGCTAAGACCTACGATTAAACGGAAGCTGTGAAGAGGCATGATTGTCCTAAAAGAACACAGCACACAGGAGAAAGCGATGAACCCTCAAGGAGGTAGACGGCCAGAATTCTTTACAATTCCACTCTAATGTCTTGTTAAAGGCAATGCGATAGTTTCATGTTGCCTTCTCTACGGTTTTGAATTCATGGCCGTAGGACAACTAATCGACAGATGAGACAATAAAAATTGTGATAAAAATCTGCTCCAATCAAGGATGATGCAATATTTTTCTAGTCCAAACAAATTTCATCATACACCCCAAAAATAAATTCATATTACTGCACACCACTGCAAATGACCTAATCTGAGGTAAAATAGAAATCGATTACACCCTATCACTCCAGTGGATCTAAAACTGACCGTCTGATGAAAGAAAGGAAATTAAAGCGGTTGTTTCAGTTAATTTGCACAAGGGTGAAGATCTAAACGACATGGCTGTGTAGCTAATCAGTATTTAATTGCTTGATTGATTGTTTCGTTTTTTTACGGTTTATCAACCCTTTGCAGGTTATTTAAATCCAGAAAATATTTTTAGATTGTAAGAGTTTTTTTTAGATGAAAACGGTATAGTGATACAAAATTAATTATTAATTAACTCACAGCTGTGGGAGAAGAAATGGTGTCCTATCTATCCCAAGGTTATTTGCACGTAAGTGAATATAATGAACCCAACGGGAATTGGAACACGGCTCTCCGATTAACA